>VXAV01011348.1:148814-160832 GCA_013399715.1 Alectura lathami | reverse complement strand
GCCTGCGGCGGTGCGGTCCTGGGCGGGAAGCCGCGGGGCGGGAGCCGCTGAGGTGAAGCCGCCGAGGTGAAGCCTGAGGGCAGCGGCTGCGGGCCGTCGCCTGTTGCCGCCGTGCAGGCGGCGTTCGGCCGCTCCGTGCCTTTCCGATCACGGGCGGCCACTGTTGGGACCTTGGAGGTTTTATATTCGCGTGTTTGCGTTTGCGTGTCCGCCTGTCTCTCCGTGTGCGCGGACAGGAAGGCAGAGCAGAGGTCTGTGCGAACTGAGGGGCGCTCGCCGGGGCTCTTACGAAGTGCTTTTGCTCAGAAAACGCAGAGCCCTCGTTTCAGCGGAGATATTAACCTCATCCTAATAAAAGTTATTTCCAGAAGGTGGAGTGTTTTATTGTCTTTCGTTTAATATTAAATGTTTCAACTCTCTCAGTCTGTAACAGAGCCTGGATTTGCAAACGTGAAGTGCCAGTCTGGTACTATGTCTGTAGCTTGTTGAAAATGGATTCAAAGATCTAGTTATAATTTCAGTTCACGTATTATCTTTGCTTAGTTGCTTTAGAACTCGTTTTGACTGTATTTTCAACAGCGATGAGCGAACTTTAAAGAAAATCAGGTCAGGCATAGATTCCGGGCATCAAACCCTTTTCGGGTCCCAGAAATAGCCACAGAAGTAGCATGACCAATTCTGTTTTTCATGCACAGGGCTTTTTATTTTATAGTTTTTGTTGGAATTTCTGACAGCCACTAGAGCTCATCAAGTAGATAGATGGTTTTAGCTTAGTTTACTGAAACAAACACGGTTTCTAAGCCTGTGTTCTTATGCAGTTATATTAGTTACCCTTGACTCTAAAAGGTTTGAGTTTCTAGCAGAGACTGTAGTTGCTCTTAAAATAATAAACTCTGTTTAGCACAATGTTGCTCTTTTTGCTTTAGCAAGGTTTAGATTTGTGAAAAAGATGACTGTGAGGGAGCATGCATGCAACCTGTTTGGGGGAAAATAATGTGCTTGGATATTAATCTTAAAAAAGGTTCAGGAAGAATGTTTTACTTCTTACATTCTGTACAGTAAACAATGGGATTCTTAAGTTATTGACCAACCTGTAAAGTCTTCAAACAAGAACTGACAAATACTTATCTTGCAGGAAGAGGGTCAGAAGATAACATCTTCCACTGGACCTCTTCTGTATTGGACAGTTTGGGTTGCTAAGTAGCTATGAATTTCTAATCCCAAAGTAAATGATGTCATAATGACATCACCACGTCCTTTCACTTGATTGATTCTCGTAAGAGAACAGTAATGAGATTTGATATACATGTCCCATCTCTTTAATATTCTTCCTCTGCTCCAGGGGATTTCCTGACCTGCCTGGCAGATTCCAATGAATCACACTGAGCTCTAGTAAAAAGACATCGCTCTGGAGACCGGAGGAACGTTAAAGGGACAGTGGTTGATCCTGGTCACTTCAAAATTGGAGGAACTTGGCAGCTAATGCTTTTAATGTGGAAATCTAGAAATGAAGGACAGCGATATAAAACTTGGAGTTATTAGGTTCATGTGCAGGTGCTAACGAGATTTGAATTTCAGAGGCTCAGCTTGTTCAAACTGGCTTTAATTGGGTATGTGGAGCTTCAGCACTACTCAGAATGAAGTCACTTAATGTGTGTGAATCTAAATACTTTAGATGGGGTGGGGGAAGCAAAGAAAGTGTAAGTTGATATCTTCCTTGTGTTGCTAAAATAAACTTCAGTTATAAAGGTAAGTAGGTGAATTCAGTCAAATCTCTATGTTTTGAGGCACTTTATTGCCATCATAGGAATCTCTGTGTAACAGAATTCTAAATCTCTGGAGTATGTAGAATGTGTAAGAATCTGGTATTTTGTATTTCTTCAGAGGTTAAAGGTATGAATGATGTCATCTAGCATTGATCAGGTGTTTTTACAGCTTGTTTTTATTATATGCGTATTCTTATGAGCCTGGGTCTGCATAAATGTTAGGCAGTTCTGTTCATGATAAGCAGCTGTATTGTGATAATTGTTGGATATGAATAAACAGAGTTTGAAATATTCCGGTAAGGGCTGTGTAAATCTCCGTGTTCCGTGTGTGTGGAAAAGGGAAAAACAACGATTTTCACATCTGCCTTATTGAACATGTAGTCCTGTTTGGTAAAAGTTAAGCACAGGGTCTGCCTCTTGTATTCAGAGGCTGCATCCACTAATCTCATTTGTTACCTGAATATTGTGGGTCACTGCAAAAGTAAACACTAATTTCTTAGCAAGCAGATGTGGTGGTTAAGGTGTTTGCTGAAGGTGTTGACTGCTGATGTGAAGCTTCTATTATTGCTAAATTACTGCAGCACGGATGGCAGTATTAAGTATAGGGGAGTAGTAACTGAACATGAGGACTGTGAACAAGTGAGTAGGAAGGTAGTGGGGGAAGAGATTTTTGACTGTATTTGAATCTATTCAATATGTAAGTGCAATCCAAGCCACAGATGCCAAGAGGAAATTTCTAAATAATCTGTAAGAATTCTGCACTCATCACCCTATCTGCAGTGACAAATTTCCACAAGCTTTAGATGCATTCTGGGATGACTCAAGTACGAACAAGTGATTTGGAAAAAGAATTTCTGAAGAGAATCCATGGTGACAATTTCTTTTCAAGTTATCTTAGGTTTTTCTACTTACTATGATTTCTTCTAACTCAGGCTTGCATTGAATGTTTGTAACGAAAAATGAATTTGGACTTGGGGACATATCTGTGCCTTTCAGCTGCATGTTAGATGGTCATCTGTGACATTTGCATGGTTGTGCTTTTAATACAGTGACACATTTGGTTACGTAAAATGCAGGAAGTGGTGCACCTCAAAGCCTTTCTGAACGCTTGTAATGGAAGGTTGATGCTACAGTCCTGACCTCTTCGAACAGGCGATGACGGCGCAGACGTGGCCAAATAGAGAAAGGCAGTGAACGCTTTCCCTGTTGTGACAGATCTCACTTTAAAGACAAGGTCGGTTGTTGCAGAGGCTCAGTAAAGCCGCGGACCAGGCGACGGTCTTTTGTTGTACAAATAGCAAAACTAAGTTCAGTCTTTAGACGTTTGTTATCTATTCTGAGATTAAGCTGTATTCAGATCACAGGTGAATTATCTGGTGTCTGGCTTGACAAAACAACAGTTGATGTGCTTCAGAACTTCTAGTGACTGCAGTGTGGTGCTCCCCAGCTTCCAGAAGCGCGTCCTTTGGTTGTCAGTGTAAGGATAGCCAGCATTTCAGCCCAGGCTTCAGCTTTTGTCATAAGCTCTGTGTGCGAATGGACTGAAATACCGAGTGGATGATTGGCTTTTTTCCTTTAAAATATAAAGGGGAAAATAATGCATATAAAATCTGAAACTTCCACAGGTTGCTTGTGAGTGTTTTATAAGGGGAAAACCAGCAGCTGGATATTTGAAGTGTTTTTTCTTCAGTTGAATTAAGAGGCATTCTGATAAGCAAATTCATCTACACCTGGATCTCCTTTACTGATGATAGATTCCTGCCTGCATAAAAAATGCAGTATCAAGAATGCACACACGATTTGGTGCCTGGTATGAAAGGAAATGAAAATCATTTTTAAGAGCATCTTTGTACATGTACTCTCAGTTGTGAGGGAATTTGAAAGAGGAAAAATGCATTGTGTAATATGAAGATCAAATTGTTACTTTCCCAAAAGAAGCCCTTTTGCTTCCCCTCTCGTGTATTTTGCAGTTATTTTGATTGTTTAAGATCTGACCAATAAGCAAACTTGTGAATGCAGATGATGACCACCTCCACAACAGAGCTGATATAATCTGCAAAGCAACTACTAAACGCTGCTGTCGATTGCACTTGTGTAGCTGAAACAACACTGGCATGAGCGGTCATGCTTTGGCTTTACAAACAAACCCAAACCACTTACATTTAAATTCTAGTATTTCCACTTCACTACTCTGATCAGACTTAAACATTCAGAAAATGCTACTTTCCCAACAGTAATTCTGCTTTGTATTGGGTTAATTACTGCTTTTCATTACAAAAGATACTGCAGGGAACCCACGAGGCATAGCAGGTGCAAGTCAGTTGACTTAAGCTGTAATTGCTGCACTGCTTTGAGTAATCGCTTTGGTGTCTCGGAAGTCCTGTGCTTGTCTTACATTGTAGCAGTTCCAATGGACCACTGTTGTTGGTTTAAAAAAAAAAACAAAACTAAAAGAAAAAGAAATAAAATCAAATCCTAATGGAATCCCTACATGCTGGAAGCTAGCACTATATGTTGGATATGAAAATGTTTAAACAAAGTTTAGTCAGGTATCAGTTGCTCTGAAAAATCATTGTCCAAAAACAGAAGTTACTTAAGAATGATAGTAATTTTTTTTTTAAGCTGGAAAATAATAATTTATATATTTATTCACATTTCTATATTTAAAGAGTTGTGGTATATTGTTAGAGAACTTAATGCTTATTTTAGCCTGAACTGCTGTCTTAGAATCATCTTTGCATAAATTAAGTCTTTTCTGTATAAAATATTCTTAATTATAACATCACTAGTTAAACGTGAAAATAATTATCCCTGCCCAGGTCAGGGTTATTGGAACTAGATGATCTTTGAGGTCCCTTCCAACCCAA
Organism: Alectura lathami; assembly: GCA_013399715.1. Lineage (NCBI taxonomy): Eukaryota > Metazoa > Chordata > Aves > Galliformes > Megapodiidae > Alectura > Alectura lathami. Next base: position 156,199 of record VXAV01011348.1, on the reverse strand, counting down.
GCCATTCTATGAAAATCATGCAGTGTAAAAGCAGTACTTCTGATGCCAATTGTTTTTGTATGCTTTCCAGGCAATGCCTACACAAGTTGAGGTTTGTTCTATCTATAACTTCGTAAAACTGTGCAACAAGATCAAAATCTAGGAAAACAGGAAGGTAAAATCATGTCAGCTGTGAATAAATACATCACAACATTTTTGTTTGATCACCAACTGAAAAGGTATTTTTCAGTGTATTCCTTTCACTGCAATCTAAAAATTCGTAAGCAAATTGTCTGATCTTGAATTCTGTGTGTGCAAGAAATTACTATTTTCTTCCTCCCTCTGAAGATAAATAGATACAACTATACAAGCTATTTTCTCATGGAATTTTGCTCAGCGTATTCGTCATTTCTGAACAGTTGTTGTTGGAGAGGAGGGGGAAAGTTTGCACAGTTTGTGCTATCATCTTTCTTCTGAAATGCGAATTAGAATTTGCCCTTGAAGATAAAGGACATGTATCAGCAATGCTTCAGAAGGCTGAAGCCTAGAATCGGTTAATGTGGGGGGTTTGGTGGTGGTGTAGCTCAGGGAATGTGTTTGATTCTTGTGGTGGTTGTTTTCTGTGGTGGTGGTGTTTGTGGGAGGGGGGTTGGTTGGTTGGGATACTACTTGTTTTTGCTTTTGTGTTTTTTGTTTTGTCTGGCTGTAGTGTAGTGGAGATTCGGTCTGACAACTGATACACTGCTTAAAGAGAAAATATTTTTCTCTGTCTATGTGATATTGCTCTTTAACACATCTCTTAATTTCAGGCTACGACAACTGTTTCCCCACTGCATGACTATTTTGTCAGCGAAGCTGAGATGAAATGAGGCAGCTGTTTCAAAACCAAATATCACAGGAATAAACATGGCCTCCAGTTGTGGTTACAACAAGGGGGCACTGTTTAGTATTCTTCTCTCCTCCTCCACTGTTTTTAAAGGCTAATGAAAGCCTAAGGAGATGTTCATAAAGCCACACTAGCACAAATCCCTATTATTGCACTGATGATGAGCGAGGTTGCTGGAGATCTTGCATGCCGCATCTTTGCCTTCTGCAAGTGTTACACAGAGCAGGAAGGGATGGATAGTGACACAGACGCTTTAATTATGGTTTGATTACAGAGCAACTAGAGGAATCTATTCTGAGGAATATGCAATTAGAGAAAATTCTAAGGACTAGCTAACCTCTGAAATTAAAATTAATCTCAACTGTGCTTTTACATTCTGAAAGAATGTCATTCTGAAAGAACCTCTTCTGAAAGAATTGCTGCCTAGCTGCAGGAATAACGAGGTGAGGGTGCAAGCTCTGTGTGCGGTGCAGCGGGCTTTCAGGTGGCAAACAGCACCATGCTAGTATATTGGCAGCTGTGTGTGTTTTTTTTTTTTATTTTTTTCAAATGATTGCCTTTTCCTCAACGTTCAGCACGTTCATCTGACAGTCGTGGAAGTTTTTCTCTTATTTTCTGTAGAACCTAAAATGTAATTTAAATATTCATCACTTATGCTTTAAAAATCATTTTTCGAGAGTAACATCAGTTGTTCTTCGTGAACCACTGCTCTCCAGCCCAGAAGAACAAGACCTGCCGGGCTCCTCCTGGGCTCCTGTGCGGGACACGGTACTCACTTGTGAGCCGGAGTATGGCAGCGTTAGAAGGGAGAGCCTCCAGCATCAGCGAGCTTCATGCGACCTGCTGTTCCCTCTATTCATAGAGCCCGTGTGAAACTGGGCTCTGTTGCTCGCAGCGCGCGGACGCTTTCTGAAGGGATGGGGGTTGCAGGAGCAGTATCAGATGGCTTCATTCATCTTCCTGACATGCCCCTTCCAAAGCCTGACCTTGCTTCTGACCTTGTGTGCCTTCCACAGCACTGGATGCCCCGGACCTGACACTGAAACTGGCTGGTATAGCTGAGGATAGATTGTGTTCAACACGCTTAAAACTTCTTCTCTGAAAGGTGCTGAGCACAATTAAGTGTAGCTAAAAATTGGCTGTGTTCAGTAGCCTGACAATCTCCTTTGTCAATCATAAGGACACTTTCTAGTGTAGTGCCTTTAACATTTCTTTTTAAGAGCCCTGAAATCCTCCAGCTTCAAAGCATTTCTGTTTTCACTGACCCATGTGTATTTCAGAGGGATAAAGCCTCTAGCTAGCAACCTAGGGATGATTTGTCAAGGGTCGCTGTAATAAATTGGGTTATTTATTTCTGCCTGAAATTCCCTGGTTGGTGACTAAGAGAAACTTTGTCTTAAGCTGTGCAAAGCGTAATGAAGTTGCAGTAATGCTTTGATGTGGAAATGCTTAAATACATCCCCATCACCGCCAAAAAGGAAAAAAGTCAAGTGGTGTTACTGACAGAAAAGGCTTCCTTAGAGTATCTAGGGACAATTTTATATAAATTGTACAATAAAGACTATAAAGTTTGAGCCCCTTAGAACTTCAATATCGGACATCATAAAAATTGGAAATTGAATTATTTTCTTGAGCTTCTCTGTGGATAGTTACAAATGCCTTTTTAACAATTAAAATATACTTGATATCAAAGTAATATTGCAATAGATGTACAGGAAAATTACCTATTACAAATCGGTTCTTCATCAGCAAACTTACTGAGCTGGCTTATTTTTTCTGAGATTAGCAGACTACGGTGAATTGGCACTGTTTGCCTCACTTAATGAAGACGTTATGTAAGAGTTGCTTGCCCTTAGCTGATTGAATTGTATTTCCCATGCCACTTCTTGCTTTCCATGTTGCTTATAGATTAGCAAACCAGAGCTTGCTGTATTTTTCTGCTTTTCTTCTTGTCTCTCTCCTTGAGGCTTATTAGCACAAAGTAGCTCTGAGCCATGGCTTGGACACCAGAGATTCTGAAAGCCTCAAATAGCCATAATAATGGAGCAGGATGAAGGATGCTGGTTGCCATGGGAACAGTGCATGTGCCACACAAGATAATGTAACTGCTGTGGTGCAGAGATCTGTGCTGCATATTGATTGCAAGATTTCTTGGATTCCTTAGACATCTTGTGCTTTGCACCGTGTTTCACCCAGCAAGTGAGAGAAGCTTAGCAGCTGGAGTAAATCCAGAGAGATTTTGCTAATTTGAAAAAAAGTTTACTCTTGTATGTGAGGGGAGAGGGTCGCAAATACTTGAGACTGTTGTTAATTTCTCAGCCTTTCCTCACTGAGTTGACGGTGTCCTGACTGCGGTGTCAAATTGGAGTTAATGAAGTCACGGAACAGAGGCACTCAGTGAGCGCCCTGAGCTAAGAGTGACAGCAGAAGGCTCCAGGAAACTGTGTACACCGGATGTGCAGTGTCACCTGCATCACTATTTGCAGGCAGCCTTCCAGTAGGCTGAGACTGTATTTCCAGTTACCGATTTTTGTGGTTTACAGTTGTGGAAAATCAAGATGATATTATGCCAGTATCAACCAGTGCTGACGGATCAAAGTTTGATCTATGTTTCCTGGTGATGACAGAAGTGCCACTATCAGCAGCTTGGACACCGCATCCCTAAAGAAGCAGTTCTTTACCCTGTCTTTATCCTGGCCTCCCTAAAGAGAGACCTTTATCCTATGACCGTGTGCCACTGAAACTGAACTCACACCTCTACAATGTTGTCATATGGACACTGCATAGTGCAGCATTTCACCCATGTGATCCATCTTGATTGCTCTTGTTGATATGCAGCTGAAAAATTTGTTTTTCAGCTTAAGGAGTCTAACTAGTGGCATGGAGTGAAGAAATGCCGGTCATTGACAGCCAGGAGGATGAATGCAGTATTGGTCCTGGGGGAAGGAAAAGCATGCATGTCTTAGTTTGGAGGAATTCTGTGTAAGCAGGACCACACTTAGTTATGGTTTTGGGTAAAGTTCAAGAATCTTTTTCTTTTGAATGTGTGAAAATCACATCTTTCAGAGTGGCACCACCGACCAGGTTAGCATAGTGCAGGTGGGCTGCTATAACTGCATCAGGGGGTAAAAATGAATTGGGACTGCTTTTGCTGTCATTCTGCAGCCTATGTTTTCTAGATCCTGGAACAACAGTATAAAAATGGTAATAGCTGCCCAAATAGGCTAGACCTTCACTGTCATAGAAAAGTAAAGGTTTACCTGTGGTCTGATCAGTGGAGCGCAGCATTGCTGCAGATAAGCCCTGGCATGTGATCTCAGCAGAGGCTCATATTCTTCAGGACCCTTCTCTTTTCATATGAAATCTCTGTGCTGTGTTAATTCCTCAGTGAAAGGCAGTTGGGTACACTAGTGCTCAGGGTGATTGCACAGAAGAGATAATGCAAATTAAAGCTGTCCTTCTAACGTGATCCCCTGGGGCAGGATGATACCAGAGAGGCTTGTTTGCTTTCAGCAGGATTTCTGGCAATTAGCTGCTTGTCCTCTCTCTAATGGTAAATCTTCATTTCCCCACTGCTGATGCTACTGAATCAAACCTCCCACACCACTCCTTCCAACCTAAATATGGGGTTACATACCCTTTAAACCTCTTTTTAGATCTGCTTTCCCAAATTCTTCCTCATGAAAAGTTTGTCAGAACACAAATTTCTGGCAACTATAAAAACAGCAACAAACAGGAAACAAAAACAGACAAACAAACAAAAAAAACTCTTGGCACCTGAGAATTACTGGAAGATGTCTTCTCTATTTTGATTTTTGTATTTCTTAATCCCTGGAAAACCTTTTGTTAGAGAAAATACTGTGTAATTATTGATCTGACATAAGTTTTTGAAGATGATGTCTATTGTTTCATGCCTTCCTTACATTACTTGCATCTCTAGCGTTGTCTGTATCTCACTTAAGTGTATCAGAAATTTAAGAACTGAATTGATGAGGTTTTCTGAGCCTACTCTACTAAAATTCCCATCTTGAGTGATGGGTAACTTCCAACACGTGAAGTATTATTTGTCAGAAATGTGGACGTGTTTAAAACAGTGGGCTACTGTGTCCTGGGGACAGTGTTTGCAGGGTTGTGTGACTTTGATCAGTATAGGTCAACTCAAATGCAGCGCTTAAATTTTTTTTTTTCTTATTTTTATGTCCTACCACTGTATCCCAGCAGTGCCAATTCACAAAGCTGACTATACCTGATCAACTTCTTCTGTTTTTTGTTTGCTTTGGCTTTTTTTTCTTTGCACAGGCAAGACAGAGATGTCACCTAAGGTGCCTATTTCATAATGCACAAACAGTCATATTTTAGACTGCTTAAACATAGGGAGCCACTACTGGCATTGCACTCTGATATGTTTAGTTAAAGCCATTAGTTTCTCATTTCTTCTAGTATGCTCTAACACTTTCTGGGATTATGTAATAGNTTTTTTTTTTTTTTTTGAAACAATGATGAATTTAGTAAGTGAACTAACTAGTGAACTTGGACATTAGACATTGCCTTAGGTATTAGGAAGACTCCTGCCCAAGTAAAACCTGCCTCAGGTGATGTCACCCAACTGTCTGGCTGAGCGCTACCTGCTGCACACAACTGTAGTGCTGCTCCTGCCCTGTGGTCTCTTTTTGCACAGCTGTTACAGAGATGAAGGCCTGGACTTCTGTCAGGTGTGCAGGGACCGGCCAGTCATGTGTGTGTATATGTGTGTATGTACACACAGACATTCACACTGTGCCTACACTCTACACTTCCAACCTTTTCCTATTGTTCCTAAAGCTCTGGCACACAAGATGGTTGGTGGGTTGAATATGTTAATGACCCAATAATCAGCATGTGTAACTTAGAATGGGATAGGAAGGAATAGTTTTGAAGAGAAGAGTAGCAAAGTGAGCCAAGCTCTTGCCTTGGAAAGGCCAGGGATTGAATGGATCAGCAGCAGTGATACCATTTTTGAGTCTGATCTGTAGTGTCTAGGCCCTCTAAGAAGCAGAGTAAGCGTTGTGCATACAAGCAAGTGGAGGCTACCTTGTCGTTTATCATCCGGAACTCTCCCTTCGAGTGCTGCTACCAGCCATTAAGCCTTCAAGATGAAGCAGTAACACCTGGCAGGGCATAGATACATGTGACAGAATTTCATCTTCATGGCTGTCTGTAAAAGAAGATTGATAGTTCTGCTCTGCACTGACACTCGGAGGACTGCTCAAGGAAGATAATTTTCCTACATTTGCATTAAGCTACTCCAAGTATATCAATTTCCACTGAACATAAGGATGATTTTGATTTTACACAAGAAGAGTTTCCAAGGAGGCGCTGGATTTACAAGAGCAGTTGCCAAGGGTCTCCAAGGGACCTGACAGATTTACAGAGTGATGACATACTGCTGGTGTAGTCTCAATGGGAATCTGGTTTGATATAAATAATAAAGAATTGTTTAAGGCCAATGTTGAAAAGCATATTGGGCCATGAAACATCTTGGTTTGTCTCGGTATAGTTTCCCCACAAAAGGGAATTGAACTGTGACTGGTGGAATTTATTTATTATAGCTTTATACTTTTTTTTAATTAAAAATGAACTTCAGCATTACATTTAACTTCTGTCTTTGTGGTAAAGCAGACGGCATGAAAATAAATGGGTAGTTTTATGAAGGTAAACTCATAGAGGGAGGTAGGTGTGTGAAATAAAAAAAACATTCTTTAGTAATTTTTTTTTTTTTTACAAGAGCATGTATATCTTAGCCAAAACAGTTTGGTAATGGACAATTGTGGGCTCGGGGCTTGCTTAGCCGGACCTTTGAAAAACTCCAGAAAGATAACGAAATTGTGGTGTGTGGTTGTTTTATTTGTTGTCATTTTTTTTCTTTTTAATAAAACACTATTGTTTGCGGATCACGTCTGTGCTAGCACTGGCAGTATGAAAAAGGCAACCCCAATCGTTTGTTCTTTTGTCCTTTATATAAGGACTTGCTGCCTTGTCTACTGAGTAACACAAAAGCTTTTTTATTTCTGAGGAACAAATGCTGAGTGAATCCTGTAAGACTGGTTTCATTTCAAGAGACCATTATGTTTTCCTCTTACTCCTCTTTTTGAAGCTGCAGAAAATTTGCAACAGAAATGCATTGCAAGGTCAGAGCTGCTTACGTGATTTGCTTCAAGTGGTTAAAGAGAAGTAGTAGTGAGCGGTGCCTCAGATACGGCAGCTTAATATGCCCATGTATCTGATGGTGAAAAGCCACANGGGGAATAATCTTCCTTCTTTACAGGTGATACAGGTGTTGTCCTGAAGTGCGTTGTGTTCAGGTTCCCTCAAAAGCCATTGCAGCTTGTATTTGACACAGCATGTTGTGGGGATTAATCACATTTGTGTATTGCAGTCAAGATTAGCTGCTTGCTCACCCCATGCAAACAGTTTAGAAGTTGCATTGGTAATGGGTGACACTGGAAAACATGATAAAGCAAAAAAAAAAAAAAAAAAAAAA
>VXAV01011348.1:112941-146104 GCA_013399715.1 Alectura lathami | reverse complement strand
AAAAATTATGAATGAATGGGAGAGGACATACATTGTTTTTAAAAAATAATGCTACCATAGTTGTTGCTTTCTTAATATATTAATTGTAAGAAACAGACGGTTTACTCTTCTCTCTTTCATTGTACCACTTGATACCTGCAATTGTTTCCATGGCATGAGAAAACAGCTTTCCTCAGTTTCCCCTTATCTTTCACTGAGGCAAGTGTTGACTTGCTGATAACTATTGTATACACTTTCATTTTCTAAATGAATCCAAAAAATAAATTAAAAACAAGAAGGCCCACCAAGCAGAACAGACTATAAAATGGAAAAAGTAGCATTGATCCTCCTAGAATGTGGTGAGCAAGTAACAGATTTTTGCCTTCTTAAACGCTGTACCATCCCTGCCCAGGATGTAGTCCTCCCTCAAGGTTTTTACTGGAGTTTGGCATGCATGCTGGTGTGTCCCTTTGAAGAGGCAACTGGGTAAAAGATTGTATGGTTTGGGGATAGGGATGACAGAAGTCTGTAAATGGGGTCATATTAATGCAGCTTCTGTACTACTGGTTGGAGATGCTTAAGCAAACACACCGAGTAGAAATTTACTATGGCACTATGAGAAGAAGTATGAGAGAGAGAATTTATTCCCCCTTCTTTAATGGAAAGATTTATCCACAGCAGCTGTCTTTGTGGTGACAGTGTTAGCAGAATATTTCCTGTTACTTCCACCAGCCCTGCCTGGTGGCTACTGCACTGTACATATGTGAATTCTGATCTGATGGTACACAATCAAATAAAATTTGGATTGGGAAGGGCCTTGGAAGTGATCTGGTTCATGCATGTGCACTGACAGGGATGATTTTGTCTACGTTTAAATGACTTATAAAAAAAAAAATTTGAACAAATTGAGAAATTGTATGCACGTCACGTGGGCTGTTCACTTTCTGTACTTCCAGTTTGGTCATGGAAAGCAAACTTTCATAGCTGTAGGGAGATGAATGTTCCTCTCCTTTCTGTACCAACTGTGTCACTTTGTTTAGACTTGCTAAAACTTGCGCTGCATAGCCAACTGCTCTTTTCCTTCAAAGTAACATGAGCTCCCAGTGGATACTGAGGTTACTCGTCGCTCAGTAGAACTAAGCCCTCAGTTTGCACCGTTTCTCCAGTTTGAAAATGTATTTGGATCATGTCGTTTGCAACTGGCTGAGATTAGTTGAGAATCAGAGAAGGAGAGAACACTGTATCTGTGCTACGCAGCTAAGAACTAACATGTATTTGTGAAGAAATCTGGCTTGTTCTGCCCCTTTTTCCTTTCGTTATGTACCCACGTGGGACCATTTGAGTGTAATAATTACTATGCATCATTCTTTGGGAGCCTTGCTTCCTGATTAGCACCTGGAAGGTGCTGCTTCAGAGGAGGTTGAGTATGTTGCTCGTATTCACTACTGTGCAACCCAGAAAGATTTCTTTTCTGGGGAGGGAAGATGTAAGGAATCAGCTATTGTCTAATAGGCAGAAACAGATCTATTTTTTTTTTTTTTGACTCCATGAAAAAGATGCCTTTTAGGAAGGAGGTAGTTGTTAAAGAATAAATATGTAGGAATGTAAATCATAGCTTTATCATTTAAATTCAGGTTTTATCGTACTGGTTTCTGGGTAAAATAAAAGGAAATGATTGTGTGTGTGTTGGTATGAACAGGTGCAGCAATTGCTTTTGAAATGAGTCCAAGCAAGTAACATTAAGCCCTCATTTTACACCTCACTGAATGCTGTGCAAAGAGCAGAACTTCCCAGCAGCAAAAGCAGATATAATTCCATTGATAGCTTTGGCACTGAGCCTATTCATTTAAATCAGTGAAGTAGTCTCTGCTCATGCCTCACTAAATAAAACCTATGTTATTATATAGGTCAGTATTGGTTTTGGGGATGGTTCTCAGTCTTTTGAATGCTTGCCCTTCCAAGGTTATTTCTGTGTTACCAGAAAGGACCATGCTTGGCTTTTTTTTTTTCACTTGGGTCTTGCTCCAATAGACAGCTTTTTGTTTGCTGTGTTCAGACAGCCAATAACAAAAAGGAAATGAGGCTGAGGGACATGGACATCTATCACCTGTGTAAGGATACACACAGCAGTGGTGACCTTCCACTCCACACCTGCTAGCTCTCAGTCCTACTGGCCAGAGCAGCTTTGCCTTGAGTGACCCAGATCCAGCTCTGCTAACTTTCTTGGGTATTAACTGAATTTCAAACGTGTGCTTAAATCTCTCTGGTTGAAAGCAGATCTTAGACATTTTATAATGTAATGTAAAAATCCTGTGTCTGATCTGTGCCATCACACAGGTTTGTGATCACTGCCGTATATGTTTAATAGAAAGAGAAGTGATGCTGTCCTGGAGCTTCAGATGGCAGCGTTATTTGCTTCACATTTGGAAGGTGACATTTCCAACTAGATGGCCTAGAAAACTGTTTTTGTGAGAGAGAAAAATTAGCTTGGGATGGCTATTGAACATCCAGCACTCCACCTTGCAACAAATTGCGAGAGCCTGGCAGTACATGACAGTATGACAAGTGCTCAGCCTGGGGCTGGAGAAAACGATTCAGATCTCAGCTTGCAGAGCTGCTGCTACAGAAGTCATGTTTGTGGCTTTTTTGGAAATCGGTAACCTGAGCAAGCACATTCTGTTGGCATAGAATGAAGACAGCACCTCATAATTATACAGGTTTTGTTTTTCTTTGTTTAAAGAAGTGTTTTTCAGAGCATGTTGTACTCTGTTTCAAGTTGTTTAGAGTTAGTGGACCCTGACTCCCAAGGGTAGAAAGATGTTTTTGTCATTTGAGGGGTCTTCTGTAACAGTATTCACCTGTGTCAGATTTCTTTAATTTTTTTTTCCTTGATGGACCTGTTGTGTTACTAGCTTCTCTTAAATAAGAAATCATACTGTATGAAAACACTGCAAAGGGAAACAGTGCATAATTCAGTATTCCAAAATAGATAAGGCTTTTGATTTCACTTGGTTCTGTTTGTCAGAAGACAGTATTTGCCACTGTTATCCCTGTGGCTGTGGGTCTTTTTTAGCTACTTTTCGGAAACTTTTAAATGACAGGAAGCTAAACACTACCAAATCATTGCTGTAGACAGAGGGAAATGATCTTTAATGTACCATAGATATTCTCTCTGTGTTCCTGACCAGTACTTCAAAGAGAGAAATATTCTCAGAGACATTCTCTTGTGATTTTGACTGAGTCCAGCTATTGCTGTGATGGGCTTCTAGGAACTTGACAAGAGCTCAAAAATACCTTTAGAGCAAGGACATGAGCAGTAAGACTTGTAATTATTTTTCTCATTCTGAAGCTTGTTCTTTGAACAGCTTTTTGGAACCTGGGATATGACAGCAGTCACATCTGGAGTAGAATCCATCAGCTGTTAGAAAAGAGATACAGATGCACACAATGCAGTTACCAAAGCTGAAGTTTTGCCACAACTCAGTGTCAATGCTTCTTTAACAGTCACAAATCATGACACTTACCTTCTGCATGGGACACAACTATAAGCATATTGTGAGGAATACAGTTGCAGGAATAATTTGCCTGGCATATAAATTGTTTCTGCATGCGCTACTGCGTGTTGTAGTATTCCTCAAGAGAAGAGAGAGACAATTGAGCTGCCAAGCAATTGGATAAATTGTGTCTGAAAAGAAGTATTGGTTACAGGAGGATATAGGGAATTATTACTAGATGTTTTTCCAGGCTTCTTTCTTCATCTGAGCAACCATGTATTACAGGGCAAATAACTGAAACTGCTTTGGTCTCATCTGTATATTAATTTGCATGCCCAATAGTACCCTGCATTTCATAGCTTTGCATTCCTTGCGACTGAAGGACTTCTTCCAAAAATCTTGATTATTCATTTCCTCAGATCAAGCCAGTGGCATTGCCTAAGCTAGAGGAAATAATAGACAAATCCCACTTGTGAAGCTGTTGAGCATCATGAAGCAAGAAATGCTTTGAATCCTGATTTTTATTTTTTAAGTCAGTTCTAGAGGAATGTATCCAAGTTCCCTGTGAAGCAAAGAGGCATAAATGGATTAAGAGGCTGAAATGAGAAATGCTAGACGAAACACAGGACTGAGTGTAGTGCATAGCGGATGGACTGTCAGACTATGCTGTGAAGGACAGATCTCTTCCAGAAAGCGTATTGAAGAATAAAATTCTTTTTACCAGAAGGTAAGGAATACCCAAATCTTAGTATTCATTCTGGTTTTCATGTTACTTTAACCTCTGGCTTTCTGAAGGCAAATGTGACAGAATTTGGCAAACCTTGGAGAGCGTGCTAGCGAGGAACATGGTCCAAATGGCATTTCAGACACTAAATACAGAAACTCATTCTTATGTCTGTCATTGTTCTGGCTGTCTGGATGATTTCCTGGAGTCCTGTTATATGATTGTGTATTTATCTTCATCACAGACTTATTTCACATATCACAGGTTTCCATTTTGGAGGAGTGAAGAAATAATGCTGCAGTGAGTTCTCTGCTCTCTGAGACACCTCCAAAATACCAATGTAGTGTCCCCTACTGTAGCTGGGGCAGTAGTCTGGCACCCCTTTGTAAATCTCCTCTTGATCCTGTGACTTATCTTTAAAAGCCAAAAATCATTTGTCTCCAGGATTTGAGAACTTATGGTCTGTGCTACAGCAGAGAAACCTTCTTGCTAAGCCTGGCATGTGTATGCTTCCAGTGCTGTTAAAATCTCTTTCTTCTTTGATGGTCGTTGCACGTGAACTAAATGACTTGTTCCTGTTCCATAGTCCCCTTTTGTTGGTGGTGCCTCCTCACAGCTTCTTGTGAAATATTCCCACTTGGCATGGCAGCTGGAAGAGAGCATGTTCTTAGGCTTCACAAGGGGCTGAGGTGGTCCTTCCAGCCTGGAGGGAAACACAGCCAGTGTGTGAGCAGTCTGGAGGCAAGCGGTTGTTACCTGCTACGTGCATTCAGACACTGCTCCTCTTCAACTGGAGAGCTTCCCAAATCCAGCAAGAAGCAGGGACAAGTAGCTTTCTGAACAGAACCAATAGCAGAATAAGAATATGGAGGTGCTGGAAATTCAGAAACTGAGGGATTTCCTACACCACAAAACACAAGCTCTTTCCTACTGCAGCATGTGGCCATCTCTGGCTGCTGCCACAGTTGTCCTGTCCAAACCTGCGGAGTATGACTGTATGAGTGTATGCAACATAGTATTGCTCCTGCTCGCTTTTTCTACACCCGTCCAGTATTCCCAAAGAGCAGCAGAGGCGAAGAACTGCAAACCCAGCTGTGCCAAGGAGTTAATCTTCTCCTGTTGTGATGTGGTTATAGAAGTATGAAGTGGAAGAATAGCAGCTGTGATTCAAAAATGCTTATGGTTTGAACTGTTATCAATGATGTATGCTTTCTTCTTTTGCCCACCAGTGCAGGCTGTTGAACTGTGGCTGCTTGTGGGGTCTGTTCATGCTTCCTGTTGGTTCTGTCCCCTTTGAACTGCAATGTTGTTACAGTTCTGTGATTTCTTTGGAGTTCTGTAACCTCTAAGGTTTGTAAATGGAACCTTTGCACAGGTGTGCTCAAAGCCTGTCTGACAGTAGGCTTTCCATCATAAATCATGAACGTTTGCCATGATGAAGTTTGAAAGTGGGTGGTGGTGAGTTTGGGTTGTGTGTGGAGTTGAGTTTTTTGGGGGAATGGGAGTGGTTTTGTTCTGTTTATTTCCTCTTTTGTTGCTTCCTCAGAGAACTGCACTCCCTAGCTGGAAGATATAATGGCTGTATGAATTGCTATTTAATCAGGGATGTTAATTAAGTCTTAACTTTTAATGGCTCCATTGGAGAACTGTGCACGACTTGCAGTGGCTGGAATTGCAATTGCAGGCAATTAGGTTGCTCTCAGCTCAGTGGGACCCGAAAGTGCCAGAGCAAATCTACAGGGTATTTCCCAGGCTTATGTAGTAGAGACAAAACCGAGGCAGGAACTCTATACTACAACAAAAAGCATGCAGGTCTGCTTACAGGTTAAGGATAGGATTTGATTTATTTGTATTTCCTAGACTTTGTGTCTTGCTAGTTTGATATTAGTGATATTTTGTGATAATCACTGTAAACCTTTTGTCCTCTAAATGTTGATTCACTTGTATCAAATATAGCCTTGTGTCAAATAATGTGTAATTCCTACATGGCATAAGGGACAGAAGGGAGAAGAAAAATATTCTTGTATTTCTCTCACTCTGTCTCACACACAGCCTCTAAAGATGGCTTGGGAATGTGGACTCCTTTTGGGGAAAAAGTAAGTCAGAGGAATTTCAGATATTTGGGGCAGGAAAAGGAGAGCAAAGGACGGACTTAAGAGATTTTAAATTAAAAACCAAACACACAAACAAACAAACAAACAAAAAAAGCATCGTATAATTATAGCCTCTGAGGCTATACGAGTTCTTAACTTTGGTTTTGGAGGAGTAAACCCTTGCTTTCCCTCCTTTCTCCCTCACTTCTACAGTAGTCATTTCTCTGTAGGGCAGGAAGCAGTGAAAATGGAAGTGCAAAAATGAGGGATTGGACAGACAGGAGGCGTGTAAAGTGGGCACAGTAATGCCGTAAGGAACAATGCCAGCTCTTGCTGAGCAACGACCACGTGGTCTGTCTTTACCCACTGGAAGAGCACAGGTTAGGAAGCTCAGATGAGTGTATTCGTGCAGTGTGCCCTGTTGCTCAGCAGTGTGCCACTCGCTCATGTTGCTGAAGCACGCTAAATTGAACCGCTGTGATGACAAACTGGCAAAGACTAATTGAGGGCAGCAGGAGCTGTGTGCTGTAGTGATGCAAATAACACTGCAATTGCCAGTGCCAACATAGTTGAGCAAATAAAGCTAGCTCAGCAAATGAGCTTGGGTACTAGACATGCTACAGTGGGTTAGCTGATGAGCTTATTTGATAGGGCTGCATGCAGCAGCAAGAAATTTTTTCAGAGCTGTTTTAACTGTCTTGGTGCTGGACTGCGCTGTTTAGTGTAGACGCATTCTGTAGTTTGTGCTGAGTTATGTGATGCATAGAATTAATGCTAGCACCCTAAATTTCCCTCATCCATGCATAACCATAATAATCTGAAAAGGTGCCATGCTGGCATGAGGCTACTGTGAACTAATTTTAAGTAGCTACATAAAATAAATGCAAATTTGTATGCTAGAAAATCAGAAGCGATGATTGTAACAGTTGAAACAAAAGCAGTCTTTCCATTTTGCATTTGAAACCTGTACCCTACCCAGAGCTAGGATTGGCTGATTTTGTCATTCAGGATTTTTCTGGGTCTGTTCTATGCAAAGTTTTACTGGTTTGGGTTTTGGGTTACTACTGTCCTGCCCTTCTTGTGATCAAACTCCACAGGTGAAGAGGGAAATCCTTCATGGCAGAGCGTGTTGGGTTTGTGGGGTGGACACCTACACACGGTAAACCCACCTTACAGATGTCAGACACCATCACCAGCTGCCCAAGAATCTGGATACTCAGTTACTGCAGAAAGTGCTCATTCAGATCAGTGAAGACTGGTGAGCCAAATCTTTTGGGTACTGCAAACTGAACTCTAATTTTGTGAGAGCAAAGTGGAATGTATCAATCCTGAGGAGCACCTAGGGGAGGATTAAGTGAAATCTTCAAAGGGAAGTAAGGAGTAGAACACGTGCTAGGGTATGGCAGCAGAGGAATAGATGCTAATCCAGGCTAAGTAACTTCAGGAGACTGGAAGCCTGCTGATGAATAACATTGCTCATCTATTATCCATAAGCAGCTGAGAGTACTTGATTGGCAAGGAAATAGAACTGTCCCAATTTTCAGGCTGTTTTCCTAAATAAATTAAGAGACAGTATTATTGCATCTGTGATTGCCTAAGGACACTTTTTCAGGTCTCCATTTGAAAAATTCTGGCACAATAATTTGGATGCATTGAAAATAGGAGTCATTCATTAACCCACAAATGCCAGAAATGTGCTCCATAGTGTGCTCCATGCACACCTCCTTCCAGTGAATGTCCTCTCTGCCACCTCAGAGCAGACCTGGGTGACGGGCATGCTTTAAAGGTGGGTAGGACTAGGATTTCCAGATGTGCTTAAAGATCACACCTGAAATTGAATTCTTGCTGGTTTTAGTGGGTTGTGTGCTTAAATACTAATTATGGATCTGACCTAAGGCAGTGTTAAAACACAGAATTGAACACTCTAGGGCTACTGCTGGTGGTCACATTAGGATGTTGGTTTTCTTGTTCAGTTTGTTGGCTTTGGGGTTGTTTTTCTGTTTGCTTAGTTTAGTTCTTTTCGCTCCCCCAGTCGCATCCACATAAGCTCTTTTACTCGTGTTAGAATTCATGTGGCTTGAGTAATTCTAGAGAAACAGAACAATACTGATTTTTGGGAGAAGCTGACATAGACTCCACTGATGGAGTAGTAGGGTAGAACTACCCCTGTTGTAAGGGGGTGGGGTGGGGCAGCTGGCTTAAACTGAAGTTTTGGCTCTAGGTGGGGTTCTGGGAACAGTTCAGCTAGGGAGGAAGTTGGAGCTATGTTTGTGTTGCTGTTAATTTTATTAATAAAAGAGCTGTAGGCTAGAAAGGGACTAAATTCTTGAATCAGAAGTATGCAGTTTTTATTTTCTTCAATTGGAGGGTGATTTTCTGAATGCTGAGACAGTATTCATCACATAGCTTGTGTTCCAGATATCTTAATGTATTTTTTTATACATGCTTACAGTCATTACTTTGCAAATGATGATTGAATTAGCAAATTAGATCCATACACCCTTGGCAAGAGCTAACCTTGCAATTGTAAGGCTGTAAAAGTCTGAGGAGGGGGTAGGGAGGAAGCAGTTTCGTAGAGGAAAAAAACATACTGAATTACTTGCTGCAGGAAATAAGATTTTTGTTTGGTGTAATTAAACACATATAACTGACTTCTTTTTTTCTTCCCCCCAGACAGTCAAATGGGATTAAAATGGTATGAATATAATTGTTCAGATCTCAGAGTGTGGGTCTGGAAAGATGTTGTTTGATGTGCTGTTGTTTGGGTCAGGCAGACAGAAATAAATCTAGCAATCTTGCGTATTGGAGCAGGCTTGCAGGTTTGTCCATTCTGAGAACAAGGTAAGCCACATATGCTCTTACCTGATATGGAAACACTTTTTTTTTTTTTTTTCCTTTTTAAACTTTTCCTGATAACATGAGTGCCTTTAGAAAAGGTCAAGCTTAACTTAATTTGCAGGCAAAAATAAGCAAAATCCTATCTCCCATGTATAATACCTTGATCAAATGGCTTATTATTAACAGAAATGGGGAAAATAAAACTGATAACCCTCTTCTTTGCCACCACAAGAAAGGTGTTGGCCCTCTAAGACTAGATTCAAAAACTTCGTTCTACCCCTTGATAACAAGAAAAATCATGTATTGAACTTGCTGGTACTAAATAAATTCCTGCCTTCATATGAGCAGCTGTCCTCTTAGAACATAAATGGGCAGTGAGCTGAAGCTGAAAAATTCAAAACATTATGTGACAAGGCCTGATGCCTTACTAACAAGGTATCTCAAACACCTGCAGTGTCTATTAAAACAGCCTATTTGCCTGGCCCTTGTGAAGAAGAAACCTGTCACTTACCTTACCCAGATGGCACGCTTTTGTCTGGGACATGCAAATTTGCTGCTGCTTGTTGGTCTGGACTTCTGATTAGCTTAATTACCCCAGTTAAGTACTGGGCCAGCATGGCACTGATGGATCTGGCAGGCACTAGTTCTGGGACATACTTTGAGGGGAAAACTGTCCCAGATATGGACTTGCTTTCAGGCTGCAGCATTAGTCTCTGGATACAAATTGTCCTGTGTTCTCCTTAATAAGTGGGTATTCACCAGGTGCTGTCTTATCTTTGTTTGATAACCATGACAGGCTTTGGTTAATGATAGAAAGCAGCAGTTGGCTTTCAGTTACAAGTAATGTCAATGTTGGTGCATGGATATCTTCTGGTAAGTTTATTCTAAATAAATGTTTGGTTTGTGATTTTTTTTTTTTTATTAAAGAAAAAAAAAAACTTTTTGTGAGATAGAAAACAGCCTATGTTTATACTGCAGTAAGTAAAGTGGGTATTTGGTGAGAACTAGGCATTCTCAATGGTCCCAAACTCTGCCCTAGAAAATAAGAAGAGATGTTAGTGAATATATAGGGGATGCCCAAGGAGATCGCTCAGTTTGTTTTTGATGACCAAAGCAGCAAAGCCTGGAAGTTTTCTGGCAGCCAGAAAGCTAGATGTGGGCAGAACCTAAGTTGTTACAGCGATTTGGGTTATACGCACATAGCTCCTTACTGGAAACTTTTTCAAAATAATCCTGTGCTAGAGGCTGACTAGAACCATCACTGTAGTCAGAAGGAAAGAATGCCTGGGTGCACTACCATCCATGTAAAACGCCACACCACACAGGTGTGTGCCCTAGGCCAAGGGATCCCAAGTTGTCTCAGCCTAGGGCCTGCAGCTGAAGCACCCACAAGATGCACAGGGAATACGTGTGAGTAGGGGCTGCACCCAGACCCTCAGGCCTGCTACATTGCCGAGTCCAAACATGATCTGGTGTCACCATTTCATAAAAGGCAGACTACCATGAGCCTGTGGAGAACATAAGAGAAGGTTTGCATCTCCTAAAGGATATATAGCTACAGGAGGTTGAGCCTGAGATGCTGCTCTGCTGCCGCTAAAGGGAACTAGGACTTGGGTATGTAGCTGCAATGTATTCAAAATGCACTTTTTTTATTTTTTCACAGCAGAATCTGACCCGCTGTTTGTCTTGAGACAGGCTTTCAATGTAACACTTAAAATCACTTGGGGGCAGGAGTGAAAGGTCACACTGTTGGTATTATAATTCCCTTGAACCATCAGTTAACAAGTTTTCACTTGCAAAATTGTCAAATTTATCCTAAGCTTTGTACTTTTTTTTTTTTCCTTTTGCTTTTATTTACATGAGAAGAAAGCAAAACGGTCCATTTATCTCCTACATTCAGAGTGAGCTTCCTGATTGTCCTTATCACTTCAAGCCAGAAAGTTTTATAGATTTGCCAGGCACCTCAGTATTGCAGCTTCAAATTCAAGATTTGGCAGGAGGGGAGGGTGGAGAAATTCTTGTTTCAGATTAAATAGCTTTAAGTTCAGAATGAAATCCCATTTGAAATTAAAGGTTTGGATTGAAGTTTGAGGATCAAAGAAAATAGAACTGAAAAAAAAAATGTCTTTAGCTTGGAGCAGCATCTGAAAAAACTAACCTCAGATTCAAGGCTTTTCTTTTCTTTCTTTTCCCAGTCCTTATCCTCCAAAAAGGATATTTCCTCTAGTTTTTCCTTAAAGAGGCTTAACTGCATTAACATGTGGATGTGCCTGCAGATTTTTTTTTTTTTGGTATGGTTTGCTGAATACAATATCTGCATATAGAAGAATCAAATATAAATTATTTTATTTAGTCTGAAAATAGGGCTATTTAAAATAAGCGATGATCTAAAATCTAGAGGCAGCACCAAAAATAGAATGATTTGGAATTAGCAGTGTTGGCAGCTTCTATTGTCAATAGGCTTGCAAATGGGAAATAGAGCATCTGCCATGGCTGCCGCCTCTTCACCAGGCTTGGGGAAGTTCAGTCCTATGGTGTGTGTGGCTGCTAAAATTGGATAAGAGTGTTTGTGGGTGTTGTGGGGAAAAAAAATAAGAATTGCAATAAAGTGATGCAAATTACAGGAAGCTTGGCTTGCATAAAGATGGCATCTAGAAATCTAAAAATGTAGACCATTACCTCTGTTTGTCAAAATGTATTTCTACCCCTGAACCTGATGCACAGAGCTTTGTGGATCCTGTCTTCTGGGTGGCTCTCTGAGTTTTAGATGATATATCTCTCTAGATGTCACCCAAAGGGACTTGCCCAGTCACACAGAGCAAATCTGATCTCAGATGTGCCAAGATGTCATCCTGTGAACAAGAACTTGTCCATGATACTTTTAGGCAGTGTTTTCAGATTTAAGACAAACCCAAATATTCCGAAATTTAGAAACTGGAGGTGGCAGAAGAAGAACACAAACCAAGGGATGCACCCAGGACAAAAATGTAGTATTTTTTTGTTGCACAAAGTCTGACATTTTATTGAACGACAGCTTTTGAAATTTTGTGATTTATCTTTTTTTTTTCTAGGTCTTTTGGCTTCATAGTGAAACCAAAAAATGAAAGTTATTTTTTCAGGCTAATAAGGATCATAAGCACTATGGGCTTTCTCCCCACATCCTTTCCAACTCTTTTACCATTTGTGAAGATGTCTTTTCAGTCATTAATCATTACCAACAGCATCTTCAAAGCAGATGTCTGTTTTAAGATGGTATCTGTTCTAAGTTTGACCTGATTGTATACTGGGAACTATACAGAAAACATTAGAGGCTGAGAAAGTCTGTGTACTTTGTGAAATCCTGGGTGTTCAGATCAGATTATGAGTTTTGGTTTTGAAAGCTTGGTCAGAACATGCATCTGGCACAGCAGTGCCCGTGCTGCAGCTTGCCCCTTCAGCAGCGGGTTTCTTGAAGCAGTGCAGCAGGGTAAGTTCTGACACAAAGCAGGAGTCCTCCACAGGGTGGGGATCAATAGTGCCTGTATTAAATATGGGAAGCTTGTGGCTTGCATGATACTTTTTCTGATGTATTCTGGCATGGAGAGAAACATGTTTACAACAGCTCTTGCCCAAAACGATAATGGTCCGAAGAAAAAAAATTTACGTGGTGACAGATGGAATATTCTTGCAGACCTCAGACAAACCAAAATCCCAAGACCCTTGTTCAGCACACACAGAGGGAAGGGCAGAGTGTTTTGTATCATGTTTTCACTAAAGGAAATACATATGTCTTTGGGGATGAAGCAGTTTCCCATGAAATAGGCGGTGTGCCAGCTTTTGTGGGCTTCTAACAGCATTTGTAACCCTCAGCTGCTGGCTGCCCCATGACTGTCCATGGGGTGTAGCCACTCCACGATATTTTTCTGTAGATACTGCTTCAGAATTGAAGCCAATATGGTGGTGGCCTTTTGGGCATTTGTCGTGTGTGAATTTATATCACAAATGGCATGGAAGATGTAGAAGCGGAAGGCTACTTGCCAGCAAATGTGGCAATAGCAAGTCAGGATATTCTCTTCTTTGGGAAGAGAAATAACCCATAATTTACCATTTGGTAAAAATTAAATAACAAACATTACCTCCAGTTAATTACACTGAGATTTTTATTTCATTTCACATAGAGGTGGGCTGTGATCTTTTCTGCAGCCTTTGTGTTTTTATTTGCCTTTACAAGGTAGGAAATAATTTCTCTGCTGGAAATAAGAAGAGGCTGTTAGAAAAGCATAGTGGTACTGTTCGTGAAGGCCAGGGAACCTGGCAGGTGCTTTTTTTTTTTCCCCTTTCCCCCCTTGCCGTGTGTGTACACAAGGGGATGCTGGAAGCTATCTTCCCAGCATCAACCAAGACAGTGGCTGTCAGCAGTCATGACCCTTTTGAACTGCTCCATGTCCCTAGCACTTGTGTTTTCCACACTGAAAACCAGTGTGGGCTCAGAGGGACGGCCTTGTGTTTGCACAATGCAGATGCCTCCCAATGCTCATTAATAGCCAAGGAATTATCCTGATGTGAAGAATAATGAGCAAAACCATTTTTATATAGCAGTAAAATTATTACCTTGTTCTATAAAATGTCAGATAGATGGGAATACAACCGTACATAGCAGTCCAAATCAGAATGAGAAGGCTGTCCTTTGCTAGGCAGCTTCTCTAGAGTGAGTCTTACTGAACATGCAACTGTGGTGAAGGCAGAAGTGGATGTGTGGCTGCAGTAGGTGATCTTTCTTTTAATTTATTACAGTAATCTGTCTAGAAGCTAAAAATGAAGATTGTGATAAAGACATTATTGCAAACAAATACAACAAAGGAAACATCAGAGAAAATGTGATTTCTACCTTATTGAAAAATCACAAAAAACATCTAAACAAATACATACACCCGTGATGAGTGGGAAAGCTGCTTGCATCTTCCTTCAGGATCAATTGTCTAGTTTAAAGGAAAACTGTACACATTCCTGCAAAATCACTACAGGCTTTATAAGAAAATACTGTGTTTTTTTAAGTATGGGCAAAATATTTGTCTGAAAATACATGTGTTAGCAAGGTGATGAATCTAGTGCCATTCTGTCTTTCCTCTCCCCATGTTAGATCCCACTGCGAGATGCATGCTTGAGCAATCTTTAGCAGTTTAAAAGCATTCAAAACTGGTTTATTTGAACATACTGCTTTAGCTACTTTCCCATGGATTTGTTCAGAGCTGGACAGTGATACATCAGTTTACACCACCTGTGGATGAAGCAGCTTGTATGGATTCCTACTTCATATTTAAGCATGCACAGCTTTCCAAAATGCCTCAGTTAAGTAAATATATACTTTATTAATTGTAAAGGAGGAAAAATAGCGACACATAGGTTGCCTACGTAGAAGTCATATAGCCAGACCTTCAGTGGATGTGTAATTTAGATTTCCTTCTGCAAGTGCTGCTGCTGTCAATAGTTTTTAAAAAAGAAAAGAGTAGCTTACTCTACAAATTTAATCAGATAGGTGCTTATGTCTGTGGCACACTTACTTCTGCATATTTGATTTATTTTGTTTTGTTGGTTTATTTAATTTTTTTTTTTTTTATCAGGGGGAAGATTATGTTAAAGTTGAGATGTAGACCTGTAGAGGGGGAAAGGGAGGCTTTTAACTTGAAAGTAACAAGCTGCTATGGGCCAGCAACCAGTCTAATTTAGAAATGGTATGCAACTCTGTGTTTTGGGCCAAATTCAGATGTATTAAGATCCAACTAAGTTCAGTTATTGATATATTATCTTCAGAACACCTAATGTGCTCCAGTGTCCATGGGGACTTGGGTGAAATTATGTGACGTTTAGTTTAGTCGTGAGCTAAACACGAGAAAACCAGTATAGAAAGGCCCATTAAATTTACCTAAAATCTACCAGTATTTTTGAGGTAGGGCCCTGTTGCTAATAAGCTTTTCTTCAAATAGGTATTTGCGCGAAACCTAACCTCCATGCAATTACTTTAGGTAAAGTCAAAATAAAAAAATATGAACACTTTTATGTAGATATTGTATATTTTTGTGGTGAAAATCAAATTGACTTCTGGACTAGAGCTGCTTTTCCCACCCACGGTTGTCTTGCTTCTGATCATTATTGCTGTCATTGCTATTTCATGCGGCAGAAGACCAAGTCAGCTTTAGTTTCCATTTCCTCAATGTGGTTTGTGAGAGCTCTGTGGAATGCTTGGCTAGGGAATCAGATGCTTGTGCTGTTGTGACTGAGGACTGGTTTTGTCACAGTGCTGCCAGTTGCCCCATCACCATCTTAAGAAATGAAATAGGGGGGCAAGCACTATGAAACACTTCTAATAATTGTGATGTCTTATCACGAACAGCAGAGGCTACAAGGAGGAGGTGAACCAATAGAACTTGTTGGTTTCTCTGTAGGTGCTTCAATATGCAATCTAGCAATTGTACATAGAGGAAAATTCTCCTCCCAGTAAGAAAGCAAAGGTGGAATGGTGGCTGGTTAAGCCTATGAGCATTGCACAAGGTGTTGAACCAAAATGAGCATGTTGTGGAAGACCCTATTCAGAGGGCCAGATTTTTAAGAGACATCTGAAGTACCAGAGGGATAAGTTAGTAGGAGCATTCCTCAATGCGTGTAAGGTTTTGCTGTGTATATGTGGTGTGGCAGCATGTATGATGCCACCTGGAGTGCACTGTGTGCTTCTAAGCAGTATCGCTCCTGCGAAAGAATTATAAAGCAGCGCTCTCCTTGTGGAGTGGAAGACCAGTGAGCTCAGCAGTCCTCTTTTAATGCCTTCTGTATTTCAATCCCATTTCATACGCTCCAGGACATTGCTGACATGGAGGATATGTTCTGCTATGAAACTCAGTATATAAGTGGTGTTCTGTTGACTTGATTACCCGATACAAACAGAAATGTAAGTGAAAATAACTCTTGGCTGCAATGGGCTTAACTGGGATCTCATTTAGGTTAGAGCAGTAATACCTTCAAAGTTGTACAAAGGCAGTGAGGCATTTCTTCAGAATTTATTGAATGGAGCTGCCATATTCTTGCCTTTTGTGGAGTCCTGTGAGCTTCTGCTCTCTGGGGAGGTAGGAGCATAATGGATTGGAGGGGAGAGGGTGCTGAACTTTGGAAGTAACAGAGGTTCAGCATCTAAAGGAACTTTAGCTTCCTGTTGGCTGTGTGTGCTTCTGCACTGTTCCTTTTTTGCCTTTTGATATCACTTTTGAAAGATGATAGTAATATTGCTGTAGAGTTTCATTTATGCAACTAATTCTAAACTTCTCAAATCCAATTTTATGCAGGTCAGGAGAGAGAAAAATGCTTTTATTAATGAAGTGGCACTCTCTTTGTTCCAGTTTCCCTGGCTGTGCTTATTACCTTGGCTGCTATGTGTGCTTGGCTCTCTCAACTCATTCTTCTCTAATGTGGTGGTGATGCGGGACAACCACATGGTATCCAAAACTCTATTTTCGAGGGCTTTCTCCTCTTGGCTGAGCAACCCTAGTAACTGAAGTCAAGGAAGCTCTATTGTGCCCTGAGGAATGTGGTGGGAAGCTACCGTGCCCTTCCTAGCACACTCAGTGTTGACATGAAGGAGCTGTGGGAGCAAATTATTTAAAGGACCTCTCCATCTTCCTCCCACAAAGTGAAACATTGAATAGCAAGTGTCCTACCTGCTCTCCTGGCTGACAACTGCAATTTGTCTTTCCTTTTGCCCAAGCCAACCCACAGAACTTACATAATATCTTTCTATCCCAATCCATGTCAAACTGATTTTAAATTTCAACCTCAGCGATGTGAGATTGCCTAATCAGATAGAAGATGTGCACCAAGTATCTTTAATGCCATATCGCCCACTCTTGTTTTGGATTGTTGGACATCCATTGTAGTTTGTGAAATACTAATGTATGTGAGGGCTCTGTGCCCAGCACTCACCCGCAGAGCCTGTTTGTGGATGTGAGGGGCTGAATCCAGCCCTGCTGGCCTGGTTGTTCAGTTCTGAGATTTAGCACTGACCCTTCCCTGGAGTGCCAGCTGTGAGGATGGATTTCCCCCATCATTTTCTCCCTTATAATCAGCCTAATCAGCCCTATATATATATATATATGATATATACATACTTTTTTTTTTCAGCTTTTTGCAGTACTTGGAATCTCCTGCTGATGCTCAGTCCAAATGTAAATGCCATAAACAAACAAGCAAAAAACTAGAGGGTGACTAGTTTGTAAAAGTACCAGAACACCCTGATAACCCTTTACTTTCACAGCCTCTGTTGGCCAAGAAGAAATGCTTTCAGTTCTGTGTCTTTATCAGTAGGTGGTGCTGGTTAGCTGCACATTTGTTAGTACGCTTTTGGAGCTGTCTGCACCTTAAACTTAAAACCTGGGTCAGAAGGTCAAAGTTGCATCCTGATCTCAGTCCAGCCTCACAACAGGAGTTCAGTTTTGCCCATAAAATGGTGATCTGTATTGCTTTATGCAAACGTTGTTGTGCTTCTAAACGTTGTTGTGCTACCTGAAATGTTCGAACTTCTAAGGAACAAAAGAGTTTTCTTTCTGTTTGGGGCGTAAAAGAAATCAAGAACATAGCTTGTAATCACGGACTTACACATTGCACTGAAGGCTGCAAGTCAGCATTTGGTGAAGAACACATGGAGAACCATATTCTGTGGTGCTTTTTGAGGAGTTGTAACAGTAACTGCACTTACTGCTCTAAATGTTTCATTATAGTCTAGTACATGCTGGTGCTGAGATTCAGACTTGGTTGGCAGGGGTGGGTTTCAGTTCAGCCAGCTGGCAACACTTGCCGTGCAGATGTGCATGGCAACTATATGCCCAGGCTCTGTGATCACCTGGAGAACTAGTGTGAGGGTCAGATGCTGACCTTCCCTGGGCACAAGGGAAGCCTGCAACAACAAACTCCATTGAAGAGCTCTGTGCTGGCAGGTCTGACACCTTGGTCAGATTAATTTTGTCTTATTTTTGAGACCCCGAAGAAGCCAAGTTTTGATCTCTCACAGTACTTTTTGATATAGGTATGATGTTATTCTCTTTAAAAGCATTGGCCAACCTGAGGGATTTGGGAAGATGGGATGTGGGTTGGTATCTTGTGTTTTTTTCCCCCTAAAGATGGCAGTGCTCAAGTAGGAGCTTTTTCTACTTTATCTCAGATATGTATAGTTTTTATCTATGGTAGGGGTGCAGTGCCAGCCATGACTCACAAGAAGAAAGTTTTCCCCAGCCCTAAAATAGGAGTAAATACTTTCATCTAATTTATGGAGAAAGCTGGAGGTGAAAGGTTGGAGGACACTTCCCCAGTAAAAGCATCAAGATGAGCATTGTACAGGGTGGGGAAAAATCAAGATGAAATATCTTCAATTCTATGTTCTCAAGTCACATGTGGATTTTGGGATTCTCAGCTCTGCGTTTAGGAGTTCTAATGATTTGTCCTTAGGAGATGTGTATTTCCCATATAACCTAGATTATAGACAGAAATAGCATTTATTGATACATTAAATTGGGTAGGCTGGCATTGAAATATGTGGGCTTAATGAAAGGAAGATGTCTATACACCGAAAGACTTGTGAAGACATGGAAATATTTGGACTGAACTTCCTCCTTTGCATCCAATGCTCAAGTGGAACAGAGAGGAAGGTTATAAGCATGATCCTTGTTTCTGTACTCATCCCAGAAATCGTATAGCTGGTTCTTCAGCTTCCAACTGAGGTCTTTTTTTTTTTTTTTTTTTTTTTTTTTTNGTTTTATATGTCCTTGAGCTTGTGGAGAATAAAAAAAAAAAACATTTTAATCATGTAGCAATCTGAAATGAGAAGCTGAAGAAAGGCACTTTTTATAGAAGAGTCTTTACATGATTTATCTTTGTTTGACATAATTTGCTATTAAGAAGTGAATGACTAACAATCTTGATCTACCTTTACATAATACTATAAATAAAATTGTTAATCTTTGAGCTCATGGCCAACATTGCCAACATTGCCATAAAGTGTAGCTTCACACTGGAATTGTCATAGTGTCTGACTTGAGAACTGATGATTGGCAACTGGTAGAAGAAGCTACAAAAGGAGGAGTAGCTAATAAATCTGTCGTGAATGGGCACACAGTAGACATGCAACAGACACTAGCTCACTGTGTTTCGCCGCCATTGAAATGGAGGTGTTGAAGTCTACAGGAGCTGCACACACTTCTGAATGAAATATCTGAATCTTATTCATAATGCATGTTTGCTTCCTTGTTTTGTTTTTTTTTCATTCATTTATTTAAACTTTGAAAATGTATATAGTACCTGTAATGGCGGCTGCGAGAATTAGGAAACAAACAAACTATGGAGTGATTATTCCAGACTTATCCTAAAGCACTTACAATTGTTTATCTGAGCTTAAATTATATTAACAAGTAATTATAACTACATAGGAAACCTAACAGCATTACCCAAGATGAAGTCCTGCTGCTTAATCTGTTTTTTTTTTTGTTTGTTTGTTTTTGTTTAATCCCTTTGGGAGTATTTTAGATGAAGGTGTTTTAGATAAATGTACGTTGTTCACAACTTTTTCAGTTCACTGCTACTGGTAGTAAGTGCTATTGATAACCATAATTATAGTGACACCTTCCTGTTCATGAAGGAACTTTACACTCATGGAAATTACCCTTTAGCTTTTTAATACTGAGTGATTAAATGGAATAGTTTCATTGTCCAAATTCTGGGCTCTTAAAGGGAAACCTCATCACTGACATATCTCTGTTTCTTGAAAAGATGAGTACTTGACCCCATGGAGTTGATGAATGTTTGTAAAAAAATAATAAAATAAAAATAAATAAAATTTATCCTATCACCAAAGAATTTAGATTAAGCGTAATGTTTTTCATTTCTGAGTGCATGGGCAGACTCATTTTCAGCTTTTATCATAGAATCATAGAGTTGCTTGAGTTGGAAGTGATCTTTAAGGGCCATCTAGTCCAACTCCCCTGCAGTGCACAGGGACACCTACAGCTGGGTCAGGTTGCTCAGAGCCCTGTCCAGCCTGACCTTGGAGGTCTCCAGGGACGGGGCAGCCACCACCTCTCTGGGCAACCTGTGCCAGTGCTTCACCACCCTTATTGTAAAAAAAAAAAAACCCTTTCATTATCTCTAGGCTAAATCTTCCCTCTCTCAATTTAAAATGATTTCTGCTAGACCTATGAGCCTAGGCCCTGCTGAAGAGTCTGTCTATGGTTGCTTCTTCTCTGTGTTTTGTGGATAACATACAGTGAATCTATGCTGTGTGCAATGCAGTGCAGCATTTTAGGATTAATTTCTACAGACTCAGGGACTGTAGTTTCTGTGGACTATAGGGAAAGAAAGAGGTAACCGTGTCTTGGCAGCAGTTTTGTGGAGCTGTGTTAGCTCTGCTTGCCTTCCTGCTGACTCGGTGGNCGCCTCCCGCCCGCCGCCCGGGGCTGACGCGCGGCCGGGCCACGGCGAGCCGCAAAGCTGCTGTCCACGTGGACCGGTGCTGAAATCCCTCGTCCGGCGGCCGCCAGAGCCTCCCCCGCCAAGCCCCGAGACATGGCCACAAACGGAACGAAGGTGGCCGACGGGCAGATCTCCACGGAAGTTGACGCTTCGATCACCAATGACAAGCCTAAAACTTTGGTAGTAAAAGTGCAGAAGAAGAAGACGGATCTTCCGGACCGAGATACCTGGAAAGGAAAATTTGACTTTCTTATGTCCTGTGTAGGTTATGCCATTGGCTTAGGGAATGTGTGGCGATTTCCATACCTTTGTGGCAAGAACGGTGGAGGTATGATTGCTCTTTCTTTCTTACAACCTCTGATATTTGCATATTTGAATTCACCACAACAATTATTAGAAACATAAGTCTAATAGTTTTTCTCATTTGTGTATGTGTGGGGCATTTTTTTTCTCTGCTTTTAACTAGTTCAGGAGAGTTAGAAGCGTCTGAGTGTGGTGCTCTGCTTTGAAGTCTGCCATGCCCCTGAGTTTATTCTAATGTCTCATTGGCAGGTGCTTTTAGAGGACTATAAGGCATTCGAGCAGAACTGAAGCACGTTCCCCTCCAACCCTTCAGAGCCCTCTTTTGGATCGAGTGTTTTGAGAGGATTGCATAAGGCTTGCAACACTGATTCTGAGCTTACCATCAAAGGCTGGCTTCAGCTGGAAAACAGCCAGTTCTGTTTAAAGCCTTTATGCTATATACATGCTCCTCTGATAGATGAAGACAACAAAATATGTGGTCCTTTGTATTTTAGCTTTTAACTTTAAACAGAAAATATTTACATGATGGAGAGACACAGTTTTCCCCTTATCATCATCTCTTGAGAAACTAGTTCAGAATTGTGGATGTGTTTCTCACTAGCTGTTTTGAAAAGGTACACTTCAGAGGAAAAAATGTGGGTTTCTTTCTAGTTATAATAGGGATGAAAACAGTGGAAGCAGTAGTGGTTGTTTTAGCACTATAATAGGCTTTTTCTCATTTCTTTTCAGGTGCATTCCTAATTCCCTATTTCCTAACTCTCATTTTTGCTGGAGTGCCACTGTTTCTTTTGGAGTGTTCCCTTGGTCAGTATACATCTATAGGAGGCCTTGGAGTGTGGAAGCTTGCTCCAATGTTCAAAGGTACAATATGAATTCATATTTCTTTCTTTCTTTTTTTTTTTTTTCATGTTGCAGAAGTTATACAGAGTGGTAGGGCAAGAACATTTCTTTGTCTTCATTTTTTACCTGAACTGTAATATTCTACACAAATTCCTAGTTTTATGAGGTGTAACTGGCAATTTTGAAATAGGCAGAGATATTATTCATTTCCCTTTAAAAATAAGGTATCAGAATCTCAACAAAATAATTTTTCAACTTTAAAAACTTGCATTTTTGTTAGGAACATATCAAGACTGTTCAAAATCTATCAATATTTGTCTGAGAAGGCAAACGACTTGTTTCCTCAGTTCATGGCATTTTGATAAACATATTTCTATTCCAGGTCACAAAGGTTTCTATCTCCTTTTCTTCTGTATTGAAATGTAAAGGCCAGACACTTTAAATTTAGCAATTTCAGACTGAATTTCTTCTTCTTCTTCTTCTTCTTCTTCTTCTTCTTCTTCTTCTTTTTTCTTTAGGAAAAAACCACTCTATTCTTAGACTTTCAGCTAGTTTGGATTTGTCAGTGCTAGAAACTTTAAGATTTTAGTCTAGATTCTGCACAGACCCACAAACCTCACAAGCTGTGCTTTCCATCCTCTAACCCTAAATCATTTGGCACTTTAGAGCTTCTACGCTGGCATGTGGACCAGTGAAGAATCAAGTTTTAGAGTGAGTTATATATTACCTCACACAGTAGGACTGGAAATTAGCATAGGTTGAGATTAAAGTTTTTTTAGAGTGGATTTTGTTCTAGGGAATTTTTTTATTGGAAAAACCCAAATAGATGAAAATGTTTCTCACAGAATTAGTACTGCAACTGTGCTTGAGTAGCCGCTGTTGGTAGGGAGTACAATGCCAAGTAAGACTTTACTTTGTATTATACTCATTATTTTGAATACTTCTTCTTGTTTAGTGTCATGTGGAAAGTGTCATCAGCCTGAATATTTTAAAATACCCATTAAGTCTCCACTTGGAGTAGAAGACAAGACATTCTTGTTGCAGAACCCTTTACTTATTTCTTTCGCCTGAGCTGACAAAATAGCATTATAGCAAACATCAAGCACTTGAAAAGTGTACTAAAGGGCTAGCTGGTCTTAACTCCTACACAATTTGTATGCATCTGCCAGAAGTCTCTGTGGTACTTCTGTTTCAGAAAATGAATCGATTTAGCTCTCATTCGCAGAAGTAAAAAGCTCCCCTAAAACCTCAGCAGCAGCAGGTGTGACTGCTTGCCATAGCATACAGAGAACTGGGCACTATTACTGACTTTATCATGACTGAGCTATCATACGGATTAGTGATCTTTTTTAATGTTACTTCTAAAATCTGAACTTGGCTTTTACAGAATTTGCTGGATGTTATCTACACCATATGTTACATTTGACCTACTGCACTGCAGCACTTGACCTCACATTTGTACAAAGATTATTAAAAGTTACGTTATTTTGTTTCTTTTTCAGGTGTGGGACTAGCTGCTGCAGTCCTTTCCTTTTGGCTAAATATTTACTACATTGTGATTATTTCATGGGCCATTTACTACCTGTATAATTCCTTTACCACTGTAAGTACAGGGTTGGGATGGAAGAATTTTGTTCAATAAATATTTTGTTCAAATAAAACAAAGTGACATAGCTAGCTGATTAAACAATCTCACGGTAAGGATGAGAGATTAACACAAAATACATCAAAAATCAGTAAGATAGGCCATTTTTATTGAAGTCAAATTCTTTAAAAAAAAATCTCCATCAGAAATACGGAATAGCAAACAGAGTATTAATGGAGAAACACAATAAAAGCTTACCATGGAGCCACGGGCTTCCCTTCCTTACTGACTTGTTTAAATGTTCTGTTCTTAACTTCAGAGCCACAGCTCTTTCATCTATACCCTTTTAGTTTCGCTTGTTACCTGTCTGCCCTTCAATCACAAGCGTGCCTGCTTTCTTCTCTACCAGGCAGCTGCAGAGAATATGCTCGGGCTTGTGACTGCTAGTCCCAGCAGTGCTAACAGGAGGGCTAGTCTTCCCTTGCTGTTGAGCCAACAAGCAGCCAGTCATTCCTCTGAGGAAAAATTCTAGTCTGTAACTGGTTGAGGTTTTTTGTCCGTGTGTTATTATTTTATTTTATTTTATTTTTTAATGAGAGAGGTTTCCAAGATCTTTCTATGATTCAATGAAAGGTTTCCAAGATTGGCCATCAAAAGAATATGTTGTATCTACACCTGATTCACTCTGTTGCATAACATGTGTAAACAGGCTCTGCCTCTCAGAATTTCAGAACAATAATAATGTAATGTAAACTTCCTGTTTTCTACATGTGCCCATTTCTGAAACTGTTCCTTCATCAAAGGAGAAAATTGAACTCTGATACATAACCATCACATGTTTATTACCTCTAGTGCAACAAGAGGGAACAGGACCTCCGGGACGTCCTTTCTGCTGCCCTTGCCCTTTCTTGCAGTATGCTCCGTTTACTCTCACTTGCTGAGAGGCATAGCTAACTCCAAAGTATCTGAGCTGATATAGTAAGGAAAGGAGCAAATATTACCACATCTAATTCACATAATTGATATGAAGTTAAATAACTTATGCAGCAGATGTTCACTGCAGGGAGATCAATGCAGTGCAGATCTCAAACTACATTAGATTGCCACTCATTTTTTGTAAAAAGAGAGATACCTGAGGTAATGCTTACTTTAAAAGTATTTGTTTAGGTTTTTCTCTCTCTCTCTTGTAAATAGACTCTTCCTTGGAAGCACTGTGAGAACCCATGGAACACTGATCGCTGCTTCTCCAATTATACCTTAGCAAACACCACCAACATGACGAGCGCTGTGGTTGAATTCTGGGAGTAAGCTGAGAATGTTTCTCTGTACCATTTCTGTGCATATGCAAGGATTAGCTTGTTATATTTCATATACTGCCTTCTGAATTAGTTGCCAAATACACCATTCTGCTTGCTTACTCTAGACGCAACATGCACCAAATGACTGATGGACTGGAAAAACCAGGGCAAATCCGATGGCCGCTAGCGATTACTCTGGCAGTTGCCTGGATTCTGGTGTACTTCTGTATCTGGAAGGGGGTAGGCTGGACTGGAAAGGTAAGATCAAAAAGTACTCTAAAAACACTTGATTAAAAATGACCATTTTACTCAAATATTATGAAAATTTGTGAGGTAACACGCACTGGGGAGTTTTTCTGGGATAGTTAATTACTGCATTTCTGTCCTGCTTGAACTGATACAGCACCATGATTTGAAAAGGCTTGTTTTTCCATGGCCTGCTCTGACCGTTTTGGTTGGTGTGTTCACTTATAGACTTCCACGCTTTGTCAGGTATAAAATTCCCTAAAAATACATCTGCTTGCTCCCGGGGGGAAGTATTCTAGCTAGTTTGGATAGCAGTAGTGTAAGGATACAGTATTTTGGCTTCAGTGACAATTACACATTTATTACATAGTTGTTGATGGACTTAGCTATGTAAGCATTGAAGGTGTTGGCAGGTGCTTCTTCCTCCTTATGCTGAATGAGACCCAGGTGTGGTTCTTGCCACAGGCATGCTGGTATGCTGCACTTCTTGGAGCCTGGCTGGTTTCTATGCACAAAATAGGACTTCCTAGTGAATTAAATTATACTATTGTGAGAGACCTTCGTCTGGAAATGAAAAGGCAACAGCATTTGAGAGTAGGACCCTGTAGGGCAGTTATATGGTATTAAGAGAATGTAAAAAATATAAGAGCAGCTGTGTGAGAGCAAGAGAAACAAACTGGTCGTGCTCTACAAGCAGAGTAGGAGTGCTGGAGCCATGAACCATAGTTTGGGAAACTCCCCTTCTTGAACAGAAGAAGCAGCATGAGCCCCTGGTGCTGAAACATCGTAGTCCACCCAGGAAAGTTGGCAACAACCACCTGCCATGTAGACACAGTGTTTAGGAAATTCAGCATTAGGCTCTACCCTTTCCACCCTAAGCTCTTCCTTGAGAAATGCTTCAATTTAACCTCAATTGCTGCTGCAGTATTTTTATGGAGCAAATGTTTTCTGAAGTGTTAACAAACACAGATCGTTCTTTCTTCCACACTTACAATGTTTTGTTTCTTCACACCAGGTGGTATATTTCTCTGCTACTTACCCCTATGTTATGCTGCTTATCTTGTTCTTCCGTGGTGTAACGCTACCTGGAGCAAAGGAAGGCATTTTATTCTATGTAACTCCCAACTTCAGTAAGCTTTCAGACTCCGAGGTAAATCTCCAGTCTTTGTAAACAAAAGTTTCACTACTAAGCGTTCACCTTTCAAACATATGACCTGCTCCTCAAGTGCAGAAACAGATTTTTTAAAAAATTATTTCCTGCAATCAGGTTTGGCTGGATGCTGCCACACAGATTTTCTTCTCCTATGGTTTGGGTCTTGGCTCACTCATTGCCCTTGGAAGTTACAACCCTTTCCACAATAATGTTTACAGGTAAGTAGGTGACTGCACATATTACAATGGCACTTCTCTCTCTCACCTGGAGCTGGATTCTGTCTTTCTGGATCCTATATCTCTGAAATAAAGTATAATTTCTGATGTGAATATTAAATGTTGTACCTATGTAGGGGTGAGATGTGTAACTGCATTTACAGTACTGGGAGAGCCATGACTTGTCCACTGTGAAATGGAGCCCATGCTATGAAATCCAAAATCATGAAATTTATTCACATCATCTTTCCACAGGGGAAACAAACAAACAAACAAACAGTAAAACATCGATGAGCATCAGCATTACTTTACTTACTGCTTATAATACCTTATCTTTATTGCAGGGACTCCATCATAGTGTGCTGCATAAACTCATGTACAAGCATGTTTGCTGGCTTTGTCATCTTCTCCATTGTGGGATTCATGGCTAATGTCACAAAGAGGCCTATTGCAGATGTTGCAGCATCAGGTAGACAATACATTTTTCTCTAAGCTGTTCAGTGACATCAGTTATTTTTTTTTTTTGTATGTTGTATCCTACTGGTTCATGTAATTGTTTAAGATCTCTCTCTCCAGACACTCTCAGCTCCCTGTCATTTCAGTGGCACTTAGTGATTGCAGGAGGGAAAGCAATGTTTCAAACCTCATGAGGCAGCACCAGCAAAATCATTTTACATTTAGCAGACTGCCTGCCTGGTGCTTGCAAACCTTCAGCACGGACTGTGGTCAGCCAGAAATGCGTACTGGGGTGATGTGGTGAATACTAGTGAATGTGCTTACAGGGACTGCAGTTACCAGAGGTGGCAGCACAGCTAGCTGTCAGAGTGCTTAGCAGTGACATCAGATTAAGAGCCTCTTGCTACTGAAATTCTTAAAAGCAACCTGAAAGGAGGAATGGTGTTCATTATGTTTTAGGACCGAATATTCTCAAATTCCTGTTACATTTTTAAATTCCTTTTACCATTTCCTAGGGGTAAACCCTTTGAGGCAGATCCATTACTCACCTCTTCAGACTTACAACTATGAGCCAATTTTATGGGACCTTTTATTAGGAAAGTCATTTTATGTAGGGCAGTAAGATGTCCATGGATGGATTCTGCTTTACTTTGCAGTTTTTTGCCTTTATTCCAGATGAAAAAGCTTACAGAGGCAGAGCAGATGGTTGCCTTAACCCAGCTGGTGTACCAGACACTCACTGAGCAGTTCTGGCCACAGGGAAGGTTCTGATAACAGAAGCTTGGTTCAAAGTCACTGGTGGACAAAATATGCCTTACTGTACTAGGAAACATATCCCATTGATGAAATATTCTTTTAGTCAGAAAATCAGAGAATTTAAGTACCAAAAATCATCTTCAACAAAATATACATACCCAAAAAAAAAAAAAAAAGAAAAGAAAAAAGAAATTGACGGCATACATTGTTGTCTACCCTAAATCTCCTCTCTTTTAATTTAAAAAAACTGACATTAGGAGGAAATTCTTTACTCAGAGGGCAGTGAGGCCCTGGCCCAGCCTGGCCTTGAGCAGCTGTGGGTGCCCCATCCCTGGAGGTGCTCAAGGCCAGGCTGGATGGACCCTGGGCAGCCTGATGTGGGGGGTGGCAGCCAGCCCATGGCAAGCGTTGGGGCTGGGGGGGCTGTAAGGTCCCTTCCAACCCAAACACTCTGTGATTCTGTGAAAAGATGCTCTGGAACCTCAGTGGCATGTGAGATAATCTTCCTGGGCACATGCATCTGATGCAGATGTAACTAAAGACTACATCTGCAAACAAAACAATATTTTTATATCATATTAAACTTCTTAGGTACTTTACAATATATTTAGATAATAGACTTTTAGAAAGATGCACGTGACCTTCTATGCCTACTAATCACAAGGGACACTAGGAAATTTGACCTTTTACTTAAGGCTAGCAAGCTCAGAAATTTATGTTTTATTTTAGCACCATGAGACATGTTATTTTGCAATCTTTTTTAGAGTTTTGTAAAACAATATTTTTTTTAAAATTGCTGCCCTATATCTCCTGAAGCTCCAGGACCGGCTTGGGGCCCTGCAAGAGGAGAAACACAGCTCCACACGTACCCCTTACCCCACATCACCCCACAAGTGATTTTAAAAAAGCATTTTGTTGAAATATGTAAAAAGTAAAATTAAGGACATATTCATCTTCAGTTTATTTTGCTTTTACTGTTGCTATGTAGAAGACATTCCACATCTGCTATTGCTTACAAGTAATTGTTTCAAAATCTGCATTGCATTTGCTTTAACAATTCCAAGTGTCTAATGTGGATCCTTGCTTCACTGGTTTGAAAGCTGGGTATGTCCAGCCCATTAACACAGACAAACTGATAATGAAAACTGAAAAATCAGACATCCCCCTCAGATAAGGTGCAGTAGTCTTATTTCTGTGACTATTTAGTTTCTGCAAGTTTCACTCTTGACCTGACATCAGCTGGTTTCCAGCTATTCTGTTGCAAAAAAAAAAAAAAAAAAAAAGCTCCTTCTGTAACGAGAATTTATATTATCCTTCCAATACTTTGCCCCCATCAGCAGTTATTAGGAATACAAATGAAAATGTTTACGCATTTACAGCTACATAGCTTATTAAAATGTGTTTTGTAAGAGAAATGATGTTGTAAAATAGCAAATGGGAATACTGTAAATGCTGGAAGGTGTCTTCTCCAGTTCTGAGCTTTGCTTTTTGCACTTGGTTGGTGCAAAGCAGAAGATCACAGCTGTAAGCAACCACTGCAGAGGGGGAAAAAGGTGATCCACAACAGATGATATGTTCCTAGCCAAGGACAGCATTCCCTGCCTTTGTTACACAAAGGTGCCTCTTAGGAGCAACTTCTGAACTTTTATCTAGTATTTTCCTTGGTTTGTTGGGTTTGGTTTATGGTTTGTTTGTTTAGTTATTTTTTTCTTGTATTTGTTTTGATTGGTTGTTTTTTAAAGAAAGACACATGCACTGACCTCTTGGTCAGTGAATGCTGATTAATCTGAAATCCCTGGTCAGATGCTGCAGCCACAGCAGTCATTCAGATAAACCTTAAGTCTATGTATCAACAGGAGTCAACAATCCCAGGACCCACTCAACCACACTGACATTTTCTCTGCTTTTTCTCCTACCAGGTCCTGGCCTGGCATTTCTGGCCTATCCGGAGGCAGTGACACAGTTACCAATCTCTCCTTTGTGGGCAATACTGTTCTTCTCCATGTTGCTTATGCTCGGAATCGACAGTCAGGTAAAATTAGTGTAAAAATTAGTAACAGTAATGAGGATGAGTTTTCCACAGCTGTATGGCACAAGGTTAGCTTCTCTGTGCGTTCTGCACTGCCAGCTGTTATTAGTGCATGTTTTCTGGTATAATCAGATAAACAATAGGAGGTGCTAAGGAGGAAAAGAGCTGGAGCAGCCTAAGATGGTCAGAAACAGATATCAAGACACTTTCATTTTTCCATAAAAATGTTGAAATTGTATGCCAAATACACAGAAAATTTATTCTGCAGTAAGAAAGGACCTTCATGTGGAATCTTAACCATTCAACTGCAACATTAAAATACCCTTGAGTTGTTACTGAACTCAGGAAATACTGGGATATGTTTTACAAGATTTGGATGCCATAAATATGAAAGGCAACTTCAGAACTGACCACAGGAGAAGATAATGAGAAAAAGATGAAGTACATGTTTCCTTTTAAGGATATGAAAGTCAGGAGCAAAATCAGGAGGCAATAGGCTCATTACTGAGGATGTTTTTCATCTTAGTTTGTTCTGAAACTACATACAATTGTTGAGAGTCAAGGCCTAACTGGGTTCAGACCTCAGCTGAGATTTATAGATGTAAGTGACAACTGAAAATGAATGGGAAGGCACAAGCTAGTGGTCTTGTAAATCCAAATATGATATTCTTCAGAGTAATAGTTTAGGTAATTACATAATGCAATATTTAAGCGATTAAATAAAGGTTTACTGCAAAATGCACAAAACAGCCCGTGGGAGCAAGAAAAGCTTCTTTACTTAGTAGAAAGATCTACGCTTGACAAGAGCATTCATTAACCAGTAATTACTTTAATACTGGCAGTAACTACACTGCAAGCACTGAAGAAAGCACTTTGTGAGACTTTGTGAAGCATATTTTGAGGGCACTGTCAGGAAAGTGCCTTCTGGCCAAAGCAGTTGGTCATTTGCATGTGGTCAATCATAGAGGGATGTGAGAATCCACCTGTAATCAGGTGCAGTTGTTGAGCTGGCACCTCACAGTTATGTAGCTGTGTACAGACAGGACATGCAAAGGCTATGCTGGTCTTCCTAGCATACAACAGAATATCAGACTTACTGGCTTAGTGCTGAACTAGTATTTCAGTAGAGAAA
This sequence comes from Alectura lathami, assembly GCA_013399715.1. Taxonomy (NCBI): domain Eukaryota; kingdom Metazoa; phylum Chordata; class Aves; order Galliformes; family Megapodiidae; genus Alectura; species Alectura lathami. The sequence goes on along the minus strand of VXAV01011348.1, from coordinate 115,482 downwards.
ATCTGTCATTTTATAGAAAGCTAACTTCAGCCTGTGAAGCAAAATATAAAAAAGATCAGGAGGGCATTTTATCCTACAACATGAAAAACTGCAAACTTACGTTTTCTATTTCTGTTTTTCAGTAAGCTTCAGGCTTGACATTAAAACCTATTGCTTGATCTGTGGGGAAACTACTTTGAAATTAATTAGGTCAAAAATATTCTTAAAAGAACTTGTCTCTAAGCAACGAACAGCTGAGGAAGGTAGTCTAACATTATTAAAAAGAATATCTATCTACAGACTGTCACGCCTTCTTCATTTTCTGTCCATCAGTGAAACACTTCATGCCCTACAATTTGTAAGAACTGTAACTATTGGTTAAATTCTGATTGCACTGTTGGAAATGAAGAAAACTTTGCATACATTCCCATTTTCATTATTTAACCCATCCTAGTGAAAACATCTATTTCGAATAAATACATATAGAAAAAAGCACTTGGAGGACCACATCCTTGGCAAAACTACAAAAAGTATTTGATATACATTTGAGAATCAATCTTGTGTCTTCAGTCTTCACCCAGAAGCGCTAATCTATCTGATCAGACTTTTTGAGTCTATTGCTTTCATATATGTAAGCAAATCATAGATGAAGTTTTTGATGGATCTGTGATTCCAAAGCCTTCAACTGCAGGCTTCCATCACAAGAAAGAGCACTTTATGTTGTTAAGCACATGCTATAGGTCATACTTCTGAATGTTGAGTGTTTTTCAAGCTGGAAATCTTTTTGCATAGATCTTTTTAGACAGAAACAAGAATATTCAGAAGCACTGTTTCTACTGAAGTCAAATGAATTTTCCTTTATCATATAATGGATGCAGCCTTAGGCCAATGATGTTATTGGAAACTCCTCCCCTGAACATAATCCTGCTGTTGCACTGCATTGTGTTTTATTTCTAATTTTACCTGCAGTTCTGTACCGTTGAAGGATTCATAACAGCTCTGGTGGATGAATTTCCGAAGTTACTGCGCAATCGAAGAGAAATCTTCATTGCTGTTGTGTGCATTGTTTCCTATCTGATAGGGCTGTCCAACATTACTCAGGTATGTTCTGAAGAAGAATGTGATCTTATGGTTGCTGTACCATATCTGCTTTATTTCCCCCTTCCACCATCCCGAGCACTGCAAACCACTGAAGTGGCTGGGATCTATCATCAGCACTATCTGAAGACTTCAGGCAGAAGACGTTAGTCTTACAGGTGTACAGTCCCTGTAGTCCATGGATGCAGTGGGGCCTGCCGAGCAGTTCTGGTGACAAGAAAATACGCGTCTCAGCAGTGCCTCTTATGGTCTGAGAAGCACTGACTAGAGATGTACTCCACAGAGTTGCTGAACAAAAAGGAGTAAAGTGAAATCAAACCAGTTAATTGAATTTTAGCACTAATCTAATTTTTGTCAGTATTGACCTCATGTGTTATGAGCTTTTAACGTTACTTAATTTACATTAATATTTTCCTAACCTGTTCACCTCTGTTGGTTTTTAGGTTGCATTTTAATCAATCCTGAAACTGAAGTCCATGCTACCTATTCTAACACTTTCTTCTTATATGTTTTAGGGCGGAATCTATGTATTTAAGCTTTTTGACTACTACTCTGCCAGTGGAATGAGTCTCTTGTTCCTTGTATTCTTTGAGTGCATCTCCATATCTTGGTGCTATGGTAAACAATAAGTTTTTATTTTTCAGTATCTGAGTGTGGAATTGAAATTGGCCTTGCTTTATCTGCATGCAACTCCACTGAGTACTGCCAGGTGGCTGGAGGGAGGTACTCCTGCCTCTTGAAAACATCCTGTGTGTTAGCCTCAAAGTGATTGGATGCTAGGCATTTCAGGAACACCAAGTGACGTCCCTCTCTTTTCCTTTCTCTTTTATTTTTCTCCACCTCTCTCCCAACATAATGACTTAGGTCTCTTGTACTTTGTAATATTTCTTTTCCAGAAATGACTCTGCTGCTTTTGAATCTTGCAGGGAGAGCTAGGCTCCTTGGTCAGTTCTGTCTTGCATAATTATTCCAAAGTATTCAGAAGTCTGAGCTGACAAGCTCTGGGTATAAAGATGAATAAATATCTGTCATATTCTTGCCATACTACCTGTACATTCATTTTGACATTAATTCTGTATTAGCAAGTACAAGGATCATGGGTACTAGGAACACTAGGTTATATTACAAAACTTATTCAGAGCTAGGCAACTGGAGTCTTTGTGCTGTCTTTAAACGGACTTAGAGGAAGAAACAGTTTTTATAAATGGGAGAGAGACTGCATATGGATCCAACAAATGTGAATGGAAAACACACCAGCTAAGTAATGAAGAAATCCAGTAGGAAGTTGTAATAATGCAATAGATGTACCTTTTGGAAGGTATTGGAGTGTTAGCAGGTAGCAGCAGCAGCTGCTGGAGGGCCGCTATCTGATTTCATATGCAGTTCTGCATGTATGTGGTATGCATACACCCCCACAGAGTGAAGCCTATGCTGTTGGCTAAGGCTGGTATGGACTGCTTTTCT
>VXAV01011348.1:59451-108313 GCA_013399715.1 Alectura lathami | reverse complement strand
AGGCACAACAGAGCAACTCTGCAAACAAAGAAGTCTACATGTAAACTTCTGTATTGCAAAAGTACAAATACTGCTCCAGAAAAACAATAAATATGGTTGAATATGACCACAAATTTAAGTCTGAGAATATAATTACCTACCTCTAGTGGCAAAAAAAAATAAAAAAAAAAAGAAAAAAAAAAGAAAAAGAAAAAAGAAAAAAAAAGGATAAAAGATAAAAGGTCACCTCCATTGTAAGGGAATCGCCATGGGTATGATCCGACCATTGCGCGAGCTCAGATGTTGACAGTGTTTTGTGTTCTCTGGCAATCCACAGACTGTTAATGTTTTTATCCTTTCACAACAACAGTTGCATATCTTGGAATTTGTAAATTGATGTGCAAAACCTTTTTAATCTACCTTTTAGCACGACAATTTGAAGTTTTGTGCTACTGATTTTTAGTAGTTTATCAATATTTCTTACCGCTGAATCCCAAGACTGTTATTTCTGACTTTGCAGGAGTACAATTATGTTTCAAATTGTTTTGTACAAAAGAATGAAGTATTTTGTAACCAAGTGATTTCCAGTGAAAGTCTGCCCTTAAAATTTGTTGCAGTCAAGGCCATTTGAAGGGGAAGAGACTTCTTTCAATGAATTTAGAGTCACAGTAGGCACAGCCTTTATAAACATTCCTACTACAAATTGTTATGTGACTATTTGTAGCAATACAGCATAGAATGGGTGTAAACACTACCTGTGCTTAACCTTTCAGGATAACTTTCACATAAGATTGTGAATTTCTTTTAAAAATATTCTGTATCTTATAAAAAAGAACATATCTCTGTGAATCCATACTACCGGAATCGCAGATGTTAGAGGTACAAATATGACTTCTAACTTTTTATTAGCAGAATGAGAAGTAATGTCCAATTCTTAAGAGCTCTTGAGTATTCCTAGGAAGAAAAAACAAAAATACAGAGAATTTGCAATTCAAGCTCAGAGTACTTGAGCTTTTGTTATGCTGTTATTATTATGCTATTATTGCCACCATTATTATATGCCACCAAAATAGAATCCAAAACAACAGCTTAAAGATTGAGGCTTATCCTTGTAATTCTAATTTAGGGTTTAATTTCATAACTGTTCTTTTTAATCCGGTAAAGGACTTTAACAGTTTCAAATAAGCAAATAACAAAATATGGATCATTAGCACTTTGAAAACAGTTTTATTTTTATTTACATATTACTTGTGGTGATGAAGGCAGGAGGGAAAGCTAGGTCAGTAATATAAAAATTTCCACTCTGGGCTCCATCTGCATTTGCCACGTAGCTAGAAACCCCGTTCAGCTAATGGAAGTTTTTTCCTGTGTGGAAAATGCAGTAATCAGTCCTGTATGGCATTTCTTGTTTGGCAGCTATATGACAGACACAAAGGATTATGGAAAATGCAGTATTTGATGTTTGATTGTAAATGACTGTGACAGAACTGTGCAATGAAACATGCTTTTCAGCAATTTTTTGTGCAACGTACAATGTTAGATAGCACAATTTATGTAGAACTACTACGTGAAAAACATGTTAACTGTGAATGTTGGTTTTTTTGTTGTTTTTGTCTGAAGGTGACAAACGTTCTTGCAATAAGGTATTATTCTCAGAATGTCAAGCACATTATTGTAGAAATAATATATATATAATACACATGTATTTCAAACTACATCATAAAATCTCAGAGTACGTTTGGTAGATTCTAAGCCGTTTCATACATAGATCAATTGTAAAATACTATGAGATCTAAGCTGCATCCTAAAAGGCTATAGCTGAAATGCAAAAGTCCTGTAAGTCTTTGGGATTTAGAGGAAAAGCGTACATCCTACACACACATTATACATGGTACATACACATATAATTGTGAATTTCATTAGACTAAGGATAAAAATTCCAACCTTCTCTTTATCGTTTAATGTAATCAAGTCCCATGTTGTTCTAAGACAAATGCAGTATTTAATGTTTGATTGTAAACAATTAAGACAGATGTTTGACAGACCTGCTCTTTAGCAAAAAGCTGTACAAACGTATCATATAGCACAAAATAGTGTTGTAGAACTACTGTGTGTAAACTGTGAATAGCTGTCTCCTTTTTGTAGTACTTGCCCTGAAAAAAAAGATTATTGTATGATCATATATGCTTTTTGCAATAAGGAATTATCTGAACACCAAGCAAATCTATCTCTATATAAAAATATATATGTAATATATACATATTCAAAAATATATACAGAGCCTGTTTAAAAGAGTACAGTATTATTTAGTAAATTGCAACCTGTTCTATGGACCAAATGTAAAATATTTATAAATTAAGATGCATTTTAAATGTCTATAAATGGTGTCATAATTAAAGCACGATTGTTATGTAAGTTTCCAAGAGTTTAGAGGAAAAAGAATAAAGGTTATATTATACATTAAATTCAGAATTATGCAATCTTTCATTGGACAAATCCAACAGGTGTTAAATTAGTTCCTGTGAAGTAAGTTCTAAATGTTTCAGGTATTGTTTTTAAACATCAAAGGGTTGTATCGCACTTGTGTGTATTTAATCCATAATGCTGTTACTTTATTTTAGCTGGTCTGTACATGTATCGTACAGTAAGCTTAAAAGGTAACAGTGTTCCTGATACAGTAAGCATGGTCTGTGGGAGAAGAGCAAGCAACATATTTATTTCAGAGTTGCATCTCTGTCTATCCCATACTCACTGTCTCTATTTGAGAAGGGATACTCTGTAATTTCTTTACAGTTTGAAAACATAAAGAAAAAAATAAAAACTATAGCTCATTTTACCAACCCATTCAGCTGTTATGCAAAATTCACATAATGAAAAATTAACTTGTGAAACTTAGTTTTGCCTTGTAGGCTGAAGATCTGAGTGTAGGTTTAATTGTGTTAAGTTCCCTGTGGTTGGTAGGAGTTCCAGCTAGTGTTTGACTTCCTGATGAATGAAGACCTAAGGTCTAGATCTCTAGATCACACATATTATTCCAACAGGCAATAAGGAAAAAAAAATAATAAAAAAAAAATAAAAATTTTCATTGTACTCAGAAATCTATTTACAAAACTTTTGATCACAGCCTGTAAGCATATGCAATGCATCTGACTTGCTGCAGTAACAAGATGAAGTTGGACATGCTACTGGAAAAGCACAAGGTTGAGAGGGGCAGGCAGAGGAAGCAGGGCAGCTGGTGTAGGCAGATCTCCAGACTGGAGGCACTGCTAGTCAGAGAAGCATAAACGGGGTTAAATACCAAAAGTAAAAGCTATTTGGTGCAACTAGGCTCAAGACTCAAGACTTCCCTGTTTATCATGAAAATTCCTGCAAGAGGAATGTTGGCTGGTGTGTTTCAGGCTGGCTGAAGAACCTACTTAACCATGGCCTGGGGGAAATGTAATATTTAACAGAGCACTCCACAGCGCTTTGACTCCCTACTGCACAGCTGGACAGCTGGCAGCAGGCTGGGTTGGGGGTCTTGCAGAACACCTGCATCTGTCTGCTCTTGCCACTGCCTTTCCCGTGTAGAGAAGGACCTTTGAGAGCTTACACGCATGCCCACATCTGCTCATGTCCACGACATCTGCCACAGTCAAGAACTTGGAGCTGCACGCTACAGCCTCATCAGGACAGCACAGGAGGTGGGACCAGAAAATTGACATCCACTCCCCTCACAAAAAGGCTTTTCTTCGCTTGTTTTTGTGCAACTCAAACTGATACTTTTGATTCAGGATCCTGATTTGTTCATGCTGATAGCCCAGCCTGGCATCCTGCTGCTTGAACACTCCTGGAGGAAGATGGCAGCCCAGGACCTCTGACCAGCCCTGGTAAAAACCCTGGCTTTTAAACTAAACCTTTCTGCTGACACACTGGGATGTGAGCTGCGGCACCTGAAGTCACTGATTTCTAAGCCTCTACTGATGCCAAGCTGAAGCCAACAGTGGCCTCATGCTAAACACCTACAGAGCCGCTGCTATAAAAGTCATTTTTCTCTGTATCAGTTGACATCATCAGAGACAAAGTCATGCAAGTTCCACAGCAGTTTGTCTTACATCTAGGTCTACTGTAACACCTTTGCTGAGGTGCTGAATGCTTCTATGCTCTGAATTTAATTATCTAACTAGAAAATTGGAGCAGGACATCATGCTGGGAAGGAGTCTAAGCAATTTAGAGAACATGATTAGAATTGAAAATGCTCCTGATAGAAACATCCAAAATCATAAACTTCAAATTCAAAATGCTCCCCTTGGAAAGGAGCACTCAAACGTGCAAGCACAAGGGGAGGGCAGATCCTTGTTCGGCCTTGTTCTGCTTTTTAAAAAAGGCTGGGGAGGAAGGGCAGGAGCACATAGGGAAGATCACAGATTTTTATTTCTGGAAATGAGGGAGCAACTTCAATGGTTTTGAAATACAAGGAAAAATTCAAACCATCTTTCAAGTTTATTTCATGGGCGTTATGTATTGTATTCATGGCCTGCTGCTTTCAGGCTGTATTGTAAGAAAAAAAGACGGGAGCTGCATTGGAGAGAAGGGTTGCATTTAGTGCTGGGTGGTTGGCCAGACAGCAATGCAGGGGGCAAAGTATGGCTGAGGAAAGGAACCTAGTTGAAAGATATTGCGTTAGTGCTGTGATATTTCCATATTCTCCTGGAGGAATTTTCTCTTGCTGTGCTGCAGAAATCCCAAGAGCAATTCAACAAGAAAAATGCAAATAAGGTCACTTCTTCCCTGCAGGGCTGCAGGATGCCCTGAGAGAAAGCCATGTCCTTGTTCGTCAGGAGTATTAGCTCAGCTACATGTGCATTTATTCTAAAATAACACTATGTTGCTCTTGGGGTTTTTTGTTTGTTTTAAGCCTGGTTATTTCTGTTTTGTTCTGCTCAGGCCACAACAGCACTATTACAATTAACTATTAAAATTACACAGCTCTCACCGATGGCTGGTTCTCTAGTGGGGAGGGGCTGGGGGAGGCTGGCAGTGGGAGTTACAATCCAGTGGCACAGCTCTGCATTCAGGTGCGCACATCTCAGGCTTACCTTAGGCTGGAGGTGAGCACACAGCAGTATCTCCTTCTTGCCAAATCCACTTCCCAATCGTGCCTGCGTTTGGCAGCTGCCATCGGAGCAGCCGTGCGCAGCAGCCGTGGGCTGCACTCAGACAGCTGGACAGCCACATCTGGGCCCCTTCCACTGTAGGAAAGGGTCTCAGTGAAGAGGAGTCTGAAGTCCATTGGACAGCTACTACGGAGGGACAGACCTGATGAGGAAAGCAACAACACAAAAGGCTTATTCCCCAGGAATCTGAACTGGTCAACTCGGAGCTACCTGCGCACTGCAGGAGGGGTCAGCCAGCTGCATCTGCTGCCTCAGTGTTTGTGTGTCTGCCCAACTACCACAAATTATTCAGTTTTGCTCGTCAGTCATCAGAGCAAGAAGGAGGGTTCCAGGGTTTATATTCTAAAAGTTCTTTTTACCTTTTTTCCTCATCTTTCCCACACTACTGAGGCTCATAAACCAGGCAAAAGAAAAGAAAGAGAAGAAAAAAAAGTACATACACTATATATGGACGCTTAATCTTTGTGTCTCTTCCTGGACCTGAATGCCCTGCCTTGCCTTGCACAGAAAGGTCAGGCTGGACTGGCCCACTTCTCCCTGCTGCACTGTGGTCTGCTGCAAGGAAGCAACAGCCCAGAATGGACAGAGGCAATTTCTGCACTACCTTCTGATCATCACCCACGACTCCACTGCTTCCGCATATCCTCTCCTGGTAGCCACAGCGACTGGGCAGTGGCCGTCCTAGAGCAGGTGTAGTTCACTTCTCCTCCAGGCAGACTAAGCAGCCCTTCAGTACATGAATAGATAGAAGTGATGACAAGCAAGAAGAGCAGCAGTCAAGATTATCTTTATGACAAGTGGCACTGCCTGAGTAGAAAGACATCTGAAATAAAACAGATAAGAAAGGCTGTTTTCTACCCACATGCAACTTCTCCTGTTTTCCTTTTTTCAGTTTATATCTGCCTCGCTTTGTCTCTTCCTGTGAATTAAAAATAAAAATGAGAGAGAGAGATCAGAGGGCTCAGGAAACGAAGAATTAAAGAGGGTGAAGTGAAACATAATATTAGTCACTGTATTGAGCTTAGTCCTCTTGTCAGGCTGATGCTCACAAACAAGTTGAGGCCGGGCACTAATTCTGCCAGTCTTTCCTGCTGACATTTTATGGACAAGGATAAACTTTCTTCTATTTTCACAGAAATCTGATTTATTTTTAGGGCTACAGATCTGTATTGTTGCATTTTGGTTTATTTTCTGGCCACTTAGGTCATTAACTCTAGAGCCTCACAGCTCAAAAGCTCACCTTAAAAACAGCATCACCTTAAAAACATCAGGTTTTTGCAGAGGGAACCAATAATCCCCTGTTGCCAACCCCATGCTGGATAAACATGGGCATTGTTTTAAACACACACACACTTTGCAGGTGCATTCATTCAAAAATTGCCCCCTACGTTAAAATTTATGACTTAGTGGGGGAGAACTTACACTATTTTTCAGTTTAACATCTGATTTTTTTCACAGTTTGTAAATGGTCTCACATTAAGATTAGTGGCAAATACTCAGTTATTATTTTAGATGTCAAACGGGCTGAAGTAATCTGGTGAGTTATCTGTGAGTCATAAAAACATGATGGTGCTAAATGTGTCCAACACTGCCTAAGAGAAAGACAAGATGGATGAGGCATTGTCACAAGGACAAAAATTAATGTGTTTTGCCAGCAATGGTGCTTTAATCATATCTGCCTTGCATGACTTCAGAGATAAGAGGCTAAGAGGTGTTTATAAGCACTTTACAGGAACACGGAGTAGAAAATGGCCATAATTGACATCTTAAATTTGTGTCTGGATTCTCCTCTACATTATATCAAACTGGCTGCCCACTTAGTGCAGGGAGAGCGGAGTAATTTTCCTATTACAGCAATGAAATTTCTATTCATTGTAGATACTATAAAGCATGGGAACATCTCAACAAGTTTAACATCCGAAAAAAAGCCTCGGAGGGTAGGCTTATTCTCTAAAAAGGTTTTCCAGATGTCACTGGTACCACCATATCTACCAGCACATGCAAACATATAGGTCCTTCTCCATCTGACACTGCCTGGCAGATACCTAGCTCCAGTCAGGACTGTGTGCCCCGCTCAGCCCCGTGGCTCCAAAAAAGCAAGGAGAGGCAGAAGAGCGGGCTTCAAGGCTGGGTAGTTTTGGCTACACTAAGGAGTCTGTTTCTTTTTTAAAGTACTCCCCAAGAGCAATCCCCTCAGAGCAGCATAAGGGATGTTCAGCATCAGTGGGGCACAGTGTGGTCGGGCCTGAGGCCCTGGCGATGCCAGAGCTGATTCCCAAACAGCAGCTGCAATTCTTGCTGCTGGGGCTGCGCCTCTCCAGGCAGCACGCTGCAGTTCTCCTCAGTTTTGCAAGTATCTGTCCCAACACACACAACTCCCAAAGCAGGGTGCAGCTAAGTATCTGCTTGTGTGTATAACACTACCTGGTACTTACTGGTAGGAATCGAAGCATCTGCCCTGGAATGACTGAGGAGCATTTTGATGAAGATCTTCTCTGAGTAAAACAATAAATCTCTCTCTGGATATAAGCCAGAGCGTCAGATTCTGTTAGGGAATTATTTCTAGGTCATTTCAGTTCACTGCACTGCACTGCAAATACTGCACTGAATGAATGACCAAAATAATTAATCAAAACACTGGAGAGAAACACCAACTCACACTGTAGGCAATTAACTTTGCCCTGGAAGTGACAGAGCTCAGCATTTTTAACCTGCTCTTTACCAATTGTCAAACTTCAGCAACACATGACCTTTCCTGCTGACGTTTCCACAGACTTACTCCTAGTCTAGGGGCGAAAGGGATGACCTTTCCCAGCTCCTGCTGTTAACAGGCTGTACTGGGACAGAACTTGCCTGTCAGCATCCACTTCAAAATTAGTCAGTTTTGGACAAAAACCACTCCACCTCAGCCCTCCCACATGAGTCAAAATAAATCACTCCTCCTGTTCCACTTTCCAGTGAAGACACTGAGCTTCCAGCAACTGACCCCAGTGACTGATCGAGCCCAGTACCCCATCTGGGGTAAGGAACTCCAGGCTGGGAACAAGCCCAAAAAGAAAGGTTGGTTTTGACATAGCTGAACCTTCGCTGTCACTGCTCGCTCGTGGGACAGGTCTGTGAGGCAACTGCCAGCAGTCTGTCTGCGCAGAGACAGCTGGGCTTGTGCTCACCGGGCACTTACTGCATCACCTCTGTTGAGCTGCTTCGTTCCTATCACTAGTTTGAAGCATAACTGCCCGAGGTACGACTGTAGCAGCATTACATCGCACAGCGGGCGCGCTAAGGCCACGTTGCAGTAACTAAGATCTGTCAATAACATGCAGTACATTTTATTTCTTCCAATGCCTCGAGTTAGCCAAGCCCGCGCTTGCAGGTGGGTCCTCAGGAGTTTCTGCAGCAAAAGTAAAGCCACTGACAAACCAAAACCAAACCGAAACACACGGATACTCCTCTTACAGTGAGAAGCATGGGGGGAAAAAAAAAAAAAAAAAAAAAAAAACATGTTAACTTGATGTTTGTCTGATCAAATGGGCTGTCTTCAGCTCTGTATTTTATTTTTTTGTTACAAGAATAACAGGTTAGGAAAAAAAGTTTCAGGTTTCAAACTCATCAAATAAATGAGTGAGTAAATGAGGTGCCAGCAGTCTCAAGCAGTAAGTGAAGTAACAGAAAGCATTCCTTCTAAAGGGAGATTATTTCTTTAAGAAAGCTATCAATCAGCTAATAAATGTGTTAATTATTATAGTAGTCCTTTTCTTCATTTATTTATTTTTTTTCCTAGACTGGGCAAGGTAAGGCAGAGAAAACTGGAGTGTGCTATGATAGGGATTTTGGCCCCAAACCACTATTTTATGGAGCTGGTATGGGCACTTTTGGTTAAAAGTAAAAAAGAAGACATAAATTCAAGTGTCTGCAATTCAGTAGTATAACGTGCACTTACTAACAAACAGTATAACAAAACAAGTCTAGAGAATACTAAGGTATCAATCTACCTGCTTTTGCTGTCAGAGAACTAATTAGAATTAATTACAATCATTCAGAGTTATCAAATGTCAGCATGAGACATCGTGTGTGTTGCTTTCAAGTCTCTCACTTTCTTAATAAACATAAAGCACCCACAAATATGCTCAGAAAAGTTTTTTCCCTAGTTCTTTACATACTGTGCATTATTTAACTTTCAATATTTTATGAGATGGTTAATTTTCTGCTCATAATTTTCCTTTGTAATTCACACTGTCTTCTCCAGGGGCTTCCAACATGCTTATTTTGTATTTCCACATTTTGCTTTGATTTTCTTTATCTCATGAAACTAAATTCCCCAAGACCGTGAAACTAGGACTAGCAGATGGGGGTCATTTTATTTACTGCTGGCTTTTTAGGAAATAATTTCATCTTTTCTGAAATAAGTAATTGCTGTAGGAATAATGTCATTAGCAGCTTACATTACCATAAAAACGCAAATCAAAAGAGTGCCACTGCACCATCATGCTGCTGTCAGAACATCAGCCCTTCGATAAGCCCCTTTCTGCGCCAGGAGGACACATGCTCACAGCCTGCCCCATCGGGCTCTTTATTTTCTCTCTCTAGCACCAATTGCTGGCACAGCTCCCTAGCACAAGCGCGCGGGCGGCGAGGTGTGCTCCTCGGGCACGTGTGCCGGCTGCCAGCGGCTCCAAGGGTCGTGGCGTCAGCATGGGGTTGGGAGGCACGGGGAGCAGAGCGCGGTCCATGCTACATTAACCAGGAAAGTTTGGAGATGTGAAACTCAATGGGCTGTCAGAACAATGTTCCTCCAAGGCTCTGCACAGACCAGCATTTTGTCAGTGTAAGTACAAATGCCAAAACTGGCTAAGTCTTCAAACGAGCCATGTACATTTTTTTAGTGACTGATGTAAGTAAGGGAAGACAAAAGAAGAAGAAAATTCAGTTTCCTTAAGTCCCTGATAAACACATATGCTGGGAAGCTGAGTGGGGTCTGCAGCTCGTAGCTTGTGTCTGAGGGCCAGCTCGTCTTGCCATGAATGAGGTGAATGAATGTGCCCCAGCACAGGCCTGGAGGACAGCGTTCACCATCTGAACCGACCTCGCCCAGACTCCTTTGGCAGATGCTGACCGAATGGGCCCCGATGACATCCTCATGAATTTTAAAGGGGGAAAACCTGCAACCTGTGCGATTGTACCAAGCTCAGTTGGCCACCCATATTTAACTTCCCATCGCTGCTCATTCCTAAAGCTGTTGTCCACATCCGGTCACTGCAGTATAGCATCACTTCTCACTGTTACTGGCGCAGCCCCGAGGGACTCAGCTAGGCCAAAACCTCATTATTTTGAGCACTGTACAGACACAAAGCCAAGAACAGCACTTTGTATATCACCTTAGCTTTTAAGATAGGGCAAAGGCCCCGTCGCCAATCTCTATTTAGGTATTTATTGCTGCTGTGAATAACAAACCCAAGGCCGAGGCAGAGCAGTGATCAGCGGGTTCCCGTGGCAGTGAGATGTCTGTGAGAAGAGAGGCTGAGAGGACACCTTAATTTCACAGGCTGTGCTCCCAGTTGCTGCTCCTTGCAAGCTTCCCGTAACTCCTCTCATGCCTGTGTGAGGTGAGTGAACCCAGGGCACTCAATCCAGGCTCAGTGCTGGAAGGCTTCCCTGCCGTGTTGGTGCAGCTCAGAGGACCTGGGCCCAAAGCTATGATGCAGAGCAGAGAAGAACCTGCCCAAGCTAATCCAAATGACACAGTTTATCAATACATTGCACCCTAACTGAAAAGAAAAAGAAGGGGAGGTGCTCAGCATCTGTTAAAAATGGGCCCCACACACCCAGCTTCCAGTTCTGTTTTTCATAGAAACCTTCCCATAATTTCTTTTCTCCCTTCAGTCACTTCTGTATAACCCTGCAGTTCACAGAAAAAAAAAAATCTTTTCTCACCATCCCACAACAAATCTTGTAAACCCCACAGGACTGATGTCAACCATAACTGGTAAATACTGAGTATTACTGCAAACCTCCTACTTTTAGGGTAACCTGTCCTTTCTAGGGCCATCTCTGAAGTACACGTAATTATTAGCTCCTTTTTCCTTCTGACAACCAATCTGAAAGGAATATCAGTTTGTTCTTCAGGAAATAGCAAGTGTGCTCTGTCAGCCTGAATGTTAGCCTCCTCCAAAGATGATCTGTAGGAAGAGTTACTGATTTGGTAACAGCTAAAATACTCTCAACACCACAGCCTAGTGTCACCACTCTGAAAAATACACCACAAAGTGATTTGGTAAGACTGGGCAAATAATAGCTTGTTTATGGGGAAGCTGAGAAACAGAAGCAAAGGAAGAATCCGTAAGAGAAATTGCCAAAAAATCAGAAATAAATAAATTCAGAGCATACTGTTCTCCCACCAAACAAGAAACTATATTCGCTAATATAAACACATTCTAAAAACATTGCTACGACTTTCAGTGCGTTTTACACTGTCTCCCATCTGTCACACACCAGCTACACCTGATTAGGTCATGGTTTTAACATGTTAAATTTAATTTGCCACTGAACATTAAGCAGAATTGCCTTGGGACACGAGACATTATGTTCAAAGAAACATGATGAGGTTATTAAAAAAGTTAACAGGCTAACGAAAGCCTTTCACGAGTTGAGAGACATCAATCTATGCTCCTTTTTTTTGTTTTTTAGCAGGATTCTATTTAACAATAAGAAATAATTTATTCAGAGTACATTTGGTATTTTTTTTAGAAGCAAAGTTGATACGAATAATTGACCTATTCTAAAAAAGTATAAGGTAGATAAGAAATTCAGCCTGGACACAGTGGATTTGCACTTCAACAGCAGTGGGGAGCCCCAGCTGTTACCCAACAGCGTGCTGTGCTGCGCACCGTACGCACCCCAGGCAGACAGTCAGTCTGAGCTGTTTCTGCCCATAGCCCACAGGCTGCCAGGTCACACACTTACAGATTTACACTGAAACCAACAGAACTGCCATTTAGAAGGCACCTAAGGATTTTTCCTTGTGTACAAGAATCCGAGGGCAGTAAGTTGCCCTGGTGCTTCCCAGCACTACTGCTGGCAGACACTCCAGCACGGACGGTTTGCCACGCACGCAGTGGGACTGGGGGGGGGAGTGTCACCATGAGAAATGCCACCGTGCGCAAGCAGTTCCCCACTTGATTCGATCCTGTTTGAAGACAAAGCTGCTTCAGGGCCATGAGACAGCCCAGAACCAAACGGCATAAAGCTAAAGCTCAGCTCTGCCAAGAGCACCAAGCGCATGTCTCCATGCTACCAGAGGGGGTTTCCCTTTAATGCACTGGCACTGGAGGGGGCTGAACATGAGCAAACATTACCTAATTTCTGACCAGCAGAGTCCTCTCTGGAGGGCTGCCGTTCATCTCCGTAGCACACGATGTGCTTTGGGAATTAGAGATCTTCCGTTGCCTTTCTCTGTCTATGCCAGACTTGCTATTACAGCTATTACCACACATTTGTTGGTTTTTTAACAGGAGTGCTTGGCCATGTTTTTAACCAACAAGCACGGAGAACAAAATTCAGCTGGTATAAACTTCCCTGTGAAGCAAACAGTGAAGCCACAAGAAACAAAGATTAATTCAAGCTGCCATGAAATGGCTCTGATATTTCTGATGTGCAGAGCTATCATCTCTCGCAGGATGTTAATAGCACCTGAACAGCTCAGGCTCGTTTTGCTGGCCCCTGCAGAAATATCAGACACGGGCTATGAGACTTGCTCTCCCAGTGGAACTGCTGCCTGCAGATCTCTCTCCACTCCCTATGCTATTGTCTCTTCCTCTGATTCTCCCACCAACACTTCTGCTGCCATCAAGCATGCTTAGCTAGCCATCACCACTCTGAAACACCTTCCTGTGATTTCTGGGCACGTGCAGGCCACATGAAGCACCAGTTAGCAAAGCATGGAAGCAAGCAATCTCTCTGATTCACAAATATAGGTGATACATTTAGAAGAAATATAGAAAATATATTCACATTTAGAAAAAAACAATGTTTACAAAATATAAGGCCAACATTTGTGTGTCTCACAGATCACAAACAAAGAAATTTGTGAGATAAAAGAGGAAAGTAATAGCATTGCCTCTGTTGCTGAATTATTGCACAGAGAGCATGGCTCATTGGATTTCCTTTGCTCTAATTGAATGTTAATTATTCTAACAATGTGGCTTTTAGGTGAAAGAGTTGCAGAAAGATGGTATCAAAGACTGACAGGCATGTTATTAGTAAGTTCATAAACCTGTACTGGGAGCTAACACCAGCAATAAATCTTTACACACTCAGTTTCACCTCCACACCAGGAAGAGTTCACCTTCCAATTAGTATTCCTCTCAGCTACACCAGTGCAGTCCTACTGCCTGTAAGCAGGAAAGGAATTGAATCCTGAGGGCAAGGACCGCCTCTGAGGAAGGTACAGTGCCCCCAAATTATACACTGCAAAAGTGAAAGGATTGTCACGGGATTTGGGAACAATTCACTAGCGGCTGCCTGCAGCTCTGGGTCCTGCAGCCTTGGCAAACGAGCTGGTGTGGGTTGAACAGGACGTCCTGCACAGCCCACTGACTGCCTGGCAGCTTTCCTCCACCACGAAAACCCATGCCCACTGATGCGCTCAACCAAGCCCGCCCCAAACACCTGCTGGTGGAACAACTGCAGAGAAGAGGACTGACTGTGTCATCACCAACCGTCCGTGGTCTGGGAACACGCTGAGATTATATTTCACTTACGAACCACAGAAAAAAACACACTTCACCATCTTCCTAAAACCTGGTGTGCTTGGAAGAGGAGTCACAATGAACCACAATGAGGGACCCCAGTCATCTCTGCACCTGAGGTGTGTTCAGACACAGCACAGAACAAGTCCCATGGCTGCTCTGGAGCGTTCTTTTACAAGAACTTGGGACACTTTTTGTCTTCCCATCTTCCCTCCTTTCTTCCTCAGTGCCTTCAGTAAATTCTTACAAACAAAATCAGATGGGTTGGTTTTGGATGTCATCGATAAGAAACTGAGCTACCAAACGTCACAAGCAGATAAATTCAGACTGGCACACATATTGTCTAGTGTGTTACCATTAGCAGAAGTTACCAACTGTATCTGTGGTGATTTTTAACCTGCAGGTACCTACTGAACTGAAGTTAACGTAACACCCGCCTAAATGAGCTCTTGAGTCGTTAAGGGTAACAATCTCACTGAAGCCGTTACTACTTGTGTAGCTACCTACACAGACTTACAGCACATTCCTATTTCTTAAGGACTAATGTTCATCTTGAGAACTGAGAACACCAGGGAATGCTCACATTTCCTCTACTTTGAAGTGTACGGCCTTTCATAGACACTGCAAGGAAAAAAAACGTGTTACCTATATTTAGTTCATTTCACTAGAAGTGATAACAATCAGCACCCTTCCTACTATTAGTGAAAGAGTTTTGGTCTGGACTTTTAAAAGAGAATAAAGAAATGATCCGTGTCTGCTCTCCCAAAGCTCAGTACATCCACCAGGCAGCTTCATTTAACTTGTAATTATTCAAGAGCTAGACTGGCACTATTTATAATTAAAAATGAAAGCCAGTTTGATACAGAAGAATGAGTATTAGATCATTTTGTGTTTTTATATTAATTCTTACATCATGCATGAGTGATTTTATTTTTAAAGTCAAAACTACAAAGATTTTCTTATGCAAATATATCCTCTCTAACACTAGAAATTAACTAGAATGAAAATATTGTGAATAAATTATTGCAGGTGACTTTTTTTTTTTTTTCAGATGTGTTAAATAAAAGCATTTTCTTTTCTATTGAAAAATCAGGGTAAAACATGCTCTTGATCCACATTAACTCATTGGTAAGTTAAAAATGACTTCAGGTACAAAGCAACCCTCTGAATGCTAAACACACTGCTGTGAAACGACCTGTGAGGATGCTTTCCTACCTGGTTCCCTCCTTTAAGAGACGTGTGAGGAGAAAATATTGTTCCCTGTGCCTATGTGGCTAAGCCACTTTTCCTTCAGTAAAATCAAACTATCAGGGTTTCATTACTATTTTGTTTTGTTTTTAGCGCACATGCTTGGCTTTGCAACACTCCCTGCTATGCACAGTACGAACCATCGACGTCAGACCTAGCGATGGGTGACTTACAGCTTTTAGAAAAATTCATCAACCAAACAGGCTTTGTTGCCACAACCTCTGTGGCTCAGCATGCTAATGGTTTGTCACAGTAGTACTAGCGACAAGGCCTGGCCATGCTCAGCACTGTACAGACCTAGAGCAGCAGAATTCATTCTGAACAGCTTAAAACACAAATGAACAGCACTGACAATGGCAAGGCAACAGGTATACACTATGATCTACACACGCCCAAACTGCCAGCAAGAGGATCAGCATCAGAGCTAATTTCAGAAGAATTAAGCAAGACAACAGCACAGTGCACTAACGCTGTTGCAAAGGAGCCTAAGCCGCCACAAATATCTGCGCATGGCAACGCCCACTGTCTGGTCACACACCCCAAGGAGAAAGGAGCTTCCAGCATGCGGTCAGTCAGCAAGGCTTCTGCTGTGGAGACCCCAAAAGGAAACAAGATGCCTCTTCCAAAATTCGGAAAGGTGGGTCAAGGACAACACTCAGAGCAATCTTATTTAAAGTTAAGGAAAAAGTTAAGGAAAAAAAAGTTAAGGAAATCTGTAACACAATGTTGTTTGCACATTATCTCTAGAACAATTGTTTCTATGAATGAATAACATTTCCTCAGTGTTGCTGCTAGACAGGAAGATCTTCAAAACAGATTTTCCTCCTAGTCCTTTTTTTTCTTATGGTGGTGTGTACTGTGTTTGTATTTAACTGTCATCACCTGCCCACGAAGCAGATAATTGCTTCCCACATCTTCTTCATTTAGCAGAGATAAAAATCTGACCTTGAATGGGCTAATTTTGCTTTGAAAGACCATTTGAATTGCTTTTCCTTGGAAGCTGTGTTTAGTACAGATGAAAATATTCAGCTTTGTCAAAAGAAAAGTTGCCACAGATTTCTAAACTAAACGCTGCATCTTCCTCTCCCCTCCATAATTGCATTTTTCCTTTAGCATCTTTCTTTGAAAAACACAAAGATATTTTGTATCCCCAGAGGGACACTGTGCTCTATTATATAGTGCTTGAAACAGAATATGCTTGTTAATTAACAATTTCATAATGCTCTTCATTGCTAAGTGGAGAGGAAAATCCCATCTCTCCATCACATCGGATAGCTACCAGACCATTTTGGTCCCCACACACAAAAACAGTCTAACAGAGATAAAAGATACTCTCACAGTTAGCACAGTTAAGCTCACTGCATGTGTACACAGCGAATGCCACTGCCACCAGCTACACAGCTAGCTACCTGAAAGAAACTATCTGTTAGCCCTTGTCCCGCTGAAGATGACCACAATTTCCACGGGCAAAACTGCCAATGTATTCTCACAAGTTCCTTTTAACTCCAGTCTTGAAGAGGCTTTTTGTACATGTGCAGTTTGCATGCACACATTCCTCACATACACACACTGCATTTTTACATACGTTTTAGGCTTATTCACGCTTGAACAAGATGCATCAAACAATATAATCTTTCTAAGATACTCCTAATGACACTTGGACTTGAAATCGTAAGAAACATCTTAGCCTTGCCCCATAGAAAAGCTACGCTCCCTTGCCCCGGGCCAATTGGCACTATGTACTGGTGCTATGTTCCACTTTATTAGCAAAAGATTCTTGACCAAATGAATCCTTGCCAGCTGTGCCCTTTTAGGGCTTAGTTCAACCAGAGCTCTGCCACCAGGCTGAGTGCTGCCGTGCATGTGGTCTCACCATTAAGGAGCAATTCCAATGAGGACACTGCCCAGAGACCTCAAGCAAACTTCTGGCCTGCACGTTTGAGCAAGCAATTTCGTTTTTCTGTGCCAAAGGCTTTTTCATCTGCTTTCAATCTGATTCAATACTTGCATAACGAACTTTTGAGGTCAGGGACTGTGTTCTTGCAAGCTACCTATCTTCAATGCACTTATAAAAATGGTGCTTCACTT
Source organism: Alectura lathami (assembly GCA_013399715.1). NCBI lineage: Eukaryota > Metazoa > Chordata > Aves > Galliformes > Megapodiidae > Alectura > Alectura lathami. The sequence goes on along the minus strand of VXAV01011348.1, from coordinate 91,098 downwards.
TCGTTGGTGTCTTCATGTTGTTGCTGTGGCACTAGCAACAGGACAGCACTGCTTCCAGGGCCAAGACTAGTAAGCGGGTAGCTCTGTGTTAAGGTAGTGCCATTGCTAGGAACAGGCCAGAAGTTTTGCACAGGGTTTGCAAGACCTCAGAACTGGCAGGGCTGCTTTGTCCAAGCTGCCCACAGCTTTGATTTGCTTGGTTTAGCTGTGACTGCACTTTCCTTAGTGACCAGTCAATCTCTTTTGTTAACTCTTTATGCTACAAACAAGGTTTGCCAGACACAGCAGTGACAAGCAGCAACTCTACATATAATAGGATATCTAATTACTAACACAATGACATCCTGTAGAGAAATGCAGGTCTGGTACAAGAGCGGAGTCCTTGAGAACTGGAGACATAGGACAAAGCATACAGGAAAGCAGACCTGGGGGCACAGGAAACCCCCAAGGGTGTAAGCTACTCACTAACGGTGAGTTAAAGAAATGCAGACCTGGAGATGGACAAAGAGAACAAAGAAATACTATTTAACTTACAGGAAAGGCAACGCATACTGTAAATTAAGCAGAAATGTCAGCAAATATATAAAAATCTACCACAACTGAATTCTAGAGTGAAGAAGAAATCATCAAAATCCACACTATCCAAACTAATAACTGATCTTGAATTAGACCATTGAAATTTCAATTACACTAACAGTACATCCTTGAATTTATGTACAAAGAAGGTTTCCCGTTTGCCCATACACATGATTTACATTGCAACAGTTATACAAGCTCCCTCTCACTACTGCAAAACTGCAAGCCGAGGCCAGTCCTTCACAGGTTCCATCCTCCCTGAGGATCGCAGGCTATGCTTACTAAATCCCTTCTCAGTTCACTGTAAAGCACAGTCACCATGACATGCCATCTCCTGAGGGACACAAGAAAAACTCCTTTCCTCAAATTTCAGTGAGCACACAAAGGACCAAGATACTCCTTTACATGCTCATTCTTACCAACAAAAAATGAGGAATGCCTGGATTTTATTGTTTGAAAAACTATTATGGGTTCATACAGGATTAAAGTTCAGGAACAATTTGGGGGTTAGGGGCAAGAATGGGAGGAAGACAGAGAGATTTTTAATGCAGAGTCCTCTCCAGATGCCGAGTGAACCCATTTCATACAAAGTGTGTTAAACTAGCCTCTACAGCACCATAATTTCCTTCATTAATCTGTCTTAGAGTCATCTTGTTTTGCCTAGCAATCACGCTAATAGTCATGTCACATGAGTTTTGCAGCTGGGACAAATTTGAGGTCTTGGGAACCAGCTGGAGTTGAAAACCAAACACTATAAAAGGTTCCTTGGAGTACATTTCTCCATCAATTTTTTTCTTGAGTTTAAAAAATCCCAGAGACTGAAGAATTTCCATTTTCCCATAATGTCTCCCAGCCTGGCAAAGATGGTTATTATCTGCAGTTGCATTTGTCCCACACTCTTGAGGGGAATAGAAAAGTTTGCTTGGAACATCTGAATTTTTTCTGGAATTCCGATCAGTCACATAATATTTCCTCTCAGTCTTTTCTGCCTTGGACCAAAGACAGGAGGCAGGTGTTAAAATACCTGCTGAGTAAGGCACTATGATGCAGCAGCACATCTGGACTCCAGAATTTGAGATCTGGAGGAATTCTCCACGTGAGCATTTTGTTGCAATCTTTCTCAGACGGCCAAGACTAAAGTTCTAATCCATTTAGGGAGGAGAGCGGAGTGCTGTTGTAGGCAACATTAAGAATCGTTTTGTACGTTTTTATGTTTTCAACTGTATTTTTGTATTAGCAACTGATTCAAGGAAGCCAATGATAACTGCTTTACAGATTTCTACAGCAGAATCTGGCCCGGCGCTCAGATGACACCGTAGCAGCTCTAATACGTGTGCAGCCACATACTGTCCCACCTCTATATTCCTCTCCCCCAGAAGCTGTCACTTGTTCTTGTCTAAGTCGGGTAGTCTGTTTTCCTAGCAGAGCTGCAGTCACTCAGATAGATTACAGTGCTTTGCTGTGTTCCATTGCATTTCATATTTATGTCACATCAATGCATGTACAAATATGAAACAGAAATGTGTTTCTGAGAAAGGTTAAAACTTCTGAGGTGCTTAAGGATCAACGTTTAATACAGATGTATAAGTAAGATTTCTATCTGCATGAACTGGTGTTTTGCATATGTTTCTAGAAGTAAATATAAAATAAGGTCATCAAAACAGCTAAGCAGCAGCAGCAGTTTAATTTCCTTGCAGAAATATTTTCTTTCCTGCTCCCTTAAAGCACCTCCCTTTTCTCATTAACATATGGTCACAAGGACTTGGGATCCCGCTTCTCTTCAGAAATTCTTTTTGTTCCTCTCTAGAGGTTTATACTTACTGGATCTGACACTGAAAAATTAGAAATACCCATTTGACATTATTTTTACTCTGAACAAATGAAACTCCATTAACTTCACTCCATTTGGAATAAAACTAAGATCTGAAGTTAAAATTCACATACAGGAAAGCACAGATTGATTTGAAAATTTCACAAACCCTATTAACATCTGAAAACTTTGAACTAACAAAAAATGAAACAAGTCAATCTAACAGTGACTTCCCTGATTTCACTCATGCTATTTCACCTAGTTGTAGTTTGTTTTTCATGTGGGACACTCAGCTGATAGTGACCCCTTGCAAGGATGCGCGAAGGAAGGCCCTTGTAGCTAAGAGGGAAGGAAGATTAGGATGACACTGTGCTGAGCACTAAGTCTGGACTTTGCTGAGGCAGCCCCACTTCTGCTTGGTGCTGGCAGACTGGATGGGGAAATGGCAGGATGAAAGAAACTGGTTCACTTCTACGATATTCCTGTATTTTCTGGGAGAGCTGCGGCAGAGCACTGGAGCAGCACGCCAGCAGGGGTCAGTAACAAGCTCATTTCCCTCCTCTATCACTCAGGACTTCCCCTACAGGCTGATTTTTGAGACCCAGTGGAGAGTTCCCAGCAGGTGGGAACCCAGTTCTCAGTGGTGGGAACCATTGAATTTGGGAATTGAGACAGAGAAAATACAAAGATAATGTTGTTTAGTTCTCCACTGGCGTTTTTGTACAGTTTAAGGACTTAAAAGGACACTACTGCATTTGTCTGTTTGTGTGTGAGGAATGGCAGAAGTGCAAGAGGAGGAAAAGGACATGATATCCAGGCATTCCGTTTACATGCTTCCTTCATTGTCCGCTTTTGAACTCAGCTGAAGCTTGGTTAGAGTTCTGGAAAGCTGTGAAGAATTTAAGCAGAGTGGAAGAAAGCTATTTGCACCTGACTATCGTGGCCAGAAAGCTTTACCTGAATATTTTGCTGTGTCAGTTGTGAGGTTATTTTGTTTAAGTCCTTTCATCTCAACATATAATGCAGCCTGTGCGTAAGGACGCAGAGTGGTTAAATCTGGACTGTTTAAAAGCTGTGATGTGATATCAAATGTCATGAGCAATTGATGTTGCTAATGCTTGTCGTTAAGATATTTTTCCAGATTTGCATATAAACAATTTAAATATAATTCAACCAGTGCATTTTCAGAAACAATTTCAGTATATCAGCTTAATACCCAGTAAGTTCTATTTTAAAAGATAGCTTTTTCAAACTTGAAGCTGTTGTTGTTAAAAGGTTTAGATGAGTGATGTCATGCTGGGCTTTATCTAAACCACCTTTTTCATTTAAAATGATAAAATTATTATCAATTAAAATAAGCATAGAAAAATTTACACAGAGGCATACTGCCTCTGATAATATCCTGATACATTTTACTTTTGTCTAGATTTTAGACACGGTTGTCTACAGTTGCATTTTTATTTCATTTTTTTTTACAGGAAGAGCCTCACTGGTACTGTTCTTTATTGACCTTGATGTGTCCTTTAGCTTTACTGACAGTGTTGTTGAATTGCTTGGAGGCCAGTCTCAGCGAAGAACCCCATGTATGTATGATGTCAGCTCCATGCCAGAAGGCTTGTAAGGTGAAGAAAACTTATTCTATTTTGATCTGAAAGATTTCTAAAAAAAATGTTCATTTGGGATAAGAACAAAAATTTCTGTTGCTGGTTTTTGGATTTTGTTCTTTTTTAAAGTGCAAAGATATCAGTGGCAAAACGGGAATCAGTGGGAGGAAAGATTGGTAAGAAAGGATTTGAAATTACAGTCCAATATATTTATAATTTACTAAGCAGAAGAGGGTATAAAACACAAAAGGCTTGTGATTTAAAAAAAAAAAAAAAAAAAAAAAAAAAAAAGGCAGTAAGAAGCTACCAGTGTAATTATTTCAGATTAAGTTGACTGATCAAATAATGAGAACTAAAATGTGTGATCTATTCTGTTCATAAGCCTAACTCGGATTAATTAAATCTGTCATTTATTTAAATACATGTCACATTGTTATATTAAGGTTTCTACCTAAATCAAAAAGGGTTGTCAGTAAAACTAGAATAAATTGTTTTAAAATCAAAGGCATTAAAATAAGCCATTCAGAAGATTTTACAAATTCCACATGAAGGTTGCCTGTGGTCTGTGATCACGTGGAATTTATCATCCCTTATACATCAGCTACATGGGCAGTATCCTTCTTGTCCTCAAGCTGTCTAGGAAATCACATTTTACTTTAGATGAAGACTGTGCTTATTAATGTTTGACTCCATGGTATCATTTCTGCTTAGTTTCTAGTAGGTAACCACATTATTTTCATTAGAACACCCAGACAGATTTTGATGATGTGAAAACCTTAATTTGTGGTTAACTTTGTGGAGTTACCTCTCTTCACGAGCAAGACCCCAAATGACAGTGGGCAAGAGTTCTCGTGTCTGAATTTTGCAGAGCTGGCAAGAGCAGCAAACTGAACCGAGGCCAAGATTTTTTGCTGCCCTGGACAACAGCATGCACTTTTGCTGCCCCGCATACCAGCCCAAGCAAACACAGTCTGTTTAACTGGTGACGTTCCAGGGCCATAGCAAGAAGGGCTTCTCACAGCACAGCGTGCATATTTGCAGAGAAACTCAGTGCACATATAATCTGAAGTTATCTGTACTGCATATTGCTTGTACATGCTGTCTGCATCCGGAGCGGTGGCAGGACGCAGGTACAGGCATTCCAATGTGTTTGAAGCAAGACTGGGAAGGGAAGAAAGAATGCACAGGTGACTGCTGGCAGAGGTTGTCCAGAGAGGCTGTGGAGTCTCCCTCCTTGGAGATGCTCAGAAGCTGTCTGTCTGCACATGGTCCCGGGCTGCCTGCTCAAGCAGAAGGGTGGCACCAGATGACACTGAAGGGTTCCTTCCGAGCTCAATCATTTCATGATTCTGTGCAACGGGACATGACAGGATGGGAAGGGATGGGAAGTTTCCTTTCAAACTGAATGGGTGAAAGCCTCCCACAGCTCTCCCTGAATGGCAGAGAACAACCACTAGCAGCCATGTGATGCAAATAATGAATATATATCTACAGGGCACTTAAACACAAGTCGCAGCATTCCCCTAGGTCCCAGTAACAAACCTAAGGTTTCCACGTGCCCTCTGCAGAGCTGTCAGTGGAAGGTTCTTTGTCCCAGATCACCAGAATTACATAGGTGCCCAGTCTCTGCTGGAATCACCTGGAATTCTGAATCCACCTAATTTTGTGGAGCTAAACCTTAGGAATCTAGTGGTAGCAAAACTCATCTATCTGCTTACTTGGCAGTAATCCCTACATAAAATAAAACGCATGACACTAGGGAGCTGCTGCTTTGCTCTGTATGCCATGCAAAGTTTTGGTGAGAGTTCATGTCAGATTTGATCTACAAAGTCACCATGACAATCTGCTTCAGGAACCATCCTCTCCTCAATTCCCACCCAAACAATGGGGTTCAGCAAGGAGAGCAGGGAACAAAGGCTGGAGTGACTTGGCTCGGGAGCATGTACCTCTGACATCCCACACCGCACATACATGTTATGCACTCCAGACTCCTTTGGAAAAAAAAAAAAAAAAAAAAAATTCAGGATGAAAAATCAAGATGTTTTCCAGGAGGCAAGGAAGTAACGGGGCTAATTCTGTGGGCTGGTTAAGCATTTTGTTCTCAGCATTAGGTCATCTTGTATTACATCCACTGCACATACTTCCAGAGCTAATTGTTAACTCAGCTCAGCACTCTATCGCTAGCTCTGCAGGCACCAAGTATTCTGCATACAAATACCATTTGCAGCCTCTTATTCCATCTCCTATTTCTGTATAACAAGGTAGAGAACCCGTAATTCAGCATATGCATTTAAACACAGGCATGAATTCCAACCAGCTGTTTCTTCAGAGGTTTTCATAAAGTCAGTGACCTTCTGCGAAATCAGAGGCCAACTTACACTTAATGATTCTGTGGTAAGTAGGCAGCATTTGGTGCCTCAAGTCTGTTTTTGATGTTCTCAGATGCAATTCTAAAGTTACATTTATCTGATCATTATGAGCCTGGAACATATCTTCCCTGGCTTTCTCCTTAGCTAATTTGTAAGAAGGGAGCTGAAGCTTTTCCTTTGCCCAGAGAATCTGGCAGAGTGACACACCATCCTTCTTCATAGTACTAACACGGAACAGAATAGATCGAGGAAGGTAATTTCCTGAGACCAGAACCATAACAGGGACTTGGTTAACAAGCTCTGTCTCCTGTAATACCTGCAGCCAGTAAAGATGGCTTGCTCCAAACTACATCATTCCACATTTTCATGGGAGCGATCTCCTTCCCTCATTACCCTAATTCATTCCAGACTTTGCAGAGTTCAGTTTAAGCAATTTAACTTTTCCCATGCCAGCAACCAAAATTTACTCCAGTGCATTTTTGAATTTTATTCACTCTGAGGATCCTAGATTTTGATTTCCAGATCACCAAACTCCTTTACCACAACTATACTTCAGCTGGGTGCCCTCAGCTCTGTGAGAAAGGCAGAGGAGGACTTTCCTGGGGAAAGAAACGTGGGAGAAGAGCCTCAGGAAAAGATTTCCTATCTGATTTCTAAAATGAGCAACTGAAATAACGGCCATATATATTCATGTTCCCTCCTCTTCCCCTGCTGTTTTGTCTCTACACAGGTTGTTCACCTCCGGTTGCTAAGCAACATGCTTGTCTCACATGCTCCAAATCCTAGAGCACAGGGAAAAAAAAAAAAAAAAAGGAAAAAAAAAAAAAAAAACAGATACTGCAGGGGCAAAATTATGCTGACAAGTACAGAGCATAAACTTTTTCCTCTCCTCCCTCCCTTTTCTCCTGAGCTCAATGTCTTTCACACTACATTAAATCTCATCTCACCGTTCTGCGCTAAGGCAAGCAGCGCAATCCTTGGTTAACCGGAGCACACTCCCAGGACGACACTTAAAGGGGAAAAAAAAATGCAGAAGAAAGGAGATCAGTTCACGAACTGTATTCTTTGCTGCTGAAGAGTATTGAGACCTCCTCTGAACAAATAACAAGACTCCCAGAGGATAACTGCGATTTTGAATGTTTAAATCCTGCACATGCCTCAGTAATCTAGGACAGGTTATAGGCACAGAATATGATGTATTCTGCAGCAATGTAGAATCCTTTTTCTTTACTTTCCTTCTTATCAAAGGCTTTAAAATTTGACCATAAAGCATTATTCCTCCAGGCTGCCATTTACTTCTAATACAAGGCCTTAGTGCTGCTGGAACTCCTTTTCCTCTCCTAGAATGACAAACAATGTAAGGGGAAAAAAAAAAAAAAATCACTAAAGCTATTCAGCAAGTTTGAAAGGTTAACATTTTTACATGCTACACCATTCTTCTGCAATCCAATTATTTAACAGGAATCTCACAGGACTAAATTTTGGAAAAAAGTTTACTGCTTTATATGTAGAGATACGTTTGTTCAGAGTAAAAACCACACCTCCAGAAGGTCAACTGCAATGTTGTGATTTCCTTTATTAGTGCTGATTCCCACCCTTTTTGGTCTGTAGCTTACTTTCACCCCTTAACATTTCCCATGAACTCCTACACTGTCAAGCTTTCATCAGCCGTCCTGTGAAGGGGGATACAGCACTGTGCTTTAGCACCTGCCTTGGCTCCCAGCTGTGCTCCGTTCCTCTCAGGCCAACAGCAGCCTGAGGAACAGCAGTTCCCCATTGGAACGCGGGTCTGTTTCTGAGCCTCAGTTTGCCATCAGAAAAATAGATGAAGTTCTTCACTTCACCTTCTCTGTTTAGATTACACGGTGTTCAGCACAGAGAATGACTTTTGCCATTGCAGCACCTACGTTTGCAGCAGATAACAGATATTTGCCATCTGAATAGTCTACAAAGCAGAGTCAGACTTGGCGATATGTCTCTGCCAAATCAAAAAAAGATTCAAAAGAGTCAAAACATTTCATTTCAGACTGAAACCACCAGAACATACTTTTAAAAGGAAGCATCAAAGATGCATTTAGCTAATTCAAATTGTAATTTTCTAATTCAACTGAAAAATTTTCTAATCTTCTGAGGATTCAAGGCTGAGCCATTCATGATTAAATGAAATGTTTCATTTGATTCTACATTTCTTTCTGAAGAAAGACCAGAAGAGGGTTCAGCACAGCAGTGACAGTCACTATACCACTAGCCAGTGATATCACAGTCTGGATGTGTGTGGTGCCACAATGATGAGACAAAATAACTGCTGCAGAATTCAAACCAACAGATGTGTCCCATGCTTTGAGCCCTTTCCTACAGCCTAGTATGACCACGGTACACTTTCTTTCACCTTTGCCTCTTCCAACAACTCACCGTAAAATCTCTCCATCCCTGAAGCAAGGAAACACACACAAAAAAGGGGTAGGATTTCTGTCCAGTGGGCATCAGCTCACACTTGCTCCTCAATAAAATGCCAAAAATCAGCAGAGATGTGCTTTCTTGCTCCTAGGTAGAGATCTTGTAGCCAATATGGGTGGAACATCTCAGGAGTTCACTTCTCCAACTTTACTTTGCCTTACAGGACCTTCTTCAGCGTGAAGTTCCTCAAAAACAAGCCCCAAGTCCAAGTATCGAATCCTGCTCTGGACATGAACTATCTGCCACGCAAATCTTAAAAAGACATACAGACCATAATTTATTTAGCTCTAACTGTGCTCCAAGAGACTTCAGTAAGTCTATCTATAAGAAGTCCTCTATGACAGGAGAGGTTTATACTCTGTAACACTGTGGCATCATGACATCAAAAAACAATAATAAATATAACCTTGTATCAGTTCACAGTATTAAAAGACAACAGCAAAAACAACTAAGAAATAGGAAACCATATAAAAGAATCACATAATACACAATAATTGTGACTGAACCGTAGCAGATACTTGATTTTCTGTGCAATATGAACAATGAGGGATATAGGAATGGAAAAAGATTTAGAGTTCTTTGCCCACAGTCATAGAAATAATTATATTTCCACTTCCAGATAGTGGTCTCAGCTTGCAGACCCAGAGAAGCATTTCACTGTATAGTAGTCATTGTTCTTCTTTACAACACTATTGTGTTTCACCTGCACATCCAGTGACAGTGTAACACAAATCTTGCCTGAGAGGGCAGAAATAAGCATTTGATTTTGACAGTCTAGTGGTTGAAATTGATGCATTTGCAGGAAAAAAAAGCATTTTCACAGCCAGTCTTTCAACATAACACTGCAATACATCGTGTATTCCTGATAGAATGCTCTTTAAAAGTGCTGAAAGATCTTAGTGGAGAAACAAGACCTCTAGAGTTAGTCTAAGGTGATTAGAGGATTTAGAGAGAACTGTGAAATACAAGAGGAAGATTTTGAGAGGGTGAAAGTATATCTTCAAGCTATCGCCCATATTAAAAACCAAAAATCTTTCTGAGCTATTCTATAAATACTTCAAGAGACTTACTCCCCACACAGACCTATCTGTAGCAATGAAAACAACTTAGACGGCAAAACAGCTGATCACTACTGAATTTCTTAGGTAACGCTGTTCTCCTTTTGCACCTAACCTGACTTTTCTGTAAGGGCATATCTTCCGCAGAAACCACATCAGAAACAAATTATCCCAATGTAGACAGACAGGTCTGCTGACATCATCTACATCACAAGACAGTAATTTCACAGACCAAAGATGTCGACCCAGAAAGTGTCTTCTATCTCATATTCCATACCAAAAATCATTAAAAGAATGCACCTTTTCTTTCACAGGAAATTGCTTTCTCCATGCTAAAGTCTATTCTAACCATTTCTTGCTCTGTAGAGCATCTAATGTGTTTAAAACCTGCAATATCTGAATAGATCCAAGTGTCCTAACAATCAAAAGTAGCTGGTTACAAGCCAAAAAGAAATGGAACAAAAATTAGTACCAACAAATCCTTTTGAGCATCACCACCTGCATTTTCACTTCTGTTCTGTTCTGTTCTGTAAACAGCAGCAGAGAACACAGCAGAAAGTATGAAATGTTGCTAGCAGATGAATGCCCAGGTATCTGAGGAATAACAGGGCAGGTGAAAATACTCTAAAAATAATTAAGGCTTGTAAGCCTGGGCAAGGCAGTTAGCAGCCAAAATACTCACTGGCTGTTGAGAGACTAGCCTGCAGTTCCTAAGGCTCTGTTGGAGCTTGGGTTGGCTGCCTGTCTGAGGTAGCAGGCTCTGCTGCTGGGACTGAGCAGGAGGATGGAGAATTGTTACGGTTCCACCAAACTGCGAGACTCCAGCACAGGCAGCATGCGCACTCAGGCTTCTTACTTTCCTCATACTCTCATTGCACTTTAAGGAAAAGAAAAAAGTATGTATGGCTGCTAAGGAATTCCTTAGCACATGCTTATCTCCTCTGGCCTATAACCAGGCAATACTGACTGAGGCACAATGACAATCTAGAAAAAGAAATGCTTTGGAATTAAGCTTGGTAACAACCAATACAAACTCCAAGCATTTTCTACTCTGAAGAAAGCATTTTATGTTAGAGATTTCAGTGTTCAGGGCTGGTCAAGGCTTAGCAACAGTGGTGTAATACCAAATGGGCAAGGGTTGCCCTTTCATTCACCGATGACACTTTGGTTAATAACAGCTATTAATAAATGATGGCATTTTCTATCAAGGGTGTCATAAAAAGGTCAGACTCCATCACTGCAACTTCTATATATAAGGACAGGCTGAACCCTTAAGCAACACTAAAATCCTGCTACTTCTAGACAGCTTACACCAAGCGCAGCTTCATTCTGCCAAGCGCTGCATACAGGCAGATTGATGCACCCAGCCCTGCAGGTCTGAAATCAACAGCAGGATGGAAGCACTGGGAGCACGCAGCCACAAGGAGTCAGTCACAAACCAGACTGTTTTGACAGCATTTTCTTCTTCCCTTAACCATTTTTTCAGTAAACAAACATTTGCAACTACAACACAGCCCATGTTTCCAGAGTAGGTCCAGATGATCTATGTAACAAGGTCATGCAAACCATTCCTTAAGACTGCTAATTGTAACAGTCTCTTCTTACATAAAGAATTGTTTAATTACTCCTGATCTCTGTTTATTAAACTGATCTGAAAATCATCCAGATGACTAATTCCCAGCCTAAGTTTGGCATACCATGTGCTTATTTCATCACTTGGCTCACTACGAGTTGTCCAGCTAGTCATAAAACATCCCTCTGCACTAGTTTTGTTCTCTTGGTGGAATGCTGCTTTTCAAACAGCAACGAGACATACTCAAAAGTAGTTGAAATTTATAGCTCTTCAGCACTATTACTCATTTTAAGTTTAAACAAATGTAACTGTTCATGAGTTCCAACGTCTTAATATGCAGATCAGGGAACTGTAGAATAGAAATTTAACTCATGCCCATAATTACCCAAGTTTTTACATTTTTCATTAGTTAATTTGTCAAATACCTCTTCTGATACCTTCCATATCCTTTTCTGAGCTCCACAGAAGGTTTTTTTTCGCCTCATCCTCATTCATTGAGCAACGAGTAATTTCAATTTCTTGCTTTGAATCTCTCTGATGAGGTTCCGCTGAGAAACAATGATTTTGTACCTACAGTGGGTCAAATAATGAAGTCAGTAAGTTTTATATATGTGTGTATATATATGTATATCTAAGGTGACTGGAAAACCAAGAGCTTGCTAAAGCAGAATAAAACGCTCAGGTGTTGGTATGCACTGATTCACAATTTACTTCTTGCATTTCCACTGGTGAATGTACTTCAGGGCTGCAGACACTCATCATGACTTTTGGCAAAGCTCTCCAGTTAGCAGAGCTAGCCATAGCTAGCCACAGTCATTAGCAAAACTTTTGCTTTCTTCTTTTGACACAGCCATCAGAGTAGCTATCCAAAAATGGCACGTAGGAAGCAGCAAGGAGTGTAACAGCAATGGTTGCCTTCCCTCTTCAGGAGCAGTGGCGGTTTGGGACAGGCTTACACCATCTGTGACATTTCAGAGCTAAACCTAGGGTCCAGACACCACTGTTCCCTCTGTGCTTGAGAGTGATACCCAGGAAAATTCTCCTCTCCATCCCACACAAGAAACAAAGCAGTTCTTCCTCTGCTCTGCTAGAAGCAAATAGTTTTATTTTTCACAATGTAGAACCCCTTACAGAAATAAATGAGAATAGCTACATTTTAGGAAAGCAAAACAAGGGGATAACAAGCAAGCACTACGCAAACTAATTACTTAGAACATTTGGCTAACTAGATGGTTGTACACATTGTCAAGTTCATCAAGGAGCCAAGACAGGGTTGAAGAAGCAACCCACTCTAAAGGACTGCTTCTTTAGACACTGGCATTATGGAGTACAAGCGGTGTGCTGAGGCTAGGCATTCTCTAGGAAACTAAAATTCATAGGCAGAACTTTTTTTTTGTCTGAGTATGTCCTGGTTTGAACCCTTCAAGACAGAAGGAGAAGGGCTTTGCAGTTCCACACCAGCTCAACTAGACATAAAGAAAGTGGCATGTGCCACTTTGAAAGGGGACTCTAAGAGAAGGACTAGGAATTCAGCAAAAACTAAGCAGCAGTGTGGCAGCTTCAGGAAAGGGACACTTTGACAGCACTTCATTTCTTCTGACCTGTTTGTTCTGCCCTCCTTTGTCAATGACACTTATTCAGGCACTGAAAGGGAAAAAACACAAGCAAACAAACTGCCTTTTCTATTCCAAAAAGACATCACGTTTGTAAGAATGGCAGCTGCACCAACAGGTGAAAATGAACTATATTTACTACATTAATCTCTAATTTAATTTGTCAGAAAATCGCTTGCAAATATAGAAAATGTGACACAAGCATTTTCCCCTGTGTTTGGCCATGTCTAGAAAATCCAGCCACAGCTGTTTTGTTTGCCACACACTATGCTAATACAATATCAGTGAAAAATAAAGCACAATTTCCCTTGCTACAGGGCACTAGCTTCTTCTTCAAGAACTTACTTGAATTTTTCTGCCATTCAGGCTCAGTCCTCCCCAGTAATAACAATAATCCTCATCTATATCTTCCATACATAATCTGCTGTTGCTGCGTACTCTTCCCATATAACCCAAACTCTGCGTTCTTTACACTCTCATTTCATTTCAAGGAGTGCTCAGCTGCAAAGGCTTGATTTTTGCATGACCCATGAGTACAGTGCACTGCCGCAAGCACTGTCCTCAGCTCATGTTCAAGAAATGACTTTTGAAGTGTGGGCTTACAAAGGATTCTCACAGCTTCTCAGGTTTAAGCAAAATCTCCTACACCTGACAAAGTCTGACACTGATATGCATACATGACATTCAAACTGACTGATGTCCCCAGAATGACATGCCAGATGCAAACTGAAGTGAGATGATCTTAAAGGCTAGGAGAAATCTTTTCATAAGCATTGATTATATACCTATTTATATTTAAAATAAATATTTTCTAAATAGTGAGCCTCATCAGGATTTTCTGGGTTGTGTGTCACCTTGTGTTTGAACTCCCTTCTGTATTGCTCTTGCTTAGCTCAGTGCTGGAAGCTGACCTTTTACTGCAATGAGAAACGAGGCCTTGGGCAAGGGAAGTACAAAATAAATGGACCAAAGTAAAATCCGATGGATTGCTTGACTTATAACATCAAACTGCTAATGCAAACATTATTCCTCATAAATCATTTCACTTCCCTAAACTTTCTCTATGTAAAATAGCCCTTACATGTCATTGCATTATATTTACTGATAATTTTCACATTCTACAATTAAGATGCCAACATAACTTTCCGAAGGCTGGTTTAATCCTTCCAAACTTTCTAAAGCCTGGTTTAATCCTTCCAGAGAAACCATGAAAGCGCTAAATTCTTTCCTCAAATGTCCTCCTTCCATGACCCTAGAAAAGCAACCCAGAGCTACTTGCAGCTGATGTGCGTGCACTGGAGCCAAGCTATGAAGCAGCTGCTACCAAGTGGGCACTGTTGAATGCTGCTAGCTGGGCAGCTCCTCTCAAAAAAGATCAAGTGGATTTGTTTCCAAACCAGTGGATAAAAGTCATCCTGATCCACCCAATGCTAGCTCCCAGGAACTGCAGAGGTATTGTGCCAGACAACACTGATCAGATGGTTGAGGCATTGCTTCATTCCTTTGAGATGTCATTTCACAGAGCTAGTGGGACAAGTTCGATCTGCCAGGACTGCGTGACAGCACCGAAATGGGACACGCAGCTCTCTCACACGGTGATCCAGAGGCTATGCGGAGCAGAGGGAAGTCCTGCTGATGGAAGTTTTATCAGCCAACTCATTCTCCAATTCTGTAGCCTGTAAGTAGGTAGGGAATGGAGCTGTAACACAATCTTTTTTCAGAAGCAGTAAGTTAGGCTCTATCTTTTATACTGAGCCAAACTGGGTGGAGGGAGGGAAGGAAATATGTCACTGTTAGTGGATCGTATTAAGTAATCCCCTGCTGGCAATTCAGCGAGCTCTAAGAAGCCTCTGAGGGAAGCATCCCCCAGATCCTGGAAAAACTATTTTAAACATGCTAAAAATGGAGCATCAAAGGAGTTCAATGAACAGGAATCTCCGGAAAGTGCAGCTCTCTAGATGACTCTCAATTCCCTTTGCCAGATTTCCCAGAAATGAATTTTGAGTCTCCTTGCAGCATCACAACAGCTCCCTTTGTAGCCAGCAGAATTTCTCAGCTGGGAACGTTCACGTTCAAGAAGCAGCTCTCTAATACATCCACTGTTCCAAGACTGGAACTTCTTGATTTCAAGAGAGACACTTTAATAATAAAATCCGTTCTATGCATGTAAACATTTCATTAGTACAACTGACTGCTCAGTGCTATGCACAGTGATCAAGGCTCCTGACTCCAATACTTCTGTTTTCTGGGTGTGAAACAGCAGTTTTCCTCTAATGTCAAATGGGATTTTGCCATTGGGTCACTAGAGTCCTGATTTGTACAGAATGCCAATCCACCACAGAAACATTCCCCTCTTGTCCTTCTGGAGGGGCCATTTCAGCCATCGCAGTGGCATCCAACTCTGCACTGCAGTAATATCAGCTTTCTCTCAGTTCTCTGCCTTTTTATATATAACAGGCTTCCGCAGCCTGATAGCCATCCTAGTCATCACTTGCACTCAGGAGAAGTTGGATGCTTTATGAACTGCAGAAGATAATTGCAGCATCATAAATGTTCTTCCTCTAAATTTAAACAAAGAAGACACTGATGATCCTATTAACCTAATCTTCACCTAAAACCTGTATCATAATTTTGTCAGACCATACTTACTTTATTCACTCAACTGACCCCTCTATCAGACACAGACATTGTCTTGCTTGCCACCAAGCCGTCAGCTCTTGGTATGAATACTGGCAAGAGAAGAAGGGAAACCACTATTGAACCCTAGGGAACAGATCTTCTAATTAAGTGGTCAAAACACCCAATCCAAATCAGACTAAAATTGGTCTCACTTTTTCTGGGTTACTAGGCAAGAGGGCTGTAGCACCTCTCCTATGAGGAGAGGCTGAGGGAGTTGGGACTGTTCAGCTTGGAAAAGAGAAGGCTCCGGAGAGACCTCATTACAGCCTTCCAATACTTGAAAGGAGCTTACAGGCAGGAGGGGGACTGACTTTTTATGCAGGCAGATAATGGCAGGACAAGGGGGAATGGGCTAAAACTGAAAGAGGGGAGGTTTAGGTTGGACATCAGGAAGAAATTCTTCTCTGAGAGAGTGGTGAGGCGCTGGCACAGGCTGCCCAGAGAAGCTGTGGCTGCCCCATCCCTGGCTGTGTTCAAGGCCAGGCTGGATGGGTTCCTGGGCAGTTTGATCCAGTGAGCTCGTGGCTGGCAGCCCTGTCCACGGCAGGGGGGGTGGAACTGGATGGTCTCTGAGGTCCCTTCCAACCCAAGCCATTCTATGATTCTATGATTTAGATTAGCATCTCTCTCTCTCTCTCCATACGAAGAAGCACATGCATAAAATCTGTGTGGACACAGATTGGAACATCCACCCCAAAGTCTGAGGGGATTGAACTGATACAGCGAATAAGAAAAAGACAAAAAGTGGCTAGGCAATCTGCTGTAGGAAATAACCAGCTAACTGACTGCTAGCTTACAGGTACAAATCAATAAAGTGCGAAATAACTTATTTACAGCAGCCCTGAATGATGAGCTGCTGCCAGAGAGTTTAAGTAAGAAAAAATAAATCAAAATACTCAAAGTTATTCTCAGATGATGCACAAGAGTTCTCCTTGATGCTGGAAAATCAAAGTGCAAAGTTCACCAGTAACTATATCAATAAAGATTCAGCCTGTTTTATACACAGCAATCACTCAAAATCTGATTGACAACATGAGAGATTATGGGCTGCAGAAAGCCCATAAAGCTGTTAATAGAGTTGTTAAATCCACGATGATTTCAGGGCTTATGAAAAGCAAGAATTTTAGGGAGAGAAAACATAGATACATTGATATTATTATTATTATAGAACAATAAGGCTGTGATAAAGAAAAAGGCTCATTTTGTATACCTTAAGACTGGAAGAGAAGCAGTCTTCACAGCTAAATCAGGAATGTTTGCTGAACCCTGCAACAGCCAAAACAATTAACTCCTTTTTTATGAAGGAAAACCTTGTTTACTGGCTAAAAAGAAGGTAAGACATGTGACGCTGCTACTAAACTAGGGGTCAGTTTATTCACTGGTCTCTGCATGGTCTCCAAACAGAAGATAACCAGCTCTCCCATGAGCTAACAAAGAAAGTCTATCTTCTACCTGGCTTCTAAAGCCAGAGGGAAAAAGTCTTATTCGTGTTAATTCTCTAAGAACTAGTGCAGGAAGCCTAAAGGGCTGAAGTGTTCCACATGTCCGTGTTTTTTGCTATTCAGTTCTAAGTTCAACACATTTTCCTTCTTTTAGTGCTCTTCAATGGAGAGATTCTTTCAATCAACGACTTTTACATGCTCTTGCAGTTTCCACATCACCCTAAACATGTCTCACAGTGTATCTATCTTTTGGCAGGAAAGCTTTGGACTCTGACAAGACTTGCCGTATATAATACATTAATTTGTGTAATATTGGAAGTTTTCCTGAAGCATTTACTTTCAAAGGCATTCTGATGTCTGCCTGTATCTTTGGGGATTTTTTAGCTTGTTCAGATGAACAGGTGAACTCCTGTAAGGGAACAGCAAAGTTGAGCCTGCCCTTGGACTGTAGATTTTCAATAAGCAAAGCCTACTTAACTGCTGAATTGCCTTGCCAATTGCATACGTGACAGAAGCTTCTGCTTCTGCCAAGATACATCAGTGTTGCTTCACCTTGTGAATTACTCTGAATAGTTGTTTTTTTCCCTACAAGTGATTATCATTCTTACTATTTTTCAAGTTAATTAATATTGTTGCTCACTGAACATTATTTAAGCTTTATGTTTTGTAAGCTATGACACTAAGAGCTATGGTGTCCTAAAAATCCGTCTCCTAGCAATCCTCAGCTGAGGCCTGCAGAGTAGGGACTCGATATACCTACGCTTTTTATCACGTGAGGTCAGCATCAATGGCAAGACAGGAGAGGTGAGAGAACGCATCTGGCGTTTCACACCAATGTCTGTGCTAACAAAAATGCAGACTGAATATGTGTTTTATCTGTGAAAGCTGCTCCTTTATACACAAATCTGATTAAAATCAGTTCTGCTGGCATTCCTTAAGTCATCAAAACATTCCAGAATTAACTACAGCAGCTATTGTAAAAATTTCTTAACATCTAAGTTCATGACAAGACTCCTTTTGCCATTCAAAAAGGTTTCAGGTATGCTTCTCAAAGGAAAACAAACAAACAAAAAAGGGTCTACACACATTCTGGACAGAAACCCAGTCTGTTTTTTCCCTTAGCTTCAGCCTACTGCCTCTTCTCTCTTCTCTCTCTTTCCTGTTCATTCAGCCAAAGGCTTTTGTATCATTTTCCACCATATTTTGACATTTTTCATGGCATAGAAAATACCTTTTTTTGACAAAATAAAATGGCAGAAGATCACAAAAAGTCATCTAGTCATAACTACCCAATTAAAGACAAAAGCAATACATTTATGATACTACTTTCAATTACCCAAAGAATTAATCAGCACTTAACAATTTGTCAGACTGAACAGTTATCATACAATGATTACTTTATGGCATGTACCTCACTGCATTAAATTCCCCTTCCCCAAACCACATTAATTTATCATTTGTCTTCACCTAGAAATGTATCAACTTCCCTTCCTATAAGGACACTTATTCCAGACGTAGGCTTGCTTATAACTCTTTCTCCTATATACTATTTCCAAAGTAACATAAACTTTACTCAGGAATGACCTTTTTTGCAGAAAGCAAGCAAGCAAAGAGTTTGTAACCCTGCAGAGGTTACACAGGTCTTTGCAGGTCATCATCTCTGACCAATAAATTCTTGAATACAGGCTAAAAAAGTAGAAGAGAGATATGATTACTCGATTAAAGTACAAAGCAGAGGTCAGAAAACGTGATGTCTACTCTTACTCCTGCACAGGCTTCCTCCTATACAACCCAGAGCTAACAGCTCTCTCTGCTCCATCAACTTACACACAGTCATGTCTGTACAAAGAGTTATCACAAACAAACAAACAAACAGCCATTATTGAAGCATTTCAATAAAACTAAAACTAAAAACACTGTTTTGCTTTGATATGGAAGGCACATGTCACTGTAGCATGTGTTTCTACAAAAACTTACTGACAGACATAGTATCATTGTTCTCTAGCTAAATGACCTATGGAGAGACACAGGAGTATTGATTCATAGAATCACAGAATGGCTTGGGTTGGAAGGGACCTCAGAGATCATCTAGTTCCAACCCCCCTGCAGTGGACAGGGCTGCCAGCCACGAGCTCACTGGATCAAACTGCCCAGGAACCCATCCAGCCTGGCCTTGAACACAGCCAGGGATGGGGCAGCCACAGCTTCTCTGGGCAGCCTGTTCCAGCACCTCACCACTCTCTCAGGGAAGAATTTCTTCCTGATGTCCAACCTAAACCTCCCCTCTTTCAGTTTTAGCCCATTCCCATGTCATTCAGTGCCCACTCTTGGATTACGAAGAAGGAAACTACTCTGAGCACACAAACAGTGCACGTAACTGCGTGCTGCTTGGCTCCAAATGGGAGCAAAAGGCAAACCCACATCTAAAAGAAACCTTACTGCACGGCATGTCTGTGGTGTTCCTGGAAAAGGAACCACCAAAACCAGTGGTATTTCAAGATGGATAGTTCTGGCAAACAGCTGTAATGTGCAATATCTACACTTGAGAAATTCAGCTGGCATTATTCCTGTGGTTGGTAACAAGAGGAGGCTCAAGGCTTGTGAGACTTAGCTGAAGAAGCTAGATGAGGTCTGGTCAGTGATGACTTCACACTGATCCTGAGGTATTGCACAGGACACAACAACTAAACTGACTGACACTGATGAATCTGGTCACAGCACAACCTCACAGAGCTAATGGAACACTGTGTCTTTATTAGCCCAGATATCTGTGGAGAGTAAATTGTTGCCTGTCATGTTTATCAGTGACAGACAGCCACCACTGTGTGATCTTGAAATGAACAGATCAGTGAAGGGCAGATTAATTACACTTTGGGGCTTTGTGAGCGGGAAGCTGGTCTAGCGAGTGCAGGTTGGCAGGCGTGCTCTGCAGAGGCTGACGTTACGGGACGCTGGTGGGGCAGGCGGCAGCCGTGGCTGGCAGCATCTCTCACACGCTCCTGGACTTGCCAGTGATAGTTCAAGAGCAAAAAAATGTCAGGACAATTGCATTCTGTTTATTGGTCTCCCACCTACTCAGGCCATACTAGTCCATTTGCATTTAGTTTGTCCTGTTACAGAAGAATAACTCCTACCTGCTGGTGAATAGTAAAATTTAACATTTGGAAACTGCTGCCTAATAATTACGTAGAATTAAATGGACAAAGAGCTAATATTGAAGAGTACTTACAATTCAAAACAAAGCTGGATGTAAAATGGAGGGCATATAGACATGAATCTCATTTTCCGCTTATGCATGGTAACTTTTAAAGTATATTTTTAGTCCGTCATTTGTGTAGAGAGGGACAAGCACCAGGCAGATTTAAATAAACATGGGTTTTTAAAATGGATGTCTGTGAGACTATCTGGCACTTTATGAAAGAGAAAATACAGTGGTCCTCCCAACTCTTTTGTGCTACTGTATTTCTGTATCTTCTATTTCCATACCACTGTACTTTCTTTTTCTCCAGACTGTACATTTACTCGAGCAGCTCAAAGCCTTTGCTCAAGGACACTCCATTCCAGAGGGCTCAGGCTGTGAGACGCGGCCTAGACTGTTCCTACTGGCCCCGTGTGAGAAACGCATAGCGACAAAGCAGCGGTCCCGGGCTGTCAGCACGAGCACGTCGGGATAGATGTGAAACACAAAGTCAGGGGACCGAGATGTGGGATGCACGTTGCTAGCTGCTGCTTAGCAACACTGCACTGATGTCACACAAATCATGACCTTAGCATCAGCGTCAACACTGCTCACACAGACATCTGCAAACAGATCATCTGATATGGCAGGAAACAAAAAATAACCATTTTATGCCAGCCCGAACAGACACTGCAGATGCTGTAATGCCACTTACGGGCAAACAGCACGTTTGCCTCCTGATAAACTCTAAGAATACATATGGTAATTAAAGGAATAATCTTCTTAAATTAATAAATTCTGACCTCAGAGAAAGAAACAGCAGCTACAGTGAAATAATTAGGCCGTGACTCAATGAGATTTGCATGGCAGATATTAGAATTCTACTGAAAAGTGAACTTGGGCAAGATAGACTATAAATCGTTTACTTCCTTATGCATCAAGTCTACTTTTTTCTATTTCTCATGCAACATTTATTTCTCATATTCTATAATTTTAAACTTCAATCTATTTATGAACATATTAAATTACAGTGTGAAAAAGTATTTTGTCTTCCAGGAGAATTTCATAGCCTGTTTCCTTCATTAAAGAGCAATACTAAAAAAGCTGTTATGTTTCTTAGTAAGACCAAAAAAAAGAAAAAGCTTTAATATTTCATATCATATGTTCTATGGAGATGTAAATTACATATTTCATCCTTATGGATTTGGTATATTTAAGGATCAGAGAGGAGCTATTCCAACAGGTCACATTAGACTGTTGAGTTTGAATTCATACCAAATGTATTAAACAAAACATGGGAAAATTCTGCATAACTAAGATTTGCAGAGTTATCTCAGCATTTATGGTGCTCAGCCTATTTCCTCTATCTAGGAACTGTAGCCCTAAAGAAGTCCCAAACCTTAATGCTCACCCAGGAGAAGTCTTACCTTACATACAATTCCATTATGCAAAAGCAGCAAAATTTGACTCCAATCAAGCACATGGTGCAGTCAACTATCTAGTTGCCATAAGGTATAAAAAGGAAATATTGGAGCAGCTGCTCCCTGGCTGAAATGCAGACCTCAGCAGATATTAATGACAAAATGGCCATTTCTGGGTAGTGCTAGCTTGAATCTGCCAAATTTAAAGGCTAGCCCCAGGATGGCAGCTTAGGAAAAATAAGCTATTCATGACAGTCTTGCAGGAGCAAAAATATTAGAAACTTGTTGGCTATTTCCAGTAGAATAATTCTCTAAGCATAATGGCTTTACTGGACTTTCAGGGAGACTACTGCCAAAAAGACACATTAAGGTTCACCAGTTTATCCTTCAAAACGTTACTGGCCACTAAATTGTACCAAAATAACTTATGATCAATGACATAATTCTGGTTAGATCAAAGTATGTTAGTCCTCGAGACAGTCAACGGTTATGTGACAGAGACCAAAACTCCATTCGTACCCAAGGCCCCGCAAAGGTAAGAAACTGATTTGAGGAGACACATTCAAGTGGGCTCAGAGACAAAATATACCCTGTATTGGAGAAGAAGTTCATTCCTAAGTGTCTACAAAAAAATAAAAGCACCTCTTTCGCTATCCTCCAGTCTAGAGTCATTCATTAGTGGTCTGAGTATACAATGCAACGTCCTCCAGCCAGACATACAAAGAGAGAGTCCACAGCAAGGGTTCACCCTCTGCACAGGAAAGGAGAGCAAACCTTTCATCAACTTCCACAAGACACACCTTCCCAAGAAAACTGAGAAACATTAATTTCTTGAATACTAAAGGCCAATCAGCTGAGATCCCGATGCACAAAATGTGATGGTACAGACTGGTTTACACCAAGTGCTGTGAGCATGCCAAAGGGACAGTATTCAATTTATTGTATTCTGCAATAATTACATTCTGAATCATGAGCAATAAGCTCAATAGAAGACTTGACCAAGAAGAAGTAGATAAGAAGAAAGAAAACCTGTTTATGAGCAAGACAGATATTACAGCACAGTTGCTTATTTTTATGCATGAAGACAAGCATTTAATCACAAAAATTCTACACTTTTAGTTAAAAACTATTTCCTATTAGCCTGAATCAGTGCACCAGTTCTGTGTGCTGATTCACTACCACCAGGAAACCCCAGCCCCAGCAGCCTGCCCCTTCAGTCCTTGCAGGGACCAGACAAGAACCCAGAGATCCCTACAACGAGATGGGTTTGTCTTCTCTTCCACACTGCGCACTTTTAAATTATGTTTACCAGATCAAAGTCTCAGATCAACTTCAGGAGTTCACTGATGCTCTGAATGTTCTTCCTTCCCTAATTTTCCCTATTCATGACTTGTCTCAGCCTTGGACTCTGCACACAGTCCAAAGAACCATGCTATTTTTACCAAAACATCACTACAAACAGAAGTTTTTCTGTTATCACAAATATTCTTTGCATATTGAAACAGGTAGTAGCCAGTATCAGTGAGGGATTTCTCCAAAATTATTATTGACATTACACATACTGCTGCTGCAAGACTGAAAATATAGATAGCTTCTTGCCTTGCCAGTCAATTTCTAAATAACACGAGAGCAAACTCAAGAGGATTCGACAGTCTCTGATCAAATTTAAAATAGATTGCTGTGATAAATACTGGAGGCAGTGATGGGACTTAAAATCATCAAATCTTCAAAGCAATGTAAAAATAACAAACTAGCAGGCTCTTAATTTCAATTTATAGTTTAAATAATTGACACTTTCAACTATTTCCACATGGCATGTTTGATTTCATGCTTTTTACACGATAGTACCTCTAGTGACACATTATACCAGAAGAAAGGAACACTACTCATTTATCTAAAGGACCTGTAAAATGAGCATTTCAGATGTTTAGAACTACAAAAATCATTGCTAATTCTGCTGTAGCAGTCAGAAAGAGAGGAAAGAGGACAGGGAAGAGGGATTCTTACATTTATAGAATGTTTTTTATGGTTTGGGTTGTAAGGGACCTTTAAAGATCTAGCTCCAATCCCCCTGCTGTGGGCAGGAACATGTGCCACTAGATTTGTTGCTAGAATTATGTGTCCATTAGACCAGGTTGCCCAGGGCCCCATCCAGCCTGGCCTTGAACACTTTCAGGGATGGGGCATCCACAACTTCTCTGGGCAGCCTGTTCCAGTGCCTCACCAGTGCTATCTGCCTCTTCTGCTTGAATAACGCAACACTCAACATCGCAGTGGGAAGTGCTGGGCTTTGAAAACACGTCATCGCAGCTTTTTGACCTCTGTTTAAACAGCTCCAGCAGCTTAAAGGGCGGATAGCCTCCCTTGCTATGCCTAGGACTCTCGCCTAGGGTGTTGTTCCATACAGCTCTGCAGAGTCCTCACACAGACACATTTATATTAACAAGACACAGAGCAATGGGTAATGCATAAGCACACACAGGAATAAAACTAATATTATCCGTTCATATCCTGTGCCACTAGGATGCTAATCCACCATCAACATCTCTGCTGGTACACTGAGAAAGAGATGTTACCTTATATACTGAAGTTTTTCATTTTCGTAAATCATTTAGTTCATGATTTGTTTATAAGAGAAAAAGAAAGCCTTAAAACAAGCCTTCTTTCTGCAAGGTGCTCTTTCATTTTTCCCAGAAATTCAGTGTTTGTCATAAAAGAAAGGATACGCGAAGTGGACATTGCAGCAAAGATGGCTGCTACAGGAGGAGTGTGATGCATTCCAAAGGCTTTGCATGTTCTGCATTGCAGACAATCGCATGCTATAGATACTGCTTTTTATTCTTTTTAACACTAAGGTTTGTTTTTTGGCATCAAAGTGCAGTTTCCCGCTAGTGACGTTTTCCATGCTAGCATGCCTCCTGTCTGTCATAACCAGGGAGCAGAACTTGCTCATCTCGTTTGTCTGCCCTTGGACAGGAATGGCAGCCTCAGCCTCATCAGGAATTCAGCTGAGGAAATGAACATCTCTCTTATCAGGACTCTCGACAGGTACTGATAGGCTGTCTTGTTTCCCTTGTTCTCTACAGCACAGCTCCTAAGTTTGGAGTATTTTTTCCCTTTACTATCAAATACAGAAGAGTGCTTCTTCCTGAGCTTTCAGTTGTGCATTTCCCATCATGCTGGCACACTTACATTTTCCCTCTCAAAACAATGGGTGAGTGCAGTAAAAATTAGAGCCAAAACTGTGTACAGAGGAAAACATTCACATCTGTCATTGCTTCTCATGCCAATATTTAGACAATCAGGTACCACCCTATGCACTATTAAGGAATCACAAGCCCATTACAAGCTGCCTTAGCTGGCAACAAAGGAGTTACAAGGCGTGGAATACACAAGTCAGAAAAAAATCATGGAGATGGCCTCTATCCCATGAAGGAAACCGGTTCAAGAGCAAGGCACTATTTTAATCCATTTCTTTTTAACACCATTTTCTGAGTTTGTCATTTAGGACAGACTACCCTGTTTAAACTTCTTGATGGGTTATGGAACCTTCCTGTCACCTGAGGATTTTCACACTCAGTGAGCAAAGGAAGTGGCTGAAGGGCTTACCTAGATGCTTATCAGCTTGATCACTGTTGCAATGGTCACTGTTGTGCTGGTGACACTCCTTGCTACTGCAGGATTTCAAAGTAACCGGATTCAGACAGGCATTCTACATTCATTCTATACTCAGCAAAGAAGCTGATTTATTCCCCAACTAAAACACTGCAACACTTTCCTACAGATATTTAAGGTAATTTTACAGTATGGAGGCTTTTCCACACTTCAGTAATTCCACAACTACTACTTCTTACAGTAGAGGTAGTACCAAATTCTCTATTTCTTTCTGAAATACAGCATATCTGCTGCAACATTTCCCTAGAGTGGCATACCCATCATTGTCCCATACCTTCCCAATTTATTATCATCATTTCACCAACTCTGATCTTCTTTTTGCATACATAACTCATACTAACGTAGCATGTCACATTGCCAAACCATGGTTTTGTACACTTAGTATCTGCACAGATGAGAAATGTACCAAAAAGGCACTGAATCAGGACATGGCTGCAGGGGCAACATAGATGAGTTTCAAATCCACTGTTCTGTCAGAGATTGAGGGAACATCAAGGGGATGGCTCACGTTAACAACAACGGACAAGACATTTTCTAGGGGCTCCTTAAGCCATCCATCATTGGGCTGTTCTGTCATAACTAAATCAAAACTGATCCTATCAACATTTTGAGCTCTCTAAATTATTATAGTCTCTAATGTGTGCAAATTGTGATAGCAAGTGTTGACGCTGGGTGTTTTCTTTTTTAAAGGTGATGGTGAATGAACATAACCACAGAGCACGATTGTAATAGGAGGCCTCTACGCACAGGCAATTGTGACTCTGTCCTTCAGCTGCACCTGCCTTTATATTTTCCAAAAATAACTTGATTTGATGAGTCATCCCCAAAAGATTTGCCCCAAGGAAGAAGTCTTCCAAGAACTTCAAAATTCTGACATGCACTTCTGCAAGTTATATCTTCAGGAACTCTCCTTCTGAGAGTACTGGTATGGGAATGATAATTTGCATTAGGTCTGGCCCATAGGCAAAAGCAAAAGAGAAATAGAGAGGAACTTCTTCCTTCCTTTAATTAGCAAACATGGTGCTCCAGCAATTTAAAAGACTAAAGTCTTCATCATTTACTTCATGGTTTTCTGCCTCACTCCACAGTAA
Organism: Alectura lathami; assembly: GCA_013399715.1. Classification (NCBI taxonomy): domain Eukaryota; kingdom Metazoa; phylum Chordata; class Aves; order Galliformes; family Megapodiidae; genus Alectura; species Alectura lathami. The sequence goes on along the minus strand of VXAV01011348.1, from coordinate 64,552 downwards.
GTCTAAGGTCCATGCTAAAAATTCAAGTCATCGTTTGTGCAATGCTTTCATCTGTGTAAATATCTCTGTTAATTACTGAAGTTATTAGTGTCTAAACAGAGCCCATTAGCTCTACAAACTGTACCAGCCTGTCAGTACTGCGTCAGGCACTGAGAAAATGCACTTCAGGAGAGACAAATTAACAGAGGAGACACACTTGGGATTCAAGACTTGTAAATCGCAGACTGTTTTCTTGAACTCCCCTACCACCACCAATATCCCTTTCTGGACAGTTCATCATTTTTTGCACCTTTCAAGACACCACAGGACCTTCAAAAAATAAAAATAGATGACACAGATGTGCTGAATGCTATATACTTTCGCAGTGTCTGACAATTATATTACTCCACCAAAGAATGAAACGGTGATTTCTGTATGAAATTATGGGCCTAGGTTTTGTACAAGCACAGTCTTCTGGAATGGAGTCACATGTCCAAAGGAAGTATCAGGCTCTACAAATATAAACCATATAAAATGAACATACACAGTACAGCAAGATTCATCCAAGCAACTGAAGCATGGATCTCCATCAGATTTAAAACAAAACCAACTATTATCCAGGTAAAGGTTTAATATAGTTTGCAAGAATGAGAACTCTACCTTTATTCATAACTATTAATTGGAGATGAAAATGAAGGAAAAAATGTGTGTAGAAGACAAAGTGAGTTGTAAGATTAATCCTTTCCAGGAAAGACTTTCTCCTGATGCTTTAGCTGTCATTTCCTGGTTTATATTTCTTCCTTTCTACAGAAACCCTTCCCGAAAAGCGTCAGTTTTGGAGAGGATATTCAATTTTAAAATGCTATTTTTGTCTTACAGAAGATCAAAAGGATTTATGTATCTTTGAAAGTGTGACTCTCATTTGGATACAGGGGTTTGTTTTCATGCTGCTGTTGTGAATGCAGACCCAGGTGCCCTGTGATCAAAAGCAGTCTATCTTGGCCCAGAGGGGCTTGAGTGCTTACCTGGAAAGAGGCCAAGCAGCAATTCTTTGCCTGCCTTTGTGAAAGAGCTGGTGGTTTCAACCTGTTCAGAAAACGTGCCCCATTAAAAACAGTCTCCAGAAAGAGCATGTGCTGTTACTCTCACTGAAAGCTAAACAAAGCTGTGTCAGACAAAATGAGTCTATGTAAGGAACCTTTCCTGCTCAAAGACCCTGACAGACAGGGACCTGGCCACATCACAGAAATGCTTAAAAACATTGGTGCATCTCATTTTCTGTTAAAAATTGCTAATACTCTACAGTTAGTGTCCACGGCTGTTGTAATCACTGCTAAGCATGTGTTACAGGTTTCCTTGTCCTCTTGATCTAGGAGAGGGCTCAGAACTTGAACTTCATCAGTAACAGCTCACAACTACTGCCCCTCACAATTCTGGGAGCCAAGCAACATGGAAACCAGAATGGAACCACCAAGATCTAACAACATACTTGGGCACTCACAATGTAACTCACTTCGGTGCAGTTTAAGAGAAATGAATGGGCTGGATAAATATTACACTTGGAAACGTTCTGATGGATGCAAGTCGTACAGTAATGTACCATCAAGTCTTCACAAGCAGTAAAACACAAGAGCAAAGTGAAAGCCAAAAAAAAAAATTCTCCCTGAACTTTCTCCAGTGCTAATAATGTACTGATTTTCAGAGGTGTTTGGCTGATCTTTTGTTTTTGAGGGGGGCATTCATCCTAGCAAGGGCAGTGAAAGAAAGTGCAGGTGCATTGGGAAGCTGGTCAAGCCCAGAAGCTGCTGCAGGCAGTTATTATGAGGTGTTTTAGATTTGCAGCTGGAAGCAGCAGTGAACAGTAATGAAGGTGGCAACAGCAGTGAAGACTGGAGAAAAGGTCAGAGCAGGGACTCCGAGAGAGGACTGAGTATCAAAACAAAGTGGCAAGGTGCTGTTGGGTACCAAGCACTTAGGAACCTCTTCCCACTCAGTCAGGTGTCTGAGAGGGAGCTGATGCCTCTGAAATTATAAGGTCCTCTTTTAACTTGGGCTCCAGCTTCTATGGAGCAGGGAGTTTTTATTCTGCAGTTGTACACCAGCTGGCTGATGCTTCAGGACAGATATCAAATACCCATAAATTTTAAGTACTACTGACAAAGCAGACCCAAATGCTTGCACTCTGCCCTACAGAGACTTGGAACACACTTCAAAACAATTATTGGACTAGCATTCACTCTTCTGACTGTTTTCGTTTGCATGCCCCAGTTCTATTTGCATCAGTAGTCCTCAAAGGATCACAGTGTACACAGTGAATACATTTATAGGAGCCCTCTTTTCATGGAAGTAAGCCAAGCAGACATCATCCACAAAGGTAATATTCCATCATTATTACTTAATAGATAGTTTCAGTTCTAGTCCCCTCCAGACTGTGAAAGTAATGCTTATCCAACCAGCACGCAGCTTCCCCAGCCAATTACTGTTCACCAATAGGCTTGATTATCAAGTACAGATCATCAAATGTGCTTTGTGAAGTATCCATCATCATACAAAAAGAAAAGCAAGCCCATCACAGCTGAAACAGAGGCAAAATTCAGTCAAGAAACTTGCTGCTGGTGTTGCAGCTCTACAATAATCTACTCAAATCCAGTACTCACCTTTGAGTACCTTTGAAGTCAGGACTCTAGTAATGCTTATTGGCATAGGTTCATGAAGTCAAGCATGAGGAAGGATGAGGAAAATGAAATGGTAATATCTTTCCCTCTGCAAAGACACTCTCGAACACCAGGGTGATTAAAACCAGATCTCTAATGAAGCCATAGCCTGCCAAAAGAGCATCCTAGCTACAAGGCTCTCTGTGATTAATAGTTACGTCTTTTTCTATGAAGTAGAATATAATTCACACGAGTGTTGGCTAAGGCACTTCAGGACAGAAGTAGAAGTTAAATCCAGGTCTCCCACATTATGGAAGAATGAGCTAAGAATGAGACAAAAAAATGTGAGCTGGAATTTTGCTGGTTTCACTGCAAGCGAAAATGAAAGCAGAGTGAAGCAAAATCTCCTCAGCATAGACAAGAGCCTTGCCATTCAGCCAAACAGATTCAAACATCGCTATCTTACGTAAATATAAAAGTTCAGATTCTCAGGTAATGCATTTTATCAGAGCTCCACTGAGTCCAAAGTTATGACACTTGATCCAAATTAACACCTTCCCCAAATACTCTGCAATATCAATGCATCCTAAAAAAAGATCAGTGGCAGGCAGGAACTGCTAATGGAATCCGGTTTTGATACAACATGACTTTAACCTAAAGCAAAAAAGAGCAGTTTCAGAAAGAAGATCGGTTCATTAAGTTCTAATGCAAAACCATAGGAAGACAGCTATTGGAATACAATTTCCTGCTGCTTTATTCAACCAGTAAAGTTCAATAATTTGAAACGTAAATCTAATTTGTCTTAATAATGTTGTTGTGATACTGGCATAAATAACTCTTTAAAGACAAACATCAACTAAGACAAATTAAAGTCATTCTCATACAACAGAAAGATATGCCAGATACTTTAACATATTGGTTTACAACACAGAGCACGGTTGCCAGAAGAAACATTCACAAACATCTTCTGGCTGACAAACAGAGATAATTTATTCATGTATTCTAACATAAATACGGCTTAGGACCAACCCAGCCTCCACTGTAGCAGAGACCATGTGCACAACCAGTTACATCCACGCAGACTGTATTTATCTGATTCAGTTCCTATCCACCGACATTTATTATCCATTTTTTTCCATTGAGAGTCTCAATATTGTCTCCCTGATATTCTTGTAAATTCCTTGGTGTACAGGCCTTTTTATCAGAGTAGATTATAGCACTAGCACAGAAATCCATGGTTCTTATTTGTTTGTTTGTTTTTTTTAATTGGATATGCATGCTTCAATTAATGCAGTCCAGGTGTCTGCTTCAACAAGCAAAGCTGAGTATGTAAAACATGGTATACTAACACACTTTGCCAGGACAGAGCCATGGAAATCCTTCATGGTAGAAGCGGAACACACATTTTTCATGTCCTTTCATGAAATGTAAATATGTCTATTTCTGGGTCCTTGCTGAACAATAGAACAATTTCTACTATTTTCAAATAAAAGAGAGAGAAAGAGAATGTGTGCATGCAGAAAGATGTGGAAATCTGGACATTACCATCAAGCTACCACAGGAAAAAAAAAGTCTGAGGGAGCAAAATTGCCTTGAGGCAATTTTGGAAGTTTAAAGAACCATTTGCGATGTCAGTTCTTGAACTGCCAAAGTCTTTCTGATCAGCATTAATCAAGAGCTATTTTAGTCAAGGAGGAGTAAATGACCAAGAAGGAAAACTGAAAATGAAATAATAGGAGTGGACATAGCACAAAATTATTTCATAAAGGTAAATTAATTTAGTTTTCTGGGGTGTCTTGTGTGATAAAGTTGTGGGTTTTAGAAGTTTTCAATTAAATGCAATTAAGGCTTTACACTAGCTAAAGACACTTGGCAGATACAGAGTGTATATTTTTACCATTCTACTTATGATAACTTAATTAAAAACTACTAATGTGCATTCATATTTATTATTCTCAAATTCAGGGGGAAAGCCTGTTACAAATTACACTGAACGCTGTATGACAGAACCAGCTGGACTATCCTTGATTCCTCAGGTAACACACCATGCTAACGCATGGGGATGGTTCAGGACCTTTGGATACAATTTCACTGAAGCAAAGCACGTATTTAACTCTGTACTCTGGCCCGTGACAAGAGCGCAGTTCTATACTGTACACTCAGCCTCAGAGCAGAAATGCCAATGTGAACGTTACATCTGCCTGTACCGACAGCTCCTTACACTGTAGCCAAAAGATGACATCATCACTGGCCATCCTGTTTTCAGGAAACTTGCAAAAATTACTTCATTTTAAAGCTGGGGCCCTAGATAAGTCTTTGAGACATGCCAGAGAGTATTGCTCAGAATTTGTGCTCAATATATGTACTAACCATGGGAGGAGCTGACAAGGCTATGTACAGGCTCACTGTGCCCCAACGCTGACTCCAGCTGACTCCAAACACTGTCTATTGATGAATAATGACTCTCA
>VXAV01011348.1:47247-59356 GCA_013399715.1 Alectura lathami | reverse complement strand
AAAAAAACACAAAAAAAAAAAGAAGAGGGAAAGAAAAAAAAAAAAAAAAAAAAAAAAAAGAATATTTAGGTGATCCTCACTTTTAAAATATTGGATATAAAGGAAAACAACTACAAAAAAAAAATCTTATCTATTCTGTTCTTCAGGTTCAAGCAGTCCACAAGACAGCCAAACATCATTAATTTTTGTAAGTGGGAAAAATGACATAAGCATTACTGTTACTTCAACACTTTACAATAGAAGATTCATGTAAACTTTACAGATGTTTCTTCATCAGTAGAACTATCCACACCGCATGTGCATACATGTATTCTTTCATATTCACTGCAGTGGAGTGGTTTGTTCTCACAGAGAACACTACGGTGGAACAGGTAGATATAAAAGGAGCTGCAGGCTATAAAGAGCCTTTGATACACAGCCTGCTTTCAAAATTTCCTAAGCAGGAAATATTTACTTTAAAAAAAAAAAAAAAAAGGAAAAATTTACATAAGATACTGATTAGGTACTGTTAGCCCATACGCTCCACACTGTGTTAACTTAAACAATGTCTGAATTACTAGTCGCTGAAAATAGTTGTGCAATGAAAATTGCATACAATTACAATACAAAATGTGACAGCCACAGAAATATTTGGAGTAATCTTTGACCAGAGGAATTGGGAACTGAGTGTTCTATATTCTTAAGTACTCTTCTCAACCACAGCTGTCATGTATCTTTGAGGTTCCATGGTACTTATGAAACCAGTCAGAGGACTCCCTCCAATTCCCAATAGAAACAGAAGCTGCATTAGATTGTTTTTTTCCAAACCACTACAAGTCTAAAGCTTATTTCAGCTCTCAACAGAGCCCCAGATGGCTCAGCTTTCCTACAACCACCAAGCAAAATACACTCATTAGAACCACTAAAACTTTGAAGCTGAAATACTGCATTAGAATGACTGCAACTTTGGAAAATGTGTAGTACCACTGAAATTTCATGTTCAGTTTGCAGCACAAAAAAATCCTCCAGAAGTTTTAGCAGTTGTTCACATGTGAAAGAAGAAATGCTAAAATATGTTAGATACCTTCAATGCACTTAATAGCCAAGAGCAAAGAGGCCAGCCAGGGCTATGGACTCTCTGAGCCTACGATGTTTGTGTTGAAATACTTGGTAGCCCATAAGCTACAATTCTGATTTTTTTCTCCCTGAACCTTCCTTTTCCAAAGCCTCCAGTACTTTCACTAGTTTTTTATTTTTAACATTACTTTTCTTTCCTTTTTTTTTTTTTTTAATAATAATAAAAAATCCCATATCCACCAAAGCTACTGCTCTAGTTTCCGTGTGCCTAGGAGAAGTCCACGTCTTCTCTGAATACTTCAAAATCTAGAAGGCACAAAGTCATTAAAAAAATAAGTAAATGGAACAAAAAATCAAACAAAAGAAGGTGGCTTATAAATCCAGAAAGTCTAGGAATGCAAGACTGACATATACACCAGAGATCTGGCTCACTGTGTATTGCAGTGAGCAGAAGAAGGTAAGTAAACAGAAAATTATGCCTTCTTTCTTTTGCTATGGAATATACTGGTCTGTTTGGATCCGTTCACAACCCCATCTCTATGCCAGGCAATATTCCACTTGCCTCACCCTCACATGAAGGCAGAGTCTTCCCTCAGGCAGTTGGAAGAAAAAGTACATGGAGTAGAAGAAGCAATTAGATACATCTGTTGAGTGTTTTCCTCTCTCTTTGTGCTAAATGGGAAAATGCTGCTTGCATTTGTAAAGCTGTAACACTTGTATCATTTCAAATGTCTTTTCTTTTGCCAAGTGAACTCTCAAAAATTAGATATTATTGTAGAAAGCACTGCCTAATGAGCCAGTGTCATTTAGAATATTCAGATTTATATTACTACCATCCAGTTTTCAAGCCCTAAAAATGCCATTAATAGGCTTCAGAAATATATGGGATGGTCACAAGGACAATAGACCTGGGCAGCTGTTCTTGCAGCTGCCACAAGCTTCACATGATCCAGCGATGACAGTGATTGATAGCCAAATTACATTGCCAGTACTTTTCTGTGTTAGGCTCATTATTAGAAACAATGCCTCAGTTGCTCTTGGGAATTTGCTTCATATAGCTGTTCACAAGATGAATTCTTTCCTATCCATAAAATAACATAATGTAAGTTCAAATATATGTCAGAAACTAATACTTGATGGGGAAAGGACAAAATATGATTAGTTCCAATCACTTTTATAATTAAAGAGCCTGGTTTTCAGGGTGAAGACTACTATTCATAAGAAACCTATCACATTACTAACATTTCCCCATTTAAAACAGATTTTTGCTACGTTCATAGCATTCATAGCAACAGTTTGTTGTTTGTTTGATTTTTAATTCTTAATTCACATCAATATTGCAAATGTCCCCAGTCAATGCTATTTACTTTATATGTAATGGAAAATAATAACATTCCCACAACACCAATCAAGATTAGGAACAAATAAGGCTTCAGCCATGTAGCAGTGCAACTAAGAAGAATATGGTCAAGGAAATACAAAATTTTCACAGAATCCTCCCTGCAGATTTTTCCATCTCTACACTCATATTACTATTATTAATATTTACAGATAACTAGTTTCAGATTACTTGTAACATCACTAAATCCTCACCATGGCACTGTGATAGAAACACTATCGAAATTGTAAACAGTAGCAACTACAGACATTGCCTAAATAAATTCTGAGGATACACAGTCTGTTATTTAGTGCTTTCTCATTCTAATTTTTTTGACAGAAAATAAGCACAATGAGCCATTTCTTACAAGAGAGTCTTCACTAAAAAAATTTCTGAAATTTCTTTACGTCTTTGGGAACAGAGTTCAGAATATTCTGATCCTTACCACAAAAAAAAAAAAAAAAAAAAAAGAAAATTAGAGAGGTAGGAATTTTCCCTTAGTCACTAAATTCTTAGAAATATTTGAAGGTAGGCAGTAGCAGCTTAATAGAGCCTATGGCAAACAATCATGTTTAAATAAGCTTAACAACAAATGGCCCTGTGAAAGTTCCTACAATCCAAGACAAAATCTGCATAAGCAGCCTTGACCTCTTATGGAGAATCCTCAAACTGAAAAAAAAAAGGACTTTATGGACATGTGACAGCCAGGAGCATCAACTTCAAGGCAGACAGCCCTTCTCCTCTCACATTTCACCTATGGGGAGCTGGCTGGCGGAGCAGCTGCTGCTCAGGGACTGGCTGGGTATTGGTTGGTGGGTGGTGAGCAACTGCGCTGTGCATCACTTGTTTTGTAAATATTCATATATATATATATATATTTGTCATTACTGTTTCTTGTTTCTTCCTTTTTGGTCTTAGTAAATAGTTTTTATCTCAACCTACAAGTTGCACTTTTTTTCCTGATTCTCTCCCCCAGCCCACTGGGAGGCAGGGAGCGAGCGCAAGGCTGCATGCTGTGTGTACCTGCTTGCAGGGTTCAACCACAGCAGGGTGCTGTGCGGGACAGGGAAGGAAGGAGGACTCGAGCAAGCCTTGAAAGTTCAATTTTTCTTTTATTGACACTTTTGTTTGCCAAGCGCAGGTTGGCTGTGCTTCCCACCTGCGCTCTGTCCCTCTGCATGGCCCCCTCACCTGCCTTCTGGCAGGCTTCTGAGCAAGGAGCTGGGCCCAGGCAGAGGCACGGGGTTGTCCCAGGGCCTCCTGGAATGGCGTTCCCTGCACTCCCTCGGGCCAGTGGCGGGCCCCGTGTTGCAGTGGGGCCTTGCCAGTCTTGCTGCAGGAGGCCCCGTCCGCCTCGGCTGGAACGCATCTTCCGGACGGTCCACGTGCATGGGCTTGACACCATCCTCTGCGGGTGACATCTGGATGATCCGCACCCATTGTTCCTGCCGGGCATTGCTCTTGGGATGGACATTGCTCCGCGAGGGTGTCTCGATGCTTATCCTCACCCCTTGTTTTGATGGAACCCACCTCCTGGGCCAGATGTTGCCGTTGGCGGGACGAACGTCCATGCTCCGCACCCATTGCTGTGGCCTGCTCCCGTGCCTTGCCCAGTAGTTCACCCCCAGCGGTGGCACCTTGCAGTTCCGCACCCATTTTGTGTGTGGGTACCTGCTCACAGGCTGGCTGGGGTGTTCTGCAGGCAGCCCCTTGGCAGACCGTACCCATTTATACGGGTGGCCCCCGTGCCTTTGCTGCAAGCTGTGTTCTGCAGCCAGCACTCTGGCGTTCTGCACCCATGTTTTGGCTGGGTGCCTTCTCAGGTGCTGGATGTTGAGTTGTGCGGGCGGCCTCCTGATGGTCTGCCATCGGTAGTTCAGTCGGCCTCCACGCCTGGGCTGGAACTTGCCCACTGACTGCGGCACCTTCCTGGTTCTTCGCAGCCATTGATTCCATCGGCCGCCAGGCCTCGGCTGCAACTTGTCCTTCGTGGGCAGCCCGGGTGAGGTGCACAGCTGTCTGCTGAGTGGGCTCACATGCATCGCATTGCCGCTATCCAGCTTTGGACGTTTGGCGGCGGGTTGGCAAAGGAGGTCCTTCCTCTCTTGGAAGGACCTTTCTTGATGTCTCTTCCTCGAGAGACGCTCAGCAACGCTCATCCTTCAGGCTTAGCAGCGCACCACCCAAAGGTTAGCGGTCCCGGCCTGTAGCTTCCCTGCACCTGTCCTGCTCCAAGTCTCCTTGGTGCTCCAGGAGCGAGAAACTCGGCGAGTGGTGGCCAGCAGCAGGGCTGCCCTTTTTATAGGCACCGAGGTGAACTGTGACATCAGGAGGCCACTGTGACAGCAGCCCAGGCACCACCCCAGTGCCTCCTGACGGCACCGCCCCACCCTCGGGGCGTGGCCGTTCCGGCAGTTCTCAGCGCACCCCACTGTCTGCCCCTCCACTCTGGACTTGAATAGCTTCAACGAAAAGCCGTGACCCCAAGGAGGGAACCATGTCTGTCAAGGCCGTATGGAACCTAACCTTGAAAACGGCCCTTCGCTGCACTGCCAGAACCGCCTGAACACAGCAATATTCTGTAAATACTGCAGCACTTTGATCTGAACAGGCACAAAATGAAACAGATTAAAATCAATCCAAAGAAAAAACATTCCTCAAAACTCCATTAGCAAATCTATAATTGGTACTTTGGACGTAGTCTTCACTTCTTTGCTTCATAATTGCAATAATCCTTGACTATGCTATTGAAACATCTTCAAATGTTTCTCTTTGCAGTGTTAATGCAAGCAAACTTTAAATGGAAATAGAAAGAGTCCTAATTTCCCAGTATGTCGGAAAATTCCCACCCTAACACAAAGAAAACAAAGGAACAAAACCACAGCAACAAGAATGAAAACAAATGAAATATATTTGAGTTGCAAAGGATACGGTTGTGGATGTATTTGGATTCGTATGAGGAAGTTTCTGTTTATACTATTTGTCAATCACTTAAAACACATAGAAATAATACAAAAAATAAAGTTCAGTTTTCACATACTTCATGCTATAGCTCTCCTCCTTCTACTGTTATCCTATTCCAAACACCTCTGATTTGAAGCACTGATGCTGCCTTTAGCAGCTAGCAAATCAAATCGTAACACTTGCCCTTTCCTTCCTGACAATGCCCTGCTTGATGTCTCAGTAGCTATGCAACAGCTGGGAAAAGGAAATGAAAGCAGCCCCTGGCACACATACATTGCATCATGCTCAGCACAGATGGAGTTCCAAGGTATTTTAGCTGTCCAAACCTCCTTCTCTCTACTGAGACTCATAATTCTGCCATATTTGAACAGATTACTGCAAGGACGTGAAAAGGCCCTGGCATCAGGGCAACCTTTTATCAGTATGACAAGACTTGCACCAGTAAGCTACCAGAACTTCACCGCCAAAACAGTGGTATACCTATTTTACGTAGACAAAATGATACATAAGTCAGACATACAAATCACTCAACTAGCTTATTTCACTCACATTGATATTATACAGGAAATCTCAGCCTTTTATTTTTTTTTAATTCCAAGCAACTAAACCAGGTCTGGCAACAGAAAATTTTGAACCATCTTTAGGATACGGAACATTTCCTACTAGGTATTTACTTCTAGTAGCCAGGTAATATATTGTTCTGTTTTATTTAGTACTTCTTTCAGTCCTCTGTATTTCTACCTCAATTTGAACCTATTTTATATGGAGCTATCTCCATTGCTGTCTCTACACTTGTACTATCACTTCTACAGAAGTTCACTGCAGAAGTCATCTTAGGGATCACAACCACTCTTTGCAGATTGCTCTCTTCCCATGTTTAGATTAAACGACAAAAAGCTTTTCTCTTCTATGCAAGGAATCCTCTATTACTACACACAGGGAAAAAAAAAATGTTCTGTTTGTTTGAACGAAAGAGAAAAGGCTTCTACTTTAGAGAGAGAAAAAATATCTAAAACTGAACGAAATACTCCAGATATGGAAGATTTTGCTAGCAAATTGGCTGCCATCTCTGCCAGATTACATCAGGCTACGTATTACTAGACATTCATGTTATCAATAGGACTGAGGACAATAGAGAATGTTAGAAAAGCAATTTGCAGAAATCATTAAAAAAAAAAAAAAATCAACACAAGAAATCTATTTGGCTAGTCCTGGTGTTTTGTTTGTTTGGGTTTGGGTTTTTTGAGTGTTTTGGAGGTTTTATTTTAACCAAAGCAGCTCTGGATACCTTCTCTCAAGCAGAGGAACACAGTGCTGAACTGACAGCACACTTGGGAAAGTGCAGATTGCACTGGGTGGCTCCAGTGTCCTATTCTTATGTCAACTCTTGCTGTGAGCCAGCAGCAGTTCTGGGTTCTACTGCACAGCAAATGCCACTAGTAGGTAGGAATATCCAAGCTAGCTTCAAATGATTACATCAAAGTATATCGGTGCTCTACTCTATTATATGTGTTTAACAACCTTAGAATGCCACCGCAGAAGTCAGTCTGTAAGCTGTTACAGCCTTACAGATCTGACCCTTCCCAAAAGTGCGAGCCAAGTGAGAATGTATTTCAACAAAACAGTTTTACAGTACATAAACATTAGACAGAAGTATCTGGATGTTCGCCAACTCAAGTAGAGCATTCTTGGCTTCTTAGAAACAGGATAGGAAACCCAGTATTATCAAATACCAAATGCACTGCACAGTCAGGCATGAGGTAGAGGATGTGCACTGTGCCAACGCTCAAGACTTGAATGCTTTCAATAAGAAATACATCTGAAAATTAAGTTTGCAGTTAAAAGTCAATAATAAAATGCCACAAGATTCAAAGCATCAGCTGAGGACGATTCTTTATTTGCATAGCCTCCTTGACAACTGGACTCTAGATTTTTTTTTTTTTTCCTGTGTCTGTTACTGGTAATTTTGTGCATTCAAAAGATTACATGGTCATTCCACACATTCTGAAAACAATTGTCAAGTTTTATTGTCTAGAGATTTTTGAAAAACTAATGGCCATATAATGATTCTGCGAGATCTGATCAGTTTAAAGCTAATGACTTTAACACAGAACGGGGCTCTTGGTGCTTTATCTGAACGCTAACACCAACACCAGCTCCATGACTGGTGGACATGTATGCTTCTGCTGTGCATACACTGATGCACGGTGACCGCCAGGACTGGTACTTCACAGTACGTCTGTGCATGTCCAGAGTGGTTTCCTGACTCAGGACACCTACCTAACCAGCATTCCATCCTCAAGCCAGACTGGATGGCTTGCACTGCAGCTTCCAAAGTAAGCCAGGTATGTCTGGTTGACGGTTTTAACCAGGTCTCTGCATAGAGCATTGGTAAAGGGATTCTCTTTTTTCAAAAACAGTTTGTTAATGCAACTATAAATTAACCTTTAAATCTATTCAGCCAGTCAGTTATGTGTCCTCTAAACACTTTCTTTCCTTAGCAGCCCCTTCCTTAGAATTTTACAGATGTATTCTTATCTTTCCAGTGCTGTTGGCAAATACCATCCATTACATTCTCTTGTCTTTGCAGCTGAAAAACAAAGGAAAAAAGCCCCCACAAAACAAATCCTGTCTTTTTATTATTGTCAAAGGTATGACATTATATAATCAGAGAAATATAGAAATGCATTCTGCATAGCTTGTAGAGAACAACTTGCTCATGGATTACATTTACCACAGCAGAAAAAGGGAAAAAGTAAGGATGCAGTCACATGCCTGTTTCTATGGCCTACTTATTAGAAAGAGCTAGCTACAACAGAAAACAGGAGGGAAGGGAAAGTATGTCAAAAATGAGCTTATTTCTTCAAGAAGTAAAACCTAATTTCTGTGAACGCTAATAAAATCTGAGAAAGGGTGTCCATTTGCAATTATGTAACGATGATAATGTCAATTGACAATGACAGCCCACTTGATTCTGAAGCAGAAACAAAAGATTGAATCCCACCTTCAGTTTTCAAGGTCTGAGCAAGGAAGAAGTAATACTACAATACACGGAGCAATAACGAGAGATACAGTAGGCACCTCTTCTCAAAAGAAATCTTGCTCTGAATATTTGGGGCAATATATTATTTTCACACACAGAAAGCATAACATATAAGTGCATTCAAGAAGATGTTACTTCTTTTCCTGGGCTTCTTAGCGGAACAAAAAGCTGTGAAACACGCTCTGATTTAGCTATAATGGTATCTATTTTCCAGTTCCTGCAGCTGGCTGAATCACTACCTGGATTACAAAGTGCAATGTACACAGGTGCTTGCACATGGAAAGAACAGTCAGAGGGGTTTCCAATGTCTCAACTCAATTTTCTGTCTAAGACAACTTCACACCAACATCATCTTCACAACTACAGCTAATGTGCTAGTGTATTGTTATAGCACAGTCAACTTGATTTATAAACTACTGCTTTGGTTTTACAGCATACCACACTTTAAGACACACTTCACTGTAAAAAAATTGCTCAGATGTGGAGTCTAACATTCATAATCTTAAAAAGAGGTGCTTCTTAAATGAGCTTGGATTCAGAGGAATTACCAAATTCTCATAGGCGTGAAATGATTAACGTACTTTTTCTAAAGCGTCTAACTCTGAAGCTCAGGGCCCAAGAGGTTTCCAAGCACTACTAGAATACTAAAAAAAATTGAGCAAAGACATTTGTTTCAGGTTCATAATACAATATTTTCATCCTTTTTTGGATTCAGGAAAGCCATATAACCAAAAGAAGATGTGTACCTCCTCCATCAATAATAGAGGGTATCAGTTTCCCATTTTATTATTGCCGCATATTTAGTCAGGTTTTCTGGTCAAACATTGCCATCCAGTGGTGGGAACAATGGTGGTGGAAATGCCAACTGAAAACCATTCATTCTTCCAGTACCACCTGGCCTCAAAATGACATGGGCAAATGAACAATTTGGGTTTGCTTCCTACCGCCACACACATTTCTAATTTTAGATGCGACATAAAAGTCCAGAGTGCCAAATCTCAGCAGAAAGATTATGTAGGCTAGCTACAAGCATCTCATCAGGGCAAACGTTGAGTTAAAAGAATGGGGTTTGTTGCTTTTTGTTGTGCTTTTGTTTTGTTTTTGTTTTTTTAAATCTTTCTCATTTAAGCTCAGCTATTTTTTTCACGCTGCTAGTCTGACACTTAAGGTAGCTTAGAGTCTGTTTCAGTTTATGCTCAGGGCTGAAAATAGGAAATGAAATTTGACCAGAAGAAGCAGACTGAGAATTCCTCCTTGGCTATTCACAAGTCATCCCAGAAAAGATCAGGCTCAACCTAATGGTGTGGAAAGCACAACCCTTGAAACTTCATCTCCTGTAAAACATTCACAGTTGTATTCATGACAACAACAGTAGCCATTTTCTTCCCCAGGAAGAAAATGTCTTCTTGTCTATTCCTACTGTTCACAACTATGAAGAGCTTTCTCTGTTCTTGCAAATGGAATTACACACGTCACTGGTAAGTGAGAAGTAGCAATATATTCGCTGATACAAAATAGTGAGCTAACACAGCTTAACTGTAAATAAGACAGACACTTGGTAAGAATGGAGATGGCAAGGTACGCTTGACTATTTACTGCATAGAGGTCAAGGTTAAACTCACTTGTTGAGAAGGCCTTCCTGTCGAGACACAAGGCTCACAGCGGACCCTCTTGCTTTCAAAATTCCTTGACCCAAAGGGGTACGGAGCCTTGGTGTGGCTGGATCCACTCCTAGTCCCAGACTTGGAAAAGTTTATGTCTAAAGGATTATATGTGAATAATCAATCAAATACATAATCTTAGCAAAACTAACAAAGCTTAACAAGCCATTACTCACTTGACAAGGATCCACAGTGGCAAGTGATCTTGACATCAAGGCATAAGGAATTTCTGCACAGGTGCAACCTTCAAGAGGCATTCCTCACACAGGGGAGATCCTCTCACGCAGCCAGCTGCCATGCAGGAGAGCTCAGTGGGCTCTTGGACTGCTCCCTGTTTATGAGGTAAAACAATTCATAGTCATAGCTGCGTTTGGACTACAGATGTTAGTTTCTCCAAAATTTGGCATGAATTGGACATCCTTCCATATCTGGCTTGAGTCGGACATTGATCAGCAGAGTTAAGTGGAAGTGCTGCTCGGATTAGCCGTTGGCTATTGTGCTGTTGTGCTTCCCATGAACCCACTATGAGCTCCACGGCCACCTCAACCAGTCACATCCATCATGACTGCCACTGATGGTTACCGCTTGAGTAGGGTTATAGGAAATAATGGTCAGGTTGCAGGGTGGGGAGCACACCATCACATAGACCTTTTACCCCAGGTGCTTTTAGCACCATCACAGCTACAGTGAGTGCAAGCCCTGTTAGTACATTTACCAGAAAAAGATTCAGACGAGCATTAACTAGACAATGTAAAAAAAATAATTCCATGAGTTCTAAAACTCCCAGAAGTCCTGCAAAAGTTGCTAACTTTTTACTAGAATCCTTTAAATAATCTCATAATTGTCATTAAGTCAAAAATCAAAGGGATAGAAGTATTTGCATCCAGCGTCTCACAAGAGGGCTCTCAGGAGAGTACCAAACAGACGGACGTTCTCAGAAACTGCCAAGCTAGAAACTATTACAGACATCAAATGTCACACTCTTGGTGGTTTTTTTTTTGTTTTTTTTTTTAATCTTTTGGAGTCACAAGATGCACTGTTTCAGTGTTGCAGAGCTTACTTCCTTAGAAGGATAAGACTAAACTCCCTCCATATCACAATAAATTTACTGGAACTTTTTACTGTTAAAACGAACACTTGGACAGTGTTCAGCTGCCTTGGAAAGAAGTTCTTTTAGAATTGCTAACAGAAAGAAAAGTGCTCAGTGTAAGAATTGTGGTGTTTGTTCATTTGTTTAAAATCTTTTGCTTGTTACTTCACAAAAATAGTCACCATAAGTTGAGCTGGAATTCCACATAGCACATATTCTTCTGTTTTATCAGTAGACTTTACCCGCAGTACGACACCCTTGTTTCACTGCAGTTTATCAAAATGTGTGCAGAAAGATGACACACAAATAACAAGACTAAAATACATGTTCTAGAACCAAACATTGAAAAGACATTTTATGCAACAAAAGGTAAACTAGCTTGCAGAAGTAGGCGCTGTTTTAGTAAAACTCACACTTCTACATTGCAGAATCCCAAGAGAGTTAATTGATTTAAAACACAAAACTGTAACAGAAAGGCAGAAGTTTAACTCTCATTTTGGAGAGGAATGAGGGAGGAAAGAGCAAAAGGATACATGTGTTGTGTTGTCTGCTTCTAGACGGTTTCCCTTCTTTTACAACAGCCAGCATATACAGTGCAGCTGCTTAATGTATCTGGCAGCCCAGGGCAGTCAAGCGCTTCCCTGCAAATTTCCCGAGTTCCAGAAGTGTCATAAAGTTTGGCAGCGCTTCTAACACTGAGCAGTGGGCCAGCAAATGGACCAAGCTTTGGAACAAGTCACAGACAGACTTGGAATGCTGTGGAACAGGTTTAATCATGTAGATGAAGTGATTTAAGAGATGATATTGCAAAATGTGTCATGGTGTATTTGATTTCATTTGCTTATTCATACAGCTTAAAAATACTTTTTTCTAAAGGTTGGGTTTTTTTGTTGCCTTTTTTTTTTTTTTTCTTTTGC
>VXAV01011348.1:34104-46938 GCA_013399715.1 Alectura lathami | reverse complement strand
TTGAAAGTTACAATAAGCCTACAGCAGAACACTGTTCAACAGATGTGTTACATTTCTGTAATATTAATCACTGAGGTATTTATGCAACTCCAGAAAACACAGATTTATCTCCTTTGCTCCCCAGCATGAGAAGACTTCTTACGCAACTTTGCAGAAAGGGAAGGTCACAAAAATCCTAATTTGCCTGGGAAGGATGCCCAGATCTCAGGTCTTCAACGCTAGCACTTTAACAAGGTTATTACTTGCTCTCCACTTAGGCCTAAGGATACTAGGTTTCTCAGTGTTGTTTAAAGAAAGGGTGTGTTACTACTTACTACAGCAGCTTTCATCTTGTTAAAAGAAGTTGTAAATCATTGAATAGCCTGACTAATCCAGCTTCAACAATTGCATCATGGTGAGACTGAAGACCCAGTCAAAGGTAACAGATGTTACTGAACCAAGTACTGCACAACCATGAGTGTTATCCAGAAAAATGTTCAGCTTGGAATATGACAAGGCACAAAAAAACAGATCAAAGATATGGCACGGGAAGTAAATGAACAAATAAAGACAGCGTGCTATAGTGTAATCCTACTGTACACAATATCCAGGTATATTTGACAGTCATATCCACACGCCTTAATATTAAAGCCTAAGGCCCCTCCTGTAGTGTAAGGCTGCAGGATTTTTACAGCTTAATGGTGTGGCTGAGACTACTGATGCCAAAAAGTCCACTGCTGCCAAAAGGGAGTACTTTTCATTTTCTGATCAGGGCTAAATTTTAGCAACAAAGAATTTGATCAGCTGTGGTTCATAGCTCAAAAATATAGACTGTACTTAGACAAAATAGAATGCAGATCTACAACATTTTTATTTCAAAAACTGTTGGTCAGTCCAACACTGGAAACCACTTTGATTTTCATTGAATTTTTAAGTTGAGACTCATACAGCATTTAAGGTAGCTTGTTCTAACTACCACATCAGGAGGTAACTAAACCATGAAGATGGTTTGTAGAGCAGAAAAACTTCGCTTTCACATGTCACTTCTTTCCTTTTAATGAAAGAGTGCAGAGAGCCTTCAGAGAGCAAAGATCCTAACACCCTTACAATGCATTAACCTAGCCTTTAGGTAAAAAAAAAAAAAAAAAAAAACATGAATGCTAACAAGAGAAAGGACCCTTCTGCATGACTATACCTTTCAGAAAACTTATTTTCATTAACAAAACTCTCAAAGCCTTAACGATCTTGACCTTATTTGTTCTTTTTAGCTTGTGACAGATTCATACTGCAAAGAACAGTTTGTCTACATCAGAAATTCAGCAGCAAACGTAAGAGAAATGAACCACAGTAAGACAACAGGAAAGTTTTCTCTGCTTTTTCTCTGTAGGATCTATCTGGATTCTCTATTCCCCTTAGACCTTCTACAGTGTGTGCATTGTGAGTAGATCCTCTATATGACTGGAGAAAAGCTGCAGCAAAATAATCATATTCTCCAGCCTACAGAATTAACATCCCATGAGAAGAACCAATTACTCCTTCTATTGCAGAGGACATATCTGGCTCTGTTCTGCAGACAGTTACTCCTGCTTCTCATTAGCACAGACCCATTAACTCCACTCTTCCGCTTGTAGAATTTATATTGACTGTTCTCCTGGTCACTAGGAGTGTGAATTGTTTGGAATGGAAGAAAGTTGGGTCTATTTGTGTGTTGGTAATGGGTTTCCATGGCAAGGTTTTGGCACCAAGGGTGCTGCAAGACAGGCTTCTAATCTCTGGAAATTTGTTAATGAATGTCTAACTGACAGAGGTCACTTTCACCTCAAGCCTTCTGTGATCTTTAAGGAAAATCCACTTTTTTTTTCTTCTTCCTGTTCGGTGCATGTCTGTATTGGAAATTGGACCCTTCATGCTGTGTTTCTAGCTTCCGCTGGAATTAAACATGAAGTAAATTCTACAACTTGTTCAAATTTCCACAGTCTGTCACATTTCAGACCAGGCTACACAGTGCTAGTTTAGGCATAAATATTTCCATTTGTAACATTGCTTAATAAGCTTTAAATATCAAAACACAGACCAAGCAGACTACAAAATTGCTTTTAATTCAGCTCGTAATTTTTAGTTGGAAATACATGATTTCCCAGGAATGTAACCTCTCATTAAACATCTTTCCTTCTTCAGAGACAATGAACCTTATTACTCCTACTGCACCTGCTCAACTGCCATAAGGGAAGTTCTCTAAGCCTGAAGTGCACATTTCATATGCCCGTCTGGCCAGCAAGAAGTGAAATAACTTAGAATTCACAGTCCCACTTGCTACATGCATTAAATCCTTCATCAGCCATGTCAGTCAGTTTTGTACCCTTCCCTGGTGTCATAGTCAGGTTTTTGATTGGACTTACCAATACATGATGTCTGAGATATAAATATTCACACGTTCAATCCAAACTCCATCCCTATTAACTTACCATCAAAAGGTAAACATCCCAGTAGCAGAAACAGGCAGGGACAAGGCAGTTCTGAAGCTTTTTTTTGTTTGTTTTCTGGAATTTCGAAAATTTCGCTCCAAGAACTGTTGAAAATAACTGAAATTACTATCTCAACATCTTTCAAATAAGTAATATACAACAGTTAAGCCATTTTAAGAAGGATGTTCTTCAGAACTCCAGGAAAAAGTCAAAAGTATACTCTGTGCTTCCTCAGAATAACACAGACTTATTCCATAACTAATAAAATTCCAAGTTACAGCCAGCTCTCATCAAAAGTTCCGGTTAAACAGACATCATCATTCTCCCTGCTCATCAAAAGATCTTGTAAAAGACCATCTTTCAAGCACTAATGGCCAAAACAAAACAAAAAGAAAATTATACCAAAATATTACAAGGCCATAGGACATATTACCACATTTATAAGGCAGCTGTGGGAAAGAAAGGTCATGGATGGACTCAGATGAGCAGCACAAGCGGCACAGTCTGAAACTGCCTCACCGCTGCAGCTGCTACTGCAGCTTCCACAGACTTTCAGAGGGGTCTCAAAGCTCAGTTCACCAACCAGTTCCAACCCCACCAATCTCAATTGCCATTCACGTGATATATAACACTTAGTAGTAAGCAGGCACTAAGGAGCATGAGGTACTTGCAGGTCAATAGCCCATATGTTTGTAATCACTGCTGCAGAATCTCAAGCCAAGAGTGATATCAGCTTATGGTTCTTATGATGAGAAGTTTTATCACCTCAAGCTCATGGTCTGTTAGCTATGTAATGCAGGTAGATAATGGTAGGACAAGGGGGAATGGGCTGAAACTGAAAGAGGGGAGGTTTAGGTTGGATGTTAGGAAGAAACTCTTCACTGAGAGAGCCGTGAGGCGCTGGCACAGGCTGCCCAGAGAAGTTGTGGCTGCCCCATCCCTGGCTGTGTTCAAGGCCAGGCTGGATGGGTTCCTGGGCAGTTTGATCCAGTGAGCTCATGGCTGGCAGCCCTGTCCACGGCAGGGGGGTTGGAACTAGATGGTCTCTGAGGTCCCTTCCAACCCAAGCCTTTCTATGATTCTATGATTATCAAAAGATGTTTGTACACAACCTCTGAAAGAAGCCACAGGAATATAAATATTTACTATGTAATAGGCAAAAACAAATCTCCTCCCAAGCAGTTCTCAAATCACTCTATAAAAAAGTGAATTATTGAGCTGTCAACTAGTTTTCAGTAAAAGAATATATCAAAGATGAACAAGTTTACAAATAAACTGTGCTATTTATTGAAAGAAAAACAAAGTAACCAAGAGGAATTACATAACATTGTCAACAAGTACTAGATGGTGGAAAGATTTCTTTATTGCCTTGTTTAATTATGAGTAACCATGAACACAGACAAACAAAATCAAACAAGAACAAGTGACTGCATGAAACAAAGGTCAGGGTGTCAATTATATTTTCCCCCAAATATTTACTTCCCAAGGAGAAATTACAAAAGTAATACAAGTTTTCATTTTTAAAGGTAGATACTGGCAATTACTAAAGCATTTTTTCATTGTTTTCCACATTATGGGCCAGGTTCTTCCATTATTATTCATTCTGAATATTATCCAACATCACAAAACTATTGTTTTTAAACTGAACACACTCCCTGCTGAACTACCTATTCAAATTTCATAGCAGCAAGAACTGGATTCATTATTTCGTGGACTGGAAGGAGTTTCAGAGGCAATAAACCTTATGACTTCCACTTCCTCTATTGCTGATTCAGTGGTGCCTGCAGGGCAGTTCAGATTTCCTATTTCCCTCTTTACAAGAGGAATTCTGTCATCCAGTAAGGTACCTGTTATGAAACAAGCTAGGTTAGGAAGTCCAGCAAGCACATGGGGAAGGAGCAAAGAAACAGCAGCAGCAAGGTGAAAATGTGCTATGTCCATGTGTATGTGTCTACACTGATCTTCCCAACAGCAACATATGGGTGAAAATATAGTCACCATTCCTGCTTGCATAGTGCTTATGCCTGGATTTATATCATAACAACCTCCTCTAACAAACTGATTATGAGATCTAGCTTATAAAGAAAGAAGATAAACCCCATCCTTTGCAACTTCACAAAGTATTAAGCGTGCTAGTTACAGTCTTTGAGATTAGAACAACTTTATGAGCTATAAAAACTAGTTTATCTAATCCTAACCTAATATTAACAAGCCGCAAGCCGCTTCTCTATCAACCTGTAAAAATTATGAGAATGTGTAAGTCTGTTTATCCCAATAAACCAACATAAAATAGTACCAAAAAAAGTCTGTAACCATATTACAATGATTAAAATCATCTTACAATGATTGTACAAGACAACTCCTAGTTCCAAATGTGCACACAAACAAAACAAGTGCTATTTTGCAACTGCATAATTAATTTTCCTCCTCAGATTCTCCATATACAAACTTAAAGGACTAAATTAACCCAGAAGTGTTTCCTTCGGGAAATGCACTTCATGTCTCATTCCAGCAGCGAGCTCCACACTCCCCTCTTTCAATTTGAGACAACTCTTTTTACCCAAATGGCAGACAAAAAGGTTTTTAAAAGTGAACCAAAACCCCTTATTTTATACTCAAGCCACAATTCTAATAAAAAGTGATCATAAGAAATTATTCAGATTTAGGATGGTCAGATTGGCCTTTTTGAACTGTCTGTTACCTGGGAACACATTCTCTGTTCACATTCTTTGCTCATAAATTCCTGAGTTATGAGTTGGACAGAGGCTGTTCAAACTGCCCCAACCAGTTTTTTCAGTAACTTTTCAGAGACACTGAATTGTCAGTTTGAGCTCTACATGACACCAACAGAGCTCACTGGAAGAGGAAACCAATGCAGTCCCCTATTTCAACAGTGCTGTGTAAAGCAAACAATACCAACTGTCTTGACCCCACTACCTTTTCTTACCTCTCCTCTCTATAGAGGTCTCATTCTTTCCTCTGCATTCCTCCTCCTTTGTTGTACAGACCATTGTCCCAAATGCTCTGTAAAGGTCACAGTCTCAAAAGGTTCCTTCACCTCTGCCTGTAGCATTTCTCCCTATATGCAACAGACCCTGCAGTTCAATCCTGACTCAGGGTGGAGTTAAACCTCTGTTAAACCCTTACTGGCAGAAGTACCACACAAATGCAACATTTTATGATCCAGCAATCATTCACCCACCTCACTTCCTGTAAGTATTCTATTGCTTTAGAAACCACAGTGGTTGCTACCCAGCCCTTTGGAAATGAAATGCAAGTGCTTGACCAGCAGCACCCTGGCACACAGTGCCTCCTCCCTGCTGCTGCCAGAATCCCTCCATGGAGGGCTTATTGTCTCTGACCATAGCCTGGAGGTCTTTGGGATCCTGCTGATAAGGAGAAGCACTTAACAGTTTCCTTATCCCAGCACTGCAAAACAATGAGGGCTGCACCATCTACCACTCTTACTGCAAGTACAAGGCACAAAACCCTGCCATCTCAGTTGTGCAGGCATCCTGTCTGACATGCACCTTTGTAATCTTCTGAAGTACCTTCCTAAGAAAGAGATGCCAATTTCAGGGAAAATATATCCACATCCATTTCTGTCTCAAGCCATTACAGTTTAAAAATAAAAAAACAAAAAAAAAAAGCCTAATTATTTTTATTGCTGTTACTATAACTCACCTCCAAACAAAAATCACTTTTGTACTGAAACACAGAATATCCGGTAAGTTTCTTTGTATGATTTCTCTTTTTGCTGTTGTTGTTGTTAAAGCTTATTAGCTGGACTACCATTTGTGTCCCCAGAGCCAAAGACCAGCAGCTTATGAAAATGAAACCAACACTTCCGAAGTAATTTTTTTTCCATCTACTGCACTTTTCCATAGTGGATATCCTCTTGGATATTCCAAGAGGATATAAAACTAATGCAATAGCTACAAGGAGAGTTCTAAGCTATTACATATTGCTGTGAGTGTGGCAGCATGATGGCAAACACATGGTACACTCTGGCTACAATATACTATAAAACAGTTTAAAACAATTTCCCTACACAGCCCTGTGAGGTGTCTAATTTAAATCACTCTCCTAAGAGATGGAAAATGAAACAAGAACATTTCACAGAGCTCTTTTAAAAGGGCATGAACAAATATTTCTGAATGAGACAGAAAAGCTGCATGGGTTATCAGCAAGCAACAAGCAAGGAATGAGAAATGTTGAGGGTCGCTGAATGCCAGATTTCAGGGAATCTTATTTCAATGTTACTTTCTTTGGACTGTCTGCTCCTGATACTGGAAAGCAACCAATGCTACTTGAAACACATATTCCATGTGTGTGCTAGAAACACCACACACATACATACCTCCGTGAGCAATGATTGAGCAGCTCAGAGACTTACACACACAGCGTCTTTGTTCAGCTGGGTTTCACTGCGCTACATTTCTAGTTCATCTCAGACTGCCACATTGCTTGTTTCCTCATTTTAGGCTGCACCACTACAAAAGACTTTATCCACTTCAACATACATATGCAATAGTTCATGCAAAATCTAGGTTTTCTCTCAGCAGAAAATTTTAAGATCCCTGATGAAAATTGCTTCAATTTTCAACAAAGAGCTGTAGTCTCGTACTTACAAAATAGCATTTTAAAGAAGTGGAAAAGAACTCCGGCAAAGAGGATAAAATCAGCTTTTGGCTGCCAGCCAGGCAGGTTAGTGTATGCAAAGGCACCTGCAACTATCTGCATGTGCTGTGGAAGGCTGTTAGTGCTGTTTTGCACATTCCTCACTTGCAGATACGTTTTTCTGAAGCTGCCTTTGAAAATTCAGTCCCACCAAGTTGCTGTGAAAATGGCTGCTCACACTGTCAACAGCCTGACAGCTACTGAAAATAATGGCAGAAAAAAAGAAGGGTGGACTTGAGTCTGATCAGGCCATCAATGTGGACTTGAATTCTGATCAGGCCATAGAAACTGCAACAAAGGTATTCAGATGCCTGAATTTAGACAGATTTTGAGTAGATTTTTTAAGGCGTAAAGGCAAATCAAGAACTCCAGTGCCAGAAAGCAACTCACAGGGTTTTAACTACAGAAGGATGCCTCTGAAAATGTGTCCAAACGTCTGTTAATACTCATCCAGCAGAACAAAAGTTCTGATGCTGTATACTAGGCATGTCCTCAGCTGTAAAACTAAATACAAAGTGCGCTTCACTGCATTATAAGCAACACCTGGGTGCATACTGCATCTTTGCATAACACAAAGTAACAGTTAAAGCACTTCAGAGGTGTAAGAACATGATGCATTACATCCCAGCTACAGTGACAGCACCTCTGCCATTGGTTCTTCAGCATAATTCCTATTACTGTGCTCCTGGGAGCCTAGCTCTTCTTCAAGATTTTTACTTATTTTTTTTTCTTTGCCTTAATCATCAGCCCTCTATTTGCCTCTTTCACATACTTTCTGTGGAATTGGTATCTACTCACTGAAACAGATGTAGCTTAAAAACAAAAGAAAAGGCTCAAATTTCTGTTCTGTTCAGTCCCTTGACAGGAGGTCTGACATGGCTGAAGTTTTCAGAGGGGGATAATATATTCTCGATCAGTGCTATCCCACACTGCTACCCCACTAGACACTTGAAGTCTGAACAAGATTAATAAGCAGCAATGCTTCATAGTTCACAATGCTGGCAATTTTTTTTCCACATACTTCCAACTTGTTTATATTCTATTTCCTCGAGGCTGAGCCTCTCTTCTCCTTCATTATCTCATAATCCAAAGCCAAGAACAGATGCTCACTGAATTAAGCTTAAATACTGGCTTCTCTTGTAAGGCATTCTTGGTCAAATGAGATTTCAGCTCTCATTTAGAGTGTTCATTTATAATATCCTGTGTGCCCTATAGTAACAGCCACAAATTTGTATTTATTGGCAGCTTTGTTATTTTTCTAGAACTGCTTTACTGGAAAATAATATTACCCTTGCCTTTTCTTCTAAAGCTACTATTTGCTAGACAATGTCTGCTCACTTTCCTCCTCTGTACACAAAGGCCAACACAGTATTTTCACTCAGTATTATACTGCAGTTCCATTTCCCAACTTGCAGAATTCATCCTGAAAATAAGACAGCCTGGTACAAAGCCAAACACACTGACTTTATTTCAAAATATTTCCTGGCCAAAATCAACAGTGTTGCACAGATTGCAAGCACTTCCCGTCAATGCTATCAGTAAGGAGATCAACACCTATCAGCACCAAGAAAGGATTTTGTGCTTTCACAGATCAGAAAAACAGATTTTTCCAACTTGATTGCTCTTGCAATTCTTGAACATTTCATTTAAATTCACTGAAAATATCTGTAAAACCACATCTCAAATAAGTATATCCGGTGGGTTATTTTGCAATTCATTAAAATGCTAAGTTTTGTTAAAGTTTGTTAGAACACTTCTAGTGTTACAAAAAGTCAGCCTCCAGGGCAATTGATACAGTAGCAATTACAGGGCTGGAGTCAGGCTATGTATATCTCACTCTCAGTAACCAGGAAAATGGAAAGGTCTGGTTTTACATTGAATCAACAAATTTGTGATAGCAACTTCCATTTCAATTGCATAGGTCTCTACTTCATTAAGGCACAGCTGACTGAGCATCAACTGAAGAGCTGCAATGACAAATGCGATGCTATAGCACCTGCTGGATACTTGTTCTGTACTCTTAAGATTTAATCCTAACAAGCTAATTCATATTTTATCATCACCACCGTCATGAAAGGACCTTTCAAAATGCCTTGTCTGCCAAACATTTCATATTTCAATGAAATAATCTCTGCTAAATATCAATTGTTAACCTATGCTGTAGTTAAACAGGTCACTAGAGATTCTCTACAGTTGTCCTGCTTAGTTGCTTACTGTTTCAGTTCAGTTCTCAGCAGAGATTCAACTGCACCTTCTTCAAGGTGGTTACAAAACCCAAACTAATTCAAAATCCTTCATATGCCTGCAAACTGTTTCCAGGATTAGTTGTTCCATAACCTTGCGAGGGACTGAAGTGAGGCTGCTCTGCCTGTAGCTCCATGGGACCTCCTTCCTGCACTTTCTGAAGACAGGAATGACATTGCTTTCCTCCAGTCCTCAGGGACCTCTCCCAGTTGTTACGATCATTCAGAGATTATTGAGAGCAGACTCAATGACATCAGCCATCTTCCTCAGCATCCATGCGTGTATCCCACCAGGATCCATGGATTTTTGCATGCTCAGTTTTCTTAAGCATTCCCTAGCCTGATCCTCCTCCACTATTTCTTGCTCCAGACTTCCCCCCATTCTCCAGTGCCTGGGATTTCTGTAGGCCAACCTTGTTAACAAAGACTGAGCCAAAGAAGGCATTCAGCACCTTGGCATCTTCCGTGTCTCTTGTCACCAGGGCCTCAATCCCAGCCAGTAGTGAGCCCGCATTTTCCGTAAACATTGTTTTGCCAGTTACGTACTTACAGCAGTCCTTTGCTGCCACTGACATATCTCACCAGGCTCAACTCCAGGCAGGCTTTCATCTTCCTAACTGCATCTCTGCATGCTTGGACAGTGTCTCTGCACTCCTCCCAGCTTACCTATCCCTGCTTCCATCTCCTGTGCATTTCCTTTTCATGTTTTATGTTCACACATGCCCATTTGTGGGCACACATGTTTTTTTGCCCATTTTCCTGCTTATTTGGATGGACCAC
Source organism: Alectura lathami (assembly GCA_013399715.1). Taxonomy (NCBI): domain Eukaryota; kingdom Metazoa; phylum Chordata; class Aves; order Galliformes; family Megapodiidae; genus Alectura; species Alectura lathami. The sequence continues at coordinate 36,791 of VXAV01011348.1, read as the reverse complement.
TTTTGAGCTCAGAGGATTTAATTCTTAAATATCAACCAGCTTTCTTAGGCCCATCCTCCTTCCAAGACTTTATCCCGTGGGCCTCTTCCAGGTAGATTCTTGAGAAGGCCAAAGTCTGCCAGGGCTGTAATCTTGCTGTTATTTAGAAAAGAGTCATTGCACTTCTTTACCAATGCAAACTATTAGGAAGCTGTAACCATCAGTTATTGCCACTGCCACTGACTGGACTATAGGCTCTGAAGTTGGGTGCAGCTCAGGTCCAGGCTAAAATGTTAGGTCCAAAAAGCACCCCTTCTGCCTTTGCTTGCCTTGAACTTGGTATGTATCTTTCCTTTTGCTACATTACTTCTCCAAATGCCAAAACCTGTTAGCAAACAGGTCCTTTCCTGGGCAGTTCATCACTGCCTACTATCCAGTGAGGATACAATTAAGACAGTGATCCTCCTGGCTGTTGGCAGCATCTGATCCAATAGATAGAGCAGAACTAATGCACACTAAGAGGTGTAGATGAGTTGCAATTAAGGCTGTGCGTGAGTCTGTCCTAACATTTATCCAAAAGGTAGAGACTTGAGTTCAATTTCCTCCTTATAACCGAGCAAGGGGTTTCATACATTTGTCGTCCATAAATTGTTACACTGTCAGCATGCCAGCAGATTATTCTCTTCATAGGACTAGGAGCTCTTTAAAGGGGTGGCAAGAAGAAACTCTCACGGAAACCGTACTAAGTGACACACAAACAGGAACAGAAAGGAAAAGTGAATACGTAGATGGAGCTCACATTCTTCAGCCTAGTATTCAGGAATTTTCTCCAGTGGAAGGAGGCCTCAGTTCCAGCCCTTGCTCAATGAACTGTTTCCAGATGTTATTTTTCTAAAGATACTTTCCAAGGAACATGCGGAAATCAGGTTCCTATTTTTCCTGTGTGGGCCAGTTAAACAATACTTTAACTGTCAGAGTTTGTGTCCTTCTAAACAAAGGATAATAATGCATCAGACAAGTCTGATGTTTGTTTGTTTGTTTTTTACATTGAATTATAAATAAGAAAATACACCCTCTATTTTAAGTATTCAGCCAGATTTGCAATTTAGAGAATACCTACATATTTTGTCTGTTTTCCTCTTCCAAATATGTTTTTCTTTGTTGTTGAATTTTTGTGGGAAATTGCAGAGAAAAAGGGCTAAAACATGCATATTGACATCTTTGCAATGAAATGTCTTCCTGCCTCTGAATAGTATGCCAACCTTTTCCTTATTAACTTTACCACACCTACCTGCTGCTTTAGCCCATGATACTTCATATGCTCAGCTCGTCATTATCAGCTCTACATATTCTTACAGGAACAAAGTTCAGTGCAGTTACCTCTCTGCACACATGGACTGGCCTTCTATGTACTGCCAAACTGCATATAATAAATCTTGTCACAAACAAAAAACAGACATATTCAACCACCAGCCCCTCACCTGGAGGAAGCACTCTTGGAGCTTACAGCACTGGATGCATAATAATTCTGCAGATTTCCTTCATTCAATTCAAATGAAGCATGCAACATTTCTGGAGAGTGCAGTATGTTTCTGCTTCTATTGATGACAGTCCATTATTTCATTTCTCCACTAATATCTACAAACAGCCCTGGGAGTGGAACAGTTTCATCCTAATTTGAAATAAAGTCTTCAGCCACTCTTCCTAAGGAGTGTCTCCGTATCTGTCTCCTCGTTAAGGCTGTCAGTGAGGGAGACAACAATGACCAGACCAATTTTTAAAAATATATACTCAGCCATGTAAATTCTACAAATTAAAGCAATTTATAGTACACTGCAGTTAATTCACACAAGAGCCACAAAAGGCAACCAACAAGGAGTCAAAAATCTCCCTTCTCTCAGTAGTGTGTATCTAGCTTTTTGAATGGAAGAGACAGTGCTTGCCACACCAAAGGCATAATACTTGCTCATACTTGTGAAAGCAACTCTATCAGAACTCGGTACTTGTCAACTGAAGGTATGGCCAAAGCACACAGGGCTAATCGGGGAACTGTGTCACGTTAAAATGCAACACCTAGTCCACGCTATTTCTCCAGACAGAAAGATACACTGCAGGGAGCTGTGTACCTGCAGTACAGTGCCACATAAAGACAGCGTTCCCACAGACCACTCAGCTAGGAGATCCACTTAATTCTGTTTATGCACTCATACTAAATATTAGTCTCACTGTGTTCAAGACATACTTAATAAGCTCTCAAATAAGCACTCAAATGAAGATTTTTCTTCCGTTCACTTAAGAATCAAATCCAAGAGCAGACGAGCATTTTTTGCATCCAACTCTCTGCTTGGAGAGCCGCTACGTGGAAGAGATCTCTTCATCGACAAGTCCAAAGGCAGCCAGATATTAAATTACTACGCATATCTGCCCTGGCCAGAATCAAATATTTTCATCATACCAGAAGGATGAAAACAAGAGGCATGTCCTCAGCAAAAGACTACGGAAATGCTGATTTAATGTTCGTATCTGTTGCCTCAGATTATCATAAAACTGTAATTTTTCTTTAGTATTTCATCCTTATGTATTTCTCTGTTTACTCTTTTAAAAGGGCGTCAGGGTTACTTTCTAGTCAGCTACAGATATAGTTTGTAAACTAGCTTTGAAGGTTTAATGAATGATCAAGCATTAATCAACACAAATAGATCATTATA
>VXAV01011347.1:595-20340 GCA_013399715.1 Alectura lathami | reverse complement strand
CAGGTGTTAAAATTTGGACTCCTAGCAGGATTTTTCAAGTCCCTGATTTTCTTATATTCCCAACATCAGTTGAAAGGAGAGTTGATCACTCCCTGTTGCACCTTAATGAGTGTGTACATAAATCTCTTTTTTCGGTCCTTTTGTGGACTGAATATAGAGAATAAACAGGAGTCTCCCTTCTCTTCCTTTTATTTTTTGATGTAAAATTAATTTTTACCTTCTCCTTTCTAAAAAGCATGCTAGATTAGCTAGCCAAAGAGCACTGGACGTGTTGTACTAAAACCCATCCCATATTTGCAGTTAGCAAGTAATTTCCCCCCATTGCAGAACGGCTTGGGACTGTGCAGGGTATTTTCCCCTCCTCCTCTAAAGAAAATAGAGTAGGATATCACTCATTTTCACTGAAGAAGTTCCCTACTATTGTAACAGCTTGTAAGACTGAATCTCCTACTCTTTTTAATATTGTTGTGTGTGGCCTTCATTATTTTTGTTGAGTTTCAGAGATGAAGACGGGGAGCATACTGAGCTCAGTTAGTGACAAGATGCACATGATCATGGATTTTTCTGAACTAAGCATCTGTAATGTGATTAGCTGTCATGACGGAGAGCTGGATTTGGTGATGTAGGTATTCTAATAAGCCATATATATTTTCATCTCGGATTTTTCAAAGACTGATTTTTACATTTTTTTTCACATTGACAGCATAGGAGGTATTCATCTTTTCTCTTTGGACTGTTAAATGTTTCTTCAGGCCCATAGCTCTGACTTTGCAGATCTGCAGGAGGAAAGACTTCAGTTCATGTTGTTCTGTGCTGGCTGCTTCTGCCAATCTACTCCAAAAAGTTGGCCACTGTATTTCCCTAGGCAGCTGTTCATCTTTCAGCCTCTGAAAGGCTTCTTATCAAGTCTGTCTCCACAGAATGGGAAAGCAATTCATCCTATAGTAAGCACCATTGCTAGCCTGCATCCTTTCCCACCTGAGAGGTTGGGGAGGTTTTACCCTCTGACGGTGGGCTTCAGGTCAGGGAAACTCTAGATCCTTTGATTTGGGTAAAATCTGACAAGATTTCACAAAGATCTTCACTGTCATTTAGGCTTCACTTTTTTCAGTCCTCAGAAGAAACAATATTCTCCAGACACTAACTCTACATTTTCCAGAATGGCAACAGGAACATCCATGAGATGGGATGGGCAGGCATGGTGTTACATTTAGAATTAATGGACTGGGATGTATAACAAGGGCAGTGGTTGAAAGAGGAGGCCAGAGTGAAGGAGACAGAGATTAAATATAATCTTCATCAACAATACGAATACAAGCCATTTTCAGATGGAGAGGAAAGTTGCATTGTATACATTGCCTCCAAGAAGTTAACCTTTGGGCCTGGCTAGGGTTGGAACCATAACAAATGATGGTATGTGAAAAACAAACTCCTTCAACTGTCTCTGAGACTCCTTAAAACATTGGGTGAGGTATTGCCTGGGGTTCTGCCAGCTTCCTTTGGCATAAATCCGGGCACAAATGCCTGGCACTAGGATGTCTGCTGGGAGGAAAGGTTATAGCAGTACAAAACTGCTGCAGCATAACTTCTGCCAAGGGCTGTTCCAAGAGGCCACTGCACCCCAAAGGGAGGACAGTTTTAAAGGCAGGCCAAACAGTCCCCGCTCTCTTGGCCTTTCCTCCTATGTGAGATGCTCCAAGCACTTCAGCCTCTTTATGGTTCTTCACTGGAGTCTCTATGACGTCCATGTATCTCTTGTAGTGAGGAGTCCGGAACTGGACCCAGTACTCCAGATGTGGCCTTACCAGTGCTGAAGAGAGGGAAGAATCACCTCCCTACATCTGCTGGCAGTACCTTGCTTAATGTACCCGAGGACACATTGCAGGCTGCAAGGACACACTGCTGGCTCATGTTTAACTTGGTGTCCAACAGGACCACAGGTCCTTTACTGTCAAGCTGCTTTCCACCCATTTGACCCCCAGCATGTTGTAGCTCTTACCAGCATGGCTCTGCTAGAACACCTAAGTTCTCATATATCTGTTTAGGCTGATATACAGCATGAGGGAGATGCATTGTTGGCATGACCACTCTTACCATGCGGCAAAAAGGGCATTGCTGGAGGGAGCTGAAACTCCCTTCTCACTGCACTGACTTCAGTAAAGCCAGCGTTAACAAGCTTCATTGTTAGAGATGTACCTTTAGTGGTCTTCATATACCATAAAATGACTAAAGATCAGAGGCTTTTTACCCCTGCTGGATAGGCTGCTTGGTGGATAGTCCCACAGAATCCCGAATCTTAGGCCTAAAGATGCCATGGACAATTTTGCAATGTCTAGGGCAGGCAACAGAAAAGAGATCAACAAGCCTCCAACCCAGTTGCCAAGTACAGAAATAAAAGATAATGCAGTCTGTAAGAGAAGCAAGAGTAATGACATAGGTCACGACATGGAAATGTGGGTGGCCTTTTCCAACTTACTATAAAGTGGGGCTTTGCAAAGATGGTACAACCTGAGTGAGCTAGAGAGACTCTGAGCAGACGCCCACACTTGAGATTGTCTGAGATACCGAAACTCCAGTCCGGCTTTTACCCCAAAACAACAAAAAGAGTTTGTGGCTATGGTTGCGTGATCATTAATAACAGCAGAATCATCCAGCAAGACAAATTAGATCCGGCTCAGGTATAAGCACAAAATTGTATTTTGGTCTATTTAATCAGAACATGATATGAAGTCTGTGCCAACATTTTTACTTTTACACTGACTTTATGCTGATTGTATAAAGACAGGCAATACTTGATCCAGAATAAAGCCTGGCAGTATAAATGGTTTTGAACAAATACGAACTGTCAGAATGAGTTTAAGCTCTTATGTAAGTGCTGTAGACACAGCACTTTTGATCTAGTTACTTAGGAATCCTTAAATTATGTTTATTATCTCATTAAACCCTAGCATGGGTTTTTCCAAGCCATCGTTACTACTGACAGAACCTGCAAACTGCGTTACATAAATTTCTGGTAAACAGAACTGTGTCTTCTCTTGGTACTGCTCTGCCGGGCATGTGCTTTTGTTCACATGACTGCATGCAGGCAAGCAGATGAGAAGGTCCCTGCAGCGAAGACCGGGACTAGTGCAACAGCCAGACTGAGCTGGGGGGGCTCACTCACCACAGCTGCACCTTACTGCTGAGTTTACTTATTACTAAGGAACCCCCCTCCAAAGAGCAGTTATCATGGCTATACAAAAGGTCTTAGCCAGAGGAAGCACTTTGCTGCGGTATTTAGTTCTCCTGTTATCTCTGCCTGTTTTTTACCTTTCCCTCTAACCCCACTTTCTTCTTTTCTTTGCCTTCTGTTTTGGCATTTGTGGCTAAAAAGTCTTATTTTCTGACACTGCCATGAAGTCATAACTGAGAAGGTAACTAGAAGGAATGTCTTAAGCAGGCTGATGTTGGTACAGGTCACTCAAGTCTTACTGATAAAACCTTGTGCAGCATCCGACTTTCACACCAGGGAGGCTATCAACAAAAACTGCAGTTCCAGCCTCTCTTGTTTGCTGTCGTTTAGGTATATATTTGTCTTGTTTTGTTTTCAGCATCGAACTTTGACAGCAGTTCCCACCCATATTAACTGTTGCGAAAAGGACAGTTCTTACCATCTTTAATATCACCTGGAAAACTGCCAGGATTGGTTCTCTTTTAAAATGTCTCTACAAGTAAAGGGCAAAGGAATAAGGGGAAGTTAATATGAAAGCGTGAGTTAATACTTTACAATTTCAGTGCTTCTGTTTTACCTTTAAGAAAATGTTTAAGTGATTCTTAATGGTTCCTGTTGCCAGGGGACTAAGACGTTGAAGATCAGAATCTTCTTTGCTTAGTGGCAAGATTTTGCAGTGCCCAAGCCAAATTCTTCCAGCAAAATTAACCTGAAATAATTTGCCATAGCACTGGATGCTAGGGCATAAGCAGGATCTCCTTATTCCATGTTCTCACTGTGCACCCAGAATTACCATAGATCAAACAAAACATTGTATTTAGCCTGAAATGAATGTCTTAAGTCAAAAAATTCCCTGGAGTTCTGGCTTCAGTTTGGCCTGGTGAGTTTTTTTTTTTTTTTTTTTTTCCAGCTTGGTCGATGTAATGAAATCCCAGTTTATGCTTTTCAAAAACATAAACAAAGATCCAATGTCTTAATATTTTTTTTTCTCAGTATTGCGGTTGACAACAAAATGTCTCTCAGGAATTGTATTTCTTCTCCTTGCAGCTGGGGAAAAGCAGCAAGGAAAAAAAACAAAATATATAAGTGACCAGCCTCAACATTATTTGTGTACTTGTAACTACCTTGCTTTAGTTCATCAGAGTTAGTTAACCCTGTTCTGATTCTTGTCATTGGCATGGTAATTAGAAGACAAAATCCACCTAAATGAAACACAAGAGAAGTCATTAGTGATTATTGTTACTACCTTATATTAGCCTAAATATAGTGGAATTGCAGTAAAATACAAACTGCCTTGCTATCAATATTTTATATTGTTACAAGAAACATAAACAGATATGTAATCCTGCCTTTGGAAAGCAGTCTATGAATGAAATTACTGGGAAAACAGAAGGTACTAGACAAGAGTTTCCTCCTTAAAATAGGCCTTTGACACCATCCTTCGATAATTTAAGGGAGAAAAAGGTATTCTTCATGTTAGAAGGGTTTGATCTACCTCCATTTTACAGAACACACTTCTAGTAATCTTTAGGGTAAATTGATTATGCCAACTTCTGTAGCTAGCAGCACATGAGAACAGACTTACCAGCAGCATCAGCCAACAGAGGGCAACTTCTGATTCCTAGCCAAATTAGGAGATAGCCTTTCACACTTGGATAGACTGAGTCTGTGGAGAACTACGTGCCTTACCTGTCTTAAATGCTCGGCCTCTGTTTATCATGAAATAATAGCAGCCAGAAATGAAGTGTTGAATATTTAACAAAGACTTCGTTTATCCAAAACATTCAGTTGTCAGTGTAGACAAGTAGGTGCTAATAAGTACCAGAAAAACACCAATAGTTTAAATAGTATTAGCAAATATCCCTTCCTTCCTTAATTGGCGTATGCTACACAGGAACTGAATTTTGAATGTACAACCAAATGTTAAAAGTTGTTTCCAAGCCTTACTCTCTCCAAAATGAGACATCAAACTGTTGTCACCCAATCCTTTTTACTTTATTTTTTAGTTCAGTACTTTGATCATTCGCCTCTGACATGGTTCCTGCTGTACCAGATTAGCTAGCAGCAAGTTGCTAGCTAGATGAAAAAAACGCTTTAATGGGGTCTGTTTAGTACTTCATCTGTAAATCATTTATGTAAAGAAAGTGTAACTAAGTCACAAATTGGCAGGTAATTTCTTAGACGTTTGTGTTGCTTAGGAAATTATTACCCAACTTTACCTTCCTTTTGCTAAATAATCTTTAGAATATTGGTATAAACTGTTTTTTTTTTTTTTTTAATTTAATTTTAAATGAAAACATGCAGAAGATGATTACAGGAAGCTGAACAAGTATATTTCTTTGGGAAAATAAAACATCTCTAAACAAAGGAAATGCAGTTCCTCTAACCCACCTGCACTCAGTAAAGGAAGAGGTAGAGTGCAATAAGAAAGAGACTATTTAAATTGGTGTCCTGGTTTGCAGAGGCTCATATGATGCCATGTTTTGGACTTAGGATGAGAACAGTGTTGACAGTATATGGATATTTCAGTTGTTGCATGGCAGTGCTTACACGGAGCCAAGGGCATTTCAGCTCCTCATGCTGCCCTGCCAGCAAGGAGCTGGGAGGGGACACAGCCAGGACAGCTGACCCCAACTGGCCAGTGGCTGTCCCATACCATATGGCATCGAGCTCAGCAGTAAAAACTGACAGAAAGGAATGAAGGTAGAAGTGTTCAGAGTGATGGTGTTTGCCTTCCCGAGGCACTGTTATTTGTGGTGAGCCCTGCTTTCCTGGAGGTTGCTGAACATCTGCCTGCCAATGAGAAGCAGCAAATTAATTCCTTATTTTGTTTTGTTTGCACATAGCAAATTGTATTTATTTCAGTGAAAAAGTTCTTGCACTTTTACCTCCCCGATTCTCTCCCCCATACCACTGGTGAGGATGAGTGAGTAGCAGTGTGGGGCTGAGCTGCCTGCGGGATTATACCACAACAGACAGGCAGGGAGGAGTTGGTACACAGAAAGTGTAGCAGCAGTGGAACTGATCAGAGGAGAAAAAGTTACAGATGAAGATGAAAGGAGGGCCCAGGAAAAGCATCAGGTTGTAACAATAGACCTTTGAAGCTAAGGAAACCTAAAAGGGCTTTTTCCAGAGCAGTGAGAATTTGAGGAAGGAATTATTGCTTGGATATTGTTGCTTAGTGGAGGCTAGAAGTTACATTTTGTTGAGACAAGCTAGAGGCCTGGAGGAAAAGAGAATGAGGCTTATTAAAGGAACAAGAGGAAAGGTTTTGTATAAGGACTCACATCTGATTTAAGAATAGGAAAAAAGAATAGGGCAGTTTCAGGGTCACTTCAATAAGGAACAGTCAGTAGTGGAGACTCCCAGAGATTAGTGTTAGTACTGTTTTTATTCAAGAACTTCCTCAGTGACCTGGAGAAGGGAATGTGCAGAGAAATCTCCAAGGTCATGGACAATGCTACAGTCAGATCCCACACTGATGGTGAGCTCCGGAAGGACCTTGCAAATTTGAATGTGGGGATAAGAGTGTGTCAGATGAACATCATTATAGATAAATGAACCATAATGCACCTGCAGAAAACTTACTTAAACCATAAATACTGCCAATCTTGGAACTTGTAATTCCAGCTCAGAAGAGAGATCTTCAGAGTAACCATCGATATCTGTTCTCTGAAGCAATTAGCTCAACACATGGTATCAGCCAGGAAAGCAAACTAAATGTCAGGCGTCGTCAGGAGTCTGGAGGTGGTTTGGTCCTGGAGATGGAGGACTGGACCGTGTTTTTGTTAGACTGGGTGCAAGGGAAGTGTCCCCTGGAAGTTCTTTGAGGTTTTGCTCCAGCTACAATCCACTTAATGTGTGAGGGCCTTGCCATAGATCTCCATATGAAAGCACAGGGGATGCAGAGCTTCACAGGCTGCAGAGTAACTCTGGGTAGGTTCTCAGCAGTAAGGGGAGCAGCGGTCCGCAGATCAGGGCGATGGTGGGGAAGGAGTTCCAATGAGTGCTTTGAACTTGGTAGTGTTAAAAGATTGAAGCTCAAAAATTTTCCCCTGTTCACACATCTTACATAGATATTTCTGTCTCTCATGTATCCATTGACACTGTCATGTTTCCATTCAGAAAGTACTTCTGTGTTTTTGACTATTTAGATGAACTTGTTTTCCTTATTTTTTTCACGTCTGGGTTTTGTTGTTATGAATGTCTATTTTGTTACAACTACTGGTTTTCAGTAAGTAAATAACACCATATGAAGCAGCTCAAAAAGGGAAAGTTTTATAAATTCAAAATATGAATTTTAATTTAGATTTTTATTTATCCCACTCTTCAAAGTAGCCAGGCCTTTCTAAAGCCCTAAATATTCCTTTTTGTTCCTTATTTTTATGCCTTTCAAATAGTTTTGGTGTTTGAAGCATTTTCTGTAATGCTACACTTAATGTGTTACTGCTGGGGAAAAAAAAGATAATTTCACATCTTTCACATTTGCAGATGATGCAGTGCCAAAAGAGTTCCACTCTTTTACAAATGTGCAGATCCTGATGGTTGCCATAGGGTTGCCTAAAAGTGTGTATTTTAGTCTATTAACATTCACATTTGATTTGAGATGTTGATGATTTTGCTAGTCACTAAGGGATGTCTACCTTGAACGCTAAAGATAGATCACGCTTCAGGTTTTTTTTTTTTTTTTTTTTATGACTAGTCTGCTGAAGTGATAAATGAAGGAAAACATCAGATAACAGTTTTAAAAAAGGAAGCCCATACCTACATGCAATCTCATCTGATCTATGTTTNTTTTAATCTGTTTATGTGCAACTTGCAGCATATCAATTCCAGTGTTAATTGAGTTGTAACTAGCTAAGAAATGTTCTGAATTTATTGAGTGTATGTTTGTATGGTGAACTTGCGCTGGCATAGCTCCGAGACAGGTAAGCTCAGCTCTGCTGGGTGATTCCACTCACATGGATATCTCTGAAAGCAGACAAGACGCTGCTACCTTAAATTTTTTACACTATCCCATTGCTGTAGGTGAGCAGAGGCAGCAGAAAGGAACATGCAGCTTTGCCATGGGTGTTCCAGTTCACATTCTGGCATGTTTACTGAAACCACTAGTGAAGACAGGCCTGTGCTAATATAGCAAACTGGAGTTTGCTTTGGTTATCTCTGTTGTGAGGCAGTTACCTCTGGCAAGTGGGTAAGGTAAACAACTGCAGACAATAATGTTTTGAATCATTGCAGCAGTTTTCTTTGCCTAAGAGTCAGTTATATCTCAAAACTGTATTTTTATTACTTCTACTTGCTTAACTCCTGTAAGGATGAAGCTGTTCTAAATTAGTACAAGGCTTTGGTCTGTCAGTATAGCATTACACTGGTATAGAACATGTTATAGTTTACAAAATATGCATACATATATAACTTCTTTATATAATAGTAATGTGATACCTATATAGATATAGTCTAATTGATATGTAGATGTGATCTGATTGAAATAGCTACATTGTGGCTCATACAAGCTGGGAGAGAAGGGATTATGCTTTATTGATTGGATTATTTCTCACTTTAATTATTGTTAGCCTTATGAGTTGTAAGATGTTAATTCTATCTTAAAATCTCAGGACTGTATTTCACAAAATACTCCCTTCTTCAGCAGCCAGAGAAGGTGGAATCCCCTTAAAGAAATGTTTATGAAATTTACTTTGACATCTGAAAGTCTTGGAGAAAATGTCAAAATATTGGGCAGAAACAAAGCATCGCTACACCCTTTTCTGTGAAACTATTTCGTGTCATGTGAGCAAAGGAACCAGACTACTATCATGGTTTTATGTTTTCTGCTTTAAAGGATTACACGCCTGCATTAGCTTTCCGCAGAAATGCATGGGTGCTGTACCTGGATGGTCACGGCAGCTCACGTCTAGGCTCACCCTTGAGATTCTGGCTGAATGAGCAGTGGGTGGTGTCACATTCTGTGTTGCTGCAGCCACATTACCAGTGACACCTGAACTAGCTAGTTTTAATCTTGTTCGTGGCTGCTTATAAAAGCCGCAGTCACTACAAAGCAGTCAGAGCTTGAGTCAGGCTGGGAGGTGAACTGTCTATTTCTGCAGCATTCCTTTACAAAGGAAACCAGGAAGGTGTTTGTATAAATGTTGCCTGTGAATGCTGTTAAATTCCAAGATTTTTAGACATTTTGGCTCTGTTCCTGGATACACACCCTTCCAGCCTCAGGATACAGCAGGGAAGGTCTGATTGTGCTGATTTGTGGTATGTTAGAACAGAGACTTTGGTGCAGTCGCCCTCCTCTCCGTGCCGGTCTGTTTTCAGTTCGGTACCGAAGTCAAGCCCTAGCTGTTAGCCTTGAGAACAGGCGCTGGGTGCGGGGACCTGAAACAATAGCTCTGACAGATGTGACGGGCCCGTTCATTTCAACAGTATTAATGCTGGTACCTAGTTATGCTGTAAATGTCAGTGCTGTTAACTGTTTCACTGCTCATCAGAAGGATGCTAGAGCAGGATTTTAAAAAGCAGCAAAGCCTGTTCGGAGCCAGAGCTCATGTGGTACCAGTAGTACCATGGTGGAAGATAAGCAACCTCTTTACCTTAATCAGGAAGGATCCCATTGTGCCATTGAGGCAGTAAGTCTTCCCGCTTTTGCTTTCTTCTCTTTCCCCTTAGTTGTCATTATTTCCTTTTAGTGAACAAGCGTTAATAAACTCTTTGAGACATACAACGTTTATTTAGATGTTGAAAATGAGAAGCCCATAAAGCTGCTGGAGACAATAATGTCCAATCGATGGGAACCTGTGACCGCGGAGTCCAGATCATATAAAAAATATCTGCACTAAAAACAGCATGTGACTTCTGCAACAGCAGAAGAAGAGATTGTTCTCCAGCCCAAACCTGGAAGGGTAACATTTTGCTCTGATGCTGTTGCGTGCTTGTAGGACAATAATATGGCCTGGCCCCTAGGGAAGTGCCCAGCAGTAAAGAGAAGCTGGGAACCAACAACAGCAGAACATCTGCATAGTTGAATTCTTTATAGAAAATGATGTGGTTGCTAAAGCAAATCACAACTAGATGTTGCTGGCTTATTACAGAATACTGCACGGGCTCGAAGTTCGAGATAGTACCACCCTATACTTTCCATAGAGCTACAAAGTGTAATGATAAACCAGAGAATGCTGTTGTTTCCTTTCAGTCACCCTTATTTGTGATGCGAAAAGATAAGCCTTATTTTTATTCTTCATGGTGTTCTGTAATGACTTGAAAGGTCTCCCAGTAATGCTACATAGAGGCACTGCAGATTTCCACCTCTTTGCCCTACCTCTGCACTGATCAATTCTTCTCACAGCCGTGGAAGAGGAGTTGCTGTTCAGCCTTTATTGCTTCTTTAGTATGTAGGTACCAGTGAGAAAACTCATTACTAACCACGAATCCAAGTACTTGTCTTCTTTCAGTTTTGTTTCTTATCTGGTTATTTATGATCAGTGTTTAATTTTCTTTCTTAATTGATGCACTTGTAATACCAGGAAGATTCATGTGGACCCCTTCCCCTTTTGATAAGCCAGGAATAAAGAAGTAAAGTTACTAAATACGTATGGTGTCACAGTTGTAAGGCATGTGGTTTTAATTAAGTTTTAACTAATTCCCTTTATCTTGTCAAAGTAATTATGACAGTACAAGTCATGTCACATTAATATGTGAAAGCAGCACTTTGGCATGGCTGGTCAAGGAACAAAGCCTTTATGACCTGCCTTGTTAAATTAAACCAGGGAGACTGATCAACTTGTGTTTTGTTACCTTCTTTGATAAATTATGTTAAAGGTGAGGAAAAGTGCTAAAGGGCCAACATGCATTGGTGCTAAATAATGCTGAACTACATCAGCAAACAAACTGAGAAGAGAGATCTTGCAGACCTTTTAAATTTATGCCCCAGGCCTTGATAATGAAAAATGAAATGACATGTAGCAATGAAGTAGTTTAGGTGAATTGATAATGCTTGAACAAATCTAAACTTTATCCTTTTTTGTATGACAGAGGTGGATACTTCAGAGTTCCAACTGATTTTTCTGTATTCTGTCTAGGCAGGAGATATGTTATACAGAGTATAACTGAAGTTAGCAAGGGATTCCCAGCACATTAGCTAGTTTTTGCTACCAAATCATCAAGGTACCTACTGTGAAGAGCAAGTGCAATGAAGTCTTCTCCACCTTTCACAGGACATAAGGTCTTCTCCATTTGGAGTAAGTTGCTTTCACCTTTCACCTTTCAGCTTCACAGGGAAGTTTTATGCACAGTATAAATTTGTGTCCTAGCTCACCCAGCAGTGAATTTCCTACATAGGCAAGCTCTGCCAGCAACCTTTCAGCCTAGGTAAGTTGTCAAGTTTTGATTTCTGTACTGACACCTGCGATTTGTGTATGTTTGAACTCTACCAGAGTAGTGGTTCATCCTGTTACAATGTGAAGTCATACTCATAAAAGCTCCCCAAAGAATGAATTCATAAGTTTTTGTCAAGTTCTTCATGTGGATTGTCTGCTTCAACCCATCACCTCCCATACGCACTTTGAGGGAGCGAGAGAAATGTGCTTTTCCATGCTTTGCCAGTCACTACTGGAGGGGCCCCTGCCAACCCTTCTGAATGGTCTGTCAACCCTTATATTTCTGAGACATTTTCTATTAGAAATAACTATACTACCTGTGTCTGCTGTTGGTGTTTTTTTTTAATTATTATTTTTATTTTATTTTAATGTTTGCATGAAGCTGCTGTAGGGACAATTTTTGAAGACTCCTGTCTGGATTCTTACCTTTTCACAGCAGAGACTTTAATCAGTTTTGAAATTCAGTCCTCTGTTCCAGGAGGAATATGCTGAGTAATAACAGCATATCACTGTCACAACAGCTTGCAGGATGTTTCAGGAAGACAGCCCTATTTNAGGGTATGCTTTAGGTCCTTATACAGGTATAGTCCCGGTGGACGGCATTTTTCAAAAGAGATGGATTGTATAGGCAGTTACAATGTGGTCCATTTTGGTACATACAGGTTTTAACATTACATGCTTAAATTCATATATCTCTTTAACTAGAAGTCAGCATTGCAGACAAAGATGGGTGGCCTGGCCTTGGAAAGTAAATAACCAGGAAAATTAGAATTAAAAATCAGAGGCCTCTATAGGAGTCTGGAAAAGGAGTTGGAGGGAGCCATCTGCTCCTCCACACCAACACAGGGATGTTGCCTATGACTTGCCACTAAATGAAACCTAGCAAGATGCTCTGGGGGCCCTCAGAGTTCTCAAGACTTGCAGGTTTATCTCATCAAAAAACCATAGCAGAGATCATAGAACTCAAATGGAGGAAATTATATTAATTTGGAGACGCTTGGATTAAGCTTTTCAAAGGCTGAGAAGGAAGGTGGCTGATATGAACTTCAGAAAGGTTCTATTTTCCTGACCATTTCAGTCAGCATTTCCCAAAGCATAAGATACTAAGCACCTTTCAGCTGCAAAACAGACACCAAGGTCTGATCTGGAAACTTATTTTTGTGAATTAATTATATGAAAAAGTAAGCATACGCTTACTTTGACAGGAGACTTACTTTATAGGCATGTGGATATTGGGTATGGTCCTACTTAAAAAACTGTCAGCTCAGAAAACATTTAATCTGACTCTCCTATATTTCCTGTGTAGTTCATTTAGGAGTTAAATGGCCCAAGGGCAACTTTGCAATAGTCAGCAGAGTTACCGAATGTTTTTGGTGAATTAGCTCAGGAGAATTTGCAAAGCTCTGGGTTCAGATCTCTTCCACCAAAGCCAAACGTAATCATAACTCCTTACAAAGTTTTCAGAACAATGTACATAACTACCATCCTGCTTTTCTCAGACCTAGTTCTCAACAACTAGATTCCCAACTAGCAGGCATAACTTGCTAGTATGCTAACTTGCATAGCTGCTGATGTTGCTATTTATTGCTTCACAATCTGCAAACAGGAAGCACCTGGGAGATTAAATCTTAGAGTGGGTTGTTAAAAGGGCAAGAAATCTGAGAACCTGACAGCTTATGAGGCAGAAGGAGACTGTTGGTGTACCCAGACTGTATGAAGCATCAGATTTATGAATCAAGGCACTGATTGGCAGGTTTCTTCCTTGAACAGAGGAATGAGAAGAAAATTAGTGTAGTGGTGATTCAGAAAATGCAAGCCTTCACCTCAGCTGGTGAAGAAGGAAGGTCTAACCACATCCTGGATGTGTACTGATATTTCTGAACTTGTCATAATTCAAGCTTCTAATGATTTTGTACTTGATTAATGTTAATAGTGGTGAGAAAGTATGGGAGATGCTTCTGATCTCCAGATAATTATGTCCCACTAATTATCAAAACATTAAGGTTTTTGGATGGAATGTGGACACGCTTTTGCTGTTGGGAAGAAAAGTACATTTTAGGAGAGTTTTCAAAGTATCCATAGGATTGTTAGGCTTTATTTTTCAGGATTTGAATATTTGTTTTTGTGCTTGAGTTGTAAGTGAATTGACTGTTTAGTTAATGAACTTTTTAGTGGAAAAAGAAACTGACTTTCTCAGAAGATTGTTCATAGTGAGCAGAGTCAGGAGTGGCACATTTTAAGGTGCTGAACCCTTTCTTCAGTAGAGGGAAAAAAAAAAAGGGAAGAAAATGCAGAAACACTATGAGTGATATCAAACGTTTAGGAAATAAAGCCTGAAAATAAGAAGAGGGGTAGGGAGGGATACAAACATAGGGTCTGATGGAGCCTGCTCTGCAGAACCATGCTTTTTACTTCAGACACTCCTGCTTGCTTGCAGAGCTTGTCACTGTAGAATGTCTGCAGCAGAAGTGCTCCCTGCTTCTACCTTGGCAGCAAAAATCAGTTGTTTGCCATAATATTACTGGAGCACCTAACAGTTGATCAGCCTTACTTACTCCCAAGAAAATGACTCAATTCATCGTCAAAGTCAACCAAAGAAACCCAAAAAACATGTCTGGAAGTTAGAAAGTCTGCATCTTGAATAATCAAAATTCCAATCAGTATTATTTCATGGTATTAAACATTCTCTGCCCACTCCCCATAAAATGAGGGAGTATTTTTCTCTGTAATGTGTTCAAAGAAGAGAATCTGTACTTTGGAGGATTTCCTGAGTCAGTGGTGTTATATTTTTTTCCTTTGGAAAAGTAGGCCTTAGCTTTACCCTACTGCATTTCACTGTCCTTAAAAGGAAAAAGATTTGCATTTCCACCCTCCCCCAACCTGAAGCAGGATTTACAGCTTGGAGAATATGACACACAACATACACAGTGCACAGCCTAACCAGTGTGAGATAAAAAGAGCAGAACCAAGAACAAGAGATGAAAACAAACAAACAAACCAACAACATTTGTGTCCGTACATTTAGCGGAAGGGAAACAACAATTATATCCTAATCATGATATTCCTTTTTAATTTGTAAGCGTTAGTGCTGAAGGTGGTCAAAGACTAGCCTAGAAAAAGTCCCTCCTTGCATGTCCTGCTTACTCAGCTCAGTGCAGCAGCTGTTCCAATAAGCAATTTGATGTTTAGCACCTGAGAATTTGCTCTCTCCTTCAACCAGGATTGCAAGCTCAACAAAATGTACAAAAGCATGAAGTTTCATAACTCTCCGTAATGCAATAACCACAGAAAATCTGAGTTATGATGCATTCATTAGCTTCTAGTAAAATTAGTTTTTATATTTTGAGGCTCTCCTTTTTCTCAATGCAACAAAAATCTCTTTTCTACAAAAGAAAGTATTTAAAAGGAAAAGAAGTGATGGGGGAAGGGTATGAAAAGGAGCTGGTGATAATTCTTACCTACTAATATCTTGCTGAATAAATACGTTCCTTATTTGTAGCCCACAGTCATCAGGCTACTAATATCTGTGGATAAACATGATGAAATAGAAAATATATTTTTATTATCTTGTTTTGATTTATTTAGAAATGCAAAGGTATTTATTTCTCACATTCTTAGAACTTTAAATTCACATAAATTGTATTTGCTCTCGAGTGGACATCAAACTGCTAAGTTTATTCTTCCATTTTTGTCAGTTCCAGCAGCTTTCACATGAACCTCAAATTCCTGGAGTCATGGATCTTGCTGTTGTTGCTTTGTCATTATCGCAGCAGAAAGGTTGGCTCAAATATACCTTAAGGTTTCAGGAACAAGAATCCAAAAAAATAATAATTTAGTATCTATTTTTGGTAAAATTCAAACTGTAAAAGTATAAAACCCCTTAGGTAAAGACATACTTCTGATCTAAAGAAATATATAATTATTTTGACTATATTGCATTCTTTCTCCTCAAAATGTGACATTGCTTCCTTAGGGCTGACATCATGTCCACCAACTCCATCTTTTCCCAATTTTGATTCTAGATCAGCTGTTGGCTGCTCCTATCTAGGTTCCTCAGTATCCATGACAGCTCTCCATGGCTCTTGCGGGTTGGGGTACATGAAGGATGTAGCCTGAGAAACCAGACAGGTTTTGTGATTAAATGAAATGTTAGAACTCTTCCACCAAAAAGCCCCTCAAATGTGGCTGGGTCCTTGTTGCGGATTAGCCCGGCAGGCCCGTCAGCACCACACAGCTGTTCGCTCAGTCCCTCAGTGTGGTGGGGAGAGAGAGGGGAAAAGGTAGAACTCATGGACTGGGATGCAGACAGTTTAATAGGACAGAAAAGGAAGGGAAAGTAATAATAGTAATAATAATAAAAGAATATACAAAACAAATGATGCACAGTGCAGTTGCTCCCCACCCACTGACTGATGCCCAGCTAGTCAATGGCTGCCCCGCTGGCCCCTCTCTCCCTGTGTTGTTGTGCAGCATGATGCGTAGGATATGAGACATCCCTTTGGCCAGCTGGGGTCAGCTGTCCTGGCTGTGTCCCCTACCAGCTCCTTGTGCACCCCCAGCTCCTCGCTGGCAGGGCAGCATGTGGAGCTGAAATGTCCTTGGCTCTGTGTAAGTGCTGCCATGCAACAACTGACACACCAGTGTGCTATCAAAATTATTCTTATCCTAAATCCAATGTACAGCACCATACCAGCTGCTGGGAAGAAAATTAACTCTATCCCAGGCAAAACCAGGACAATCCTTCTTTTTAAGTGGATGTCCGAGTGAGTCTTAGCACCAAAGAGAACTCTGGAAATGAGATTTGTTGCCAAGCATTGAATGTCGGTGGCATGGACGGAATCTGAAGGAAGAAAATTTCAGTGTTGATGGGACAGAGGACTCCATTAAAAGTAATCTCTCACTGAACCCATCAGTTATTTGTCAAAGTCACATTTCTTTTTATCCAAACTGTGTAGCAGTCACCAAAACTACATAGTGATCTCATGAACAAATTCTGATGGAGATGAGAACATAAAAAAAAAAAAAAAAAGCAGTTATGAGTCATCCATTTCATTTATGATTTACTGCTGAAAAGGAATATTTCAGGGGCTGTATGAACAAGGAAACATTGCCGTCAGCTGTGTGCTCTCAGAAAAATCTTGGTGAAAAGTATCCTCAGAAAAGATCAAAGCAACCCCATCCATGTATTGGAATAAAAAATAGGTTTAGACTAGCTAACTTCTTTACCAGCATTGCCAGATGTTTCTGGGACTATTTTCTATGAGGCTCTAGGAGCAGAGAGGTGTTGATGGCTGAGGACAGGTTGTCAGTGATTGCAGGGTTGGGGCAGGGCATGAATGGGAACAGAGGAGGAGGTGGGAAGTGATGTGGTGTTGCTGCCAGTGTGGGTGGGACTTAACAGAGATTAGGGAAATAACTGTGCAGGGCTCCCTTCTCTCTGAAGGAAGGTTAAGAGCTCCTTGTTACCTTAGTCCCACCAGGAACAGTGTGGAAGGATGATAATTTTGCAAGATTATAGACATTTCTGGTATGTGAGAAAATCTACATCCATTTCCTTGTGACAAAGTCTTCTTGGCTAGTTTTATCAGAAATAAATTGCAAAATACATATAAGGATTTTTCTCTATTATTCCTGTTGGTATTTATCACAGATCTGTAATTTGCTTGAAATTATTCTGTTTTCTGTTTCCTCTACAGATTTCAGTGAGAGTTAGCCTCTTTAATCATTTTGGTCACAGCAGATACCTTTTGCAATGCCTCGTATACCAGAGTACTGTTGTCTGAAAGGGGTATGATTGTGAGAGAAGATTTGGAACCCAAGACTTTTCCTGTTTGTCACTTTTTTTTTTAGAACAAAAGGGCTGAATTTACAGTGAAAATTTTCTTCTGTATTGGTGCAATTTAAGTCTGATATTCCTAAATGTTGTCACTTGAATGGGGGGAAGATTGTCCTTAAACAAGAATCAATAACAGTATATGTTAACATACTATTTACGTGTTACATTATCAGGGGTTTGATGACTGTTCTGTTAGCACTGGACCTTTTGAATTCTATTCTAATTCTGGGCATTTCCTTTTGTGATCCTTCCTATTCTTCCCCTTTTGTCTTGTCTATTCAGACTGCAACTTTTTTGGAGTAAGGGGATTATCTCTTTTAATGAGATTGCACAGTGATGAAACTATCAAAAATCCAATTCTCTAGACAGTTTTCTAGACAGTGCTGTTATACGTGAAGTCATCTGGCATTCAGATACAGTCTGATATTTACTTCTTCAGTGCCTTTAGAGACAAAAAACATTTTGCATCTATAGGTAGATAATAGTCTTGAAATATTTTCTGGATGTCATTATTAATTCCATAAACATGTATATGCTATCTGTATGTTCAGTGTTTTGTGCCACAATATTGAAAATGAGGACTGTTATATGGAGAGCTGTCAGGTGTAGCAGGCAATACAATCAACACAAGCAGTACATTTGCAGATATTGGTAGATTCATTTTTCTGGGAAGGGGGAAAGAGTTCAGTTAAACGAGCTGAAGGAACAACCTGTTTGAAATGAATTGAGCTTCAATGGCAATTTAAGATCAACGAAAGGAATACGACGTACTCTTAATTGATAAAGAAATTTATGCAGAAACTTTCTGTTCCAGTAATCCCCAGTATATGTAACCAGCTGAATTTTCTAAAATTTAATGTTAAAATGAGCTCCAGATTTCCTTCTGTTGTAATAAGAAATTACTCTGTCTTAAACTTATCAACTACACAAAATTCCAGTTAACAGTTTCTTTTTAGCTTAGGAATCTGCTTTACTTTTCCTGTGTCTTCCAGTTCTGGTCTTGAAGTTGTCTGCATGTGCACTTGGTGCCACCTGACACAGGTTGTATGTCAGAATAGTGGCAGCTAGCTTCTCGTAAGGGACCTCTACTAATGATAGCTATTGATCCAGCGGCCTGCACGGCTCAAAGGCAAGATCAACTTTGATGCTTTTCCTTCTCCTGCCCTCTCATTTATAGTAAAGTTGCCTTCAGACATTGCTTTCACGCTTCAGGATGAAACCTGTTTATTGGTGAAGCACTCCATGTGTTCATTTATCAGGTTTTATTTCTACATTACTGTTCTGTGTTTGTAACTAGAACTAGATTTCACAAAAAGAAATCAGTATGCTGTGAAAATATCCACAAGCAGTGTTCATAACATTTCAGATGTGGAGATCTTGCCAATCGGGACGTTGTGTGGAGTCGAGGTGGTTGTTGGCTCAGTAAGTGGTAACTTACTGAGTAACTAAAACCAGTTTTAGAGTATTATTACAAAATAATGACAATTATACTGAGGCTGCCAGTATTTCTGCTGATTGCCATATTATCAGACAATTAAACATTTATAACTTCAATAACATTTTTCTAAAGGGGGCTACAAATAACTCAAATTGACGCTATGCTTTTGAGGAATCCTGAGCAGTCCTAGGTAAACCACCAGGCTTTGGTTCCTCCTTTTCATGGACCACATTAAAACTGAGAAAGGAAAAGTGATGCATAGTATCTGTGGAATAACTTGCCTCAAAATTTCATATCCAGATGTTGTGTGTGTTTCTGTATTAAGCACGCACAAATAAATGTATGTTTAATTGTATGTTTAAATGTATGTCCTCCTAGCGCAGGAGCTAGCGGGGCTCATCGAGAGAGCTTTAAACTAGATTCGAAGGGGGGCGGGGCTGTAACTGGGCCTGCACCGGTGGGGCAGAGCTCCAGTATTAACGAAAACTGGGAGGCCTCCTGCCCCCCTAGGGTGACATTGGCGTGCTCAGCTCGCTCCCTGAAATGCCTGTACACCAATGGGCGCAGCATGGGGAACAAGCAGGAGGAGTTAGAAATCTGTGTTCAGCCAGGAGATTATGACCTGGTCGCAATTACAGAAACACGGTGGGACAGCTCACGTGACTGGAATGTGGCCATGGATGGCTATACCCTTCTCAGGAAGGACAGGCCAGCAAGGCGAGGTGGGGGAGTTGCTCTTTATGTGAGAGAGCAACTACAGTGGATTGAGTACTGTCCAGGGGCGGATGAGGAGTGAGTTGAGAGTTTGTGGGTGAGAATCAAGGGGCAGGCTGGCGTGGGTGATACTGTTGTGGGTGTCTATTACAGGCCACCAGATCAGGA
>VXAV01011346.1:1165088-1200249 GCA_013399715.1 Alectura lathami | reverse complement strand
TTTTTTTTTTTTGCCAGTTAGATCCTATGTGTGACACTTTAGGATTTTCTGGTGTGCCAGAAGAGGTGTTAGGAAACTGAGGAAATAAGAGGAGTCTAGAATAAGTTTGGGGTAAAATCAGAGGATGTATTCCCACTTCAAATAATAGCTGCATAATTTGAGGTATTGGAGCACTCACAGCCGTTTACTGAGCTCTTTCTGGGGATAAGGAAATGTGTAGAAGTTAATATGGCTCCAGAAAATGTGATCTTGTTATGAGCTAATGCTAACAGTTTCTAGGTTTGTGGATATCCAGGAGGAATTGTCCAATGTTTATGGTACAAATGCATTTCTATGTTATGAGGAGTGTGACTTATCTTGAATTCACTTCTATTGCATTTTTTTAACAGAACAATTGTCATTAAAAATGTATACTTAGAGGTTTAATTATGCTAATTATCACATATTTTGTTAATAACATTTTCTTTTGAAGATACCCATTAGAGGTTTTAAAGTGTTAATTTACTAGAAAGTCAAATGGGAATGTTGTTTGAAATTTCCTTCTAAATTAACTTTACTTACTTTTATGTCCTAATTAAATGTGGGTAATAGTATTGGTGGAAATATTACAGAACAAGAAATTAGTTCTTAGATATTTTACTTAATACTGGGACTTTAATCTTAATGTAATGTATCTTTTGTTCTAATCACCATATAACCTTTGCATTTAATTTACTGATGTGTTTTGATCAAAGCATTTAAACAGGAACATTGATGCAAACTATCTTCATGAGATAGCCCTCTGACATTTAAGTTCCCTCTGGGTAACAGTGTTTTTTTTTTTTTTTTTTTTCCTTTTCATAGCATCTGTAAACTCTACTGGAAAAAGTGTTGAGGATTTTTCTCATTTTAATATTACCTCACAATGAGTTAGGTAATACCTAGAGATTTTGCTTAGAACAAGCTTTTCATAGTGTTGGCAAATCAGTTTAGGATGGGCAACTCCGTTCAAATTGGACTGCTGTAACTCCTGGTACCAGCCAAAGCTGTGTGATTTACTTCATGCTCAGTGTGCAGATACATTGGTGGAGCAATCTCTGTGCAGAAAGAAGCATGGCATTTCTGTGAGTCACCTTTCTGTGTCAATAAAACAGAAATAATAGTGTGGGACTCTGGAAAAGCTAAAAACTAACAAGCTGTGCAGTTATATTCCTGCACTGTCAGTGTGTGGATCAGACCTTGGGGAAAGCTGTGATACAGCTAAATGATATGGGATTCCTGCCCGAGATGATGGAGCCAGGCTTTCACTGCATGTCGTAACACTTAGACCAGGGACTTTGGTCAAATGAAGAGGCAGCAGTGACTCTGAAATACCTGTTTCCTACTTCATGACTTCATTTTTGCCATTACGGGAAAAGTTGTGTACTGACAGTTGGGCTTACAACTTGCAAGGCTGTACTGCGCTACGTGTGGTCTATGGCAGGCTGAAGGAGACCCAAGCAGAGTGATACGATGGGCTGATGACCAAAGCGGGGCACTTGTCATAAAAGCAGTGCAAGCTATGTAAACCAAATATTCAATTTGCTCAGAAGGGGTAATTTAAGTTACTTTTAAATAGTTCGCTTTTATGGTCAATTGAGTACTGCCACATTACTAGTAATAAGCCATAAATCTATTTGTTATAATATGAGATCATTTTTTAAGACTCATAGACTAAATTTTCAGGTAAAGAGGAGAAATTGAAATTTATAATCACACCATTTTTTGTGTAATTGTTATTAATAAATTAGCAAGAAACAGGCAGCAGATGGAATGAATTGTTGTAGCTCATTAATTTGATGATGGCTTTTTTTGCATGAGCCAATTACGTCTGTCATTGTATCTCTAAGCTGCAGTAGTGCCCAAAGAAAAGGGCACACAGGCAGGGACAAATCATCTTAGGGATTTCCTGCTTTCTGAGGTGGCCAGAGAAAATTCAGTCTCAGTTCTCACTAACAGTTTTGGCAAAGGCATCGGACCACTGAGACTTCTTGCCAATGCAGCTCTTACTCCTAGCTCCAAAACTGGGGTGAAGAGCCAATCGGTCTCATCGGCTGCCCGCAAAACTGCAATCTTCTGCCTGAAATAATTACCAACTCTTGATGGTGATAGTTTCCAAGTTTGACCTTGGTGTGCTTTCAGGAATGCTTTTCCAAAGGCATCATGCTGCAAGTTGCAATAAAAAAAAAAAATGATGTGGTTAAGGACAATAAGAAAGAAAATTATATTTGCACTGTCTATAGCACAGGAAAGCTCCCTTTATATATGGCCCTGTGACTTCTTTAATTAGATGATGCTCCACCATCTCATGAGCCCCTCTGTGGTAACACACTGAAAGTTTCGTATGGAATATGGGTTGATTTGCTTTACCTTCAGACCTTGTGTTCTCAATGTGGAGATGGTGGTTGTTTTTCTGTCAGATGCGTGCTTCGCTTAACGACTGTGGTTTATTACCCAGTAGGTCACATCCTGTATATTTTAAGAACAAACACCTCAGAGATTGCGACTTGGTGGAAGGAGGTGACGTGTCATTGCTGTTGTTTTCACTACAGCCTTGTGGAAAAACTAATTACCTTTTCATCTTGGTAAATTCAGAGGTCAGTTTACCACTACTATATCACAACATGACAGGGAACATGGGTAATTAGGTAGGCTGTGTAACCTGGATATTCCATGGATCTCATTACATCTTATTTAGAAAGGCTATAATTTGATTGGTGGAAAATTAAGGCATCTCCTCATGGGTCATTTTATCTTTCTGCAATAATAATTCTTGGCTTGATTAAAAATTGATCCAGTGTCTTAAAGTGAATTTATTATTGCTGCAATCTATCACCCACAGACAGATAATCTGGTTCCCATCTTTATCTGATTTGAAAAATCTGTCACTTATTATGTGTTGTTTTTTTCCCAATCATTTAAATTGATGGTTTGCTGAGGCAAGGCTTGCTACCATAGGCTTCTTGGAGAAAGCATGTACAAGATGTTAAGCCAGTACTTTTTACTGCAAGGAATCCGATACTATGTTGGTATCGATTGGAGCTGTGTTGTGGCATTGTTTTCTCTGGGGGGGAAAAAAATCAAGCAGAAATTTTGGATGCAGAGCAATAAGGACAGACAAGTCATATCGTTGGAGAAAATGGTCCATGCGTGCCTAGTGTCTGAATGAATTCCAGCCCTGTGTGGTGCAGCTTCTGCTGAGCGCAGTTCTGAAATTGCTCCAGCTCTGCAGACTGGATATCCAGCCCACTGGATTTAGGGAGTACTAAACCACCTTAGCCATGGAGCTCTGTGCCAAAAACCTGACCTGTTCAGGTCAAGTAGGCAGAAAGATGTGAAGGTCAGGTGGGTGAACAGGTTCACTGGAATCATAGGTTTGGGAATTATTTTCCTACCTAGTGTCTGCTTGAGCTTTGGGGAATCCTTCTTCAGGTTTCAATGTTCATCTGATATGCCCATATAAAAGCAGAATGCAAAATGCTGATGGAGGAAGATGGATCTGCAAAATCATTGTAGAAGTGTTTCCATTAAAGAAATCTTGTAGCAAACATTAAGAACATTAAATGAGTTGGACACATGCCCATCTTTAAAAACAGCATTTATAAATAAGAGGTATCTACTGGAAGAACACTGTCGTGATATAAACGATAGAGAATCACAATAAGTCCTTGGCATTTTAACACACTTATTTCCAGTTGTCCAAAATATTATCAAAAACCAAGGAGCTATTCATTCCTGTTGCAGAACACAGCACATCTGGTTATATCTCTGTACCTGCGCTTGTAAGAGAACACTGGCAACTATTACGTATGGTCTGATTCCTGCAGCTACCCTGGAGAAAGAGGATGGAAGAAGATTGTGCAGTCAGCCTGTTAAGAGGGGAGTGTGCATGGGAGAGAGAGAGAGAATGTTTATTAAAAGTCCTGTTGTATGACTTTAGTCTGAGGCAAAAAAAAATGGGGGAGAAAATAGAGGCAATTTTTGGTTGAGTTTCTTGAAGCAGATTGGAGCCTGAGGCAGCTGTTTCAGCAAAATCCCTACAGCTTAAATATGGTGGCTCTTGTCAGATAAACAGGAGTAAGTCAGATCTAGAAGTTTCTACAGTTTGGTGTAGAAGGTCATCTATAAATTTAGACCAAAAAAATCACTACAAAATAATTGATGCAATAAAGCTTTGGTTGTGGAATAGA
Organism: Alectura lathami; assembly: GCA_013399715.1. NCBI lineage: Eukaryota > Metazoa > Chordata > Aves > Galliformes > Megapodiidae > Alectura > Alectura lathami. The sequence continues at coordinate 1,196,041 of VXAV01011346.1, read as the reverse complement.
AGCTGGCTGACATTCTAGCTTTGGAGTAGCTGATGGGAATTTTGCCTGCTGATTTCTGCAAGGCTGAGATTTCACTGTGCGTGTGTCCTTTCCAACCTTTCCATAGGCAAACTACTGCCAGCCCCATCCAAATTAATGCCCTGCTAATTCAGGATTGAAATTCCAAATGTTTTTTGTCAAAACAAAGGACTGAGTGATTGTCAAATTAGCATAATCATAACGGAAATAACTCTTCTCCTTCAAAACAGTCTGCAGGGCACTCCTGCCTTTCTTGAAAGAACAAGCTTCCTTTTGTCCCGAAGGCTTTTTGAATGTGGGCTGCAAAGCTGAATTGGTTCTGTTTGTTAAGCAAGCACAGTCAGCACCGCCTCCACGCCTGCCAAGGGTGCATGTACCTGTTGTGGTGGATACTAATCAGAATGAGAGGCTGGTCTCTCAGAAGTGGGGTAAATAACCCTGGTACAAGAAATTGTCCTGCTTGTTCTATCTGGGTTGCTCACTGCATCGTTAGTTCAGATTAGTTTGCTCAGAAGTGTGTTGTTTATAACCTGTACAGCTGTGTTCCAGTGAGACCCCATAGCCCAACAAGGCGTAGCCCTTTGAGGGTGTCAACAGGCCGTGTTTCAGTTTGTCCTCAGAAGCCTGCAGCAGGAACCTTGGGGCAGGTGGGAGATGGTGCTTCAACACAAGATGCGTGATACTACTTGTGCTGCTCTGTGTCTCCCTTGTAGCGTCTTGCCCTTGGGGGAGCTGCAGCAGCCTTTGGGGAGCAGGAGCTGCCTCTCTGCAGGGCCTGCCTCCCACTAATCCCACCTCCAGCCCTGGGCTCTTCCATGTGGGGTTTCAAGTCTGCCTTGGACAAATGATAAGCTGCTGACCTTTGGCTTGGCCATGACTGATGGCAAGGGAGAAGGTTGTCAGAAGGAGAGGCTTCCAGATGCATGATTCCTCATTCACCTGCTCTCCCCATGCCATACACTTGATACAGTCTTGCTGCTGTTAATACTTTCCCTGGAGACCAGGTGCTTGTTATTGCTTGTCAATATTCCCTGTAGAGCTCTCATTGGTTGATTAGATCTGGCTGTAGTACTGGAATGCGGATATAGAAGTCTAAGGTGCTACTTTCTCTGCAGCTTGTTCCTAGCCGTAGGAACTCCCATCCAAATTGGTAACGCCTTGCAGCTCTAAGCTGGCCAGAATGAGCCTGGCCTTGCTAGAAGTACATCTTCTCAGAACAGATGAGCCTAATAGACACGGGGTGGGTTTTCCCTGTCACATTTCACTGCAGGTAGCTGTAATTGATTATACTCTTTGATTAGTCTCCTTAAAAATAAGATTTCAATCTAGAGTACACTTAAATTTAATAATAAAACAAGGTGTTTCTATATACTAACAGATTTGTAATGGGAATAAATTTCCCCAGTGCCTAAAAGGCTCTAAACATACGTGGTAAGTAAAATGGTATTTTAATGTGGACTTGGTTTTTCCACCTGGAACATAACAGCAGCAGAAAATGGGACTAACTAGTAGGAGTAAGAATAAATAAACTAACAAAAGTATATCCAGTAAAGAAAAAACAAAACCTGCAATAAGGTACACACTGATTTTAATGTCCAAATCAGTGTTATGGCCTGTGTGATAAGTGTTGCAAGAGGTGATAGTTCTGCATCTCTTTTTTAATTAATAATATATTTTTCTATTACTTTATTATTGAAGGATTTTTTTTTGGTACCATTTGGGCAGAATCTAGATTTTTCTGGCACTTTACATGTATGCAAGCACAGGTCTGGAGCCAATAAGTCTTGTGTCAGCTCCTGGGATTTCCAGGGCAGAGCTGACATGCTCAGATGTTCTTCTGTCACCTCCCACCCTGCGGACTGCTCAGGCCCTGTTTCCATGGGGCAGCAGCCTGGATTCAGGGTGCTGCAGTGGAATTCTGCTTGTGCTGTTTGGAAAAAATCATACAGTAACATTCTGTAAATACAAATTCTGTATAAGGCTGTGTTTTTTTTTTTTCTTAGCAAAAGTAAAGGTGTCTGTAAACTTTTTGTTCCTTTTCTTTCCAAATGTACACTACTTCATGTAGCAGAGAGGTTTTCCAAAGCCTGCAGGCCTGCCTTGTGGCTGTGGGCACTGGGCTTCAGTGACTGCTATGCTTGCACTCCTGTGCACTGCATCAGTAACTTGGCTTTCTAAACTCTTCTTCAGGTTGTTAGGCAATCTCATTAGGAGGCATTGCTCTGCAGTTTCACTTTCCTCTTCCATAGCTGTGACTTTCTCACTAAAGGATTACCCAAGAACATTTATTTCCTGTCTTGTCTAATTAGACAGGCCTTCTCAATCATTAATGGGTCATTTGTCATGTCCATTTCTTCTCACAAGCAATAAATGTGGAAAGGTTCATGGCATGTTCACCGTCAGCAGCTATACCAATGAAGAAGGGAGCAGGGAAAACAGTTTGCAGGGTATTGACTCAGATGCTAGCACTAAATGCTGTGGTGTATCTGGAATTAACAATTCTTTTTCTACCAGTCCTCCTTCCCTTTGTTTATAACTGTTTTCAGATGATGAGAAGTAATTTCCGTGGTGTATAGTTTCATTTACTTACCCTCATATATTAATTAGTTTATTTGCTTGGAAAAATTGCCCAACTGCAGTAGAATCTGGTAATGTAGGAACAAACAAGTGTTCCAAGCACAGTGCTAGAGGTAGTGTATGCCATGAACACTCTCTTATCTGAGCAGAGGCAGTTGTACTGGGGCATCAGTAAACTGAAGTGCTTTTTCCATGCAGGATAGTGTGCTGGGGAAAGTACCACCTGATTCAAGGTAAAATGNGGAGGCATGGGAATTCATAATCTGTAATTTTGCATGAGCATATAGTGCTTCTTTGGAGGAATAGCTATTATAACAGTAATCTAACCAATCTGAAATACCAAAATGAGCATTCTAGTGGATCAACTGGTTCTGTGAGGTGTTGTACGCTTCCACACTTCTACATCGTCAGCCACCTCAGAAGGGTCTCTTTGGCAGACCGCACCACCTGATGTGTCTTGCTTTTGTAGCCGTTCTGAGCCCTTCTGAGTTGCATGTAAACAGTGGTTTCCTCTAAATGCAACATTTCCTAAGTGCTATATGGAAGTGAAGATCTCTTTGGAGAGACATCCACCCTGTGCATATTTGCTGTGATTTTTTCCTCTTCCATATGGTTCTTTGGAAATCATTTTATTTGGAAAATATACAGCCTAAGACCAGTGCAGTGTGTTGTGAAGCAGCGGGCAGTTGGGCTGTACAGGAGCCACGAATGATGCAGGTACTATCAGCCTGAGCTGACCTTCTGTTGAAGGAGGCAGAGCTTTTGGTTTTTCAGGGTCCTTTCGAGCTGAGTCTGGCTATTTCTGGTGAGGGAGATTCCACAACTTCTCTGGACAACCTTTTTCAATGTGGAATTGTTCTCATGGTGAAGAATATATATATATTTTTCTTATATTCATTCAGAATTTGCCCTGAAGCAACTTAGTTGGCTGAACAGTATTTGGTGTGCTTTTTGCCCCTGTGATGGAAGGCAGCCAGCTGTTTTAGAAACTACTTTGATCTATTTGAAAAGAAGAATGTATATTATAAGCACATGAATTGTAAATGTATATTATGAATGATCCTGTGAATTGGAACATTTAGGAAATCTTTGAGCATGAAAATAGACTTGACCATGGTTTGAAATTATATCCAGACCAGCAAAAATGCTCATTTCTAAAGCATCCAAGTTCAATTTCACTTACTAACCATGGCAGTGATGGGATGATATTGCTCTCTGTTACAAAGCTTTCAATTCACCTGTTGATACCAATAAAAGCATTAACACTATTTTGTGGACTTTCCTTCCTTAGTACAATGCAGACTCATCTTGTGTGCACACTCTCCTGCCAAAGGTATCCTGACAGCTGTTAAACTTTGAATCTGTTCTTCTTTACTGCTTTGAGTTAAAGGAGCATAGGCAAAGAGGAAAAGAATAGAAGGGGAAGCTGAGCATTCAGGGAGCGAAATGAAAGGCATTCTGGGGAGAAGAGGCTGCAGAATGGAAGACTCGCAGCAGCAGGGAAGAGACTTTTCTAAGGAGACAGGCTATAAAACTGCATCAGAAAAGTGAGGGGAACCGGGCAGAAGAAGAAATGGACAAAGGCAACTGTAAATTGATTCCTTGGCTTTCTGGAGATGTGCAATCCAGATGATGAAGTGCAAAATCTGTGATTTGATAGATCTGTTGCGATAGAGGAAGGATCGTGTCCTACTAATGAAGCAGTGCATGGTATGATTAATCCCCTTTTTTCCTCTTGTAAGTTTTAATTTTTGTCTAAATACATCACTGCCAGATCCAGTGTTCACAGGACTTAGTCATTTTAGATGTGAAATCGTTGCCATTCCGCGGTGCTGGAAGAAACTCTGTTTCTAGTACTAACATTCCCTTTTGCTGGTGTGTTTCTGAATTGCTGATGTGATGGCATCAACCGTGCAAGAACTGTGGTGAACTTCATTTTCACATGTATCAAGAAAGTTTTTGTTTAGGATCAGATAACTTCTGGTCAAGACACTGTGGGAGCAGCAAGAATGAACATTTTGTTTGCATTCTGGGACTTTATGATGAGCATACATCCCATCGTATTGTAGTGGTAGAGCAGGTTAGGGTATTTTCTAACCTTGTAAGAGCAGCCAGGGTTTCTGCCTTCTTTGGGCTGTCTTTCCTGGTAAGCCCTGGGAAGTGAAGAAGAGATTGTATTTCTCTTCTCACTGGGGAGCAGAGGGTGGCTGTTCAGTGTTAGCACATTCCTCTCCTTTCTGCCCTCCCCTCCAAGTAAACTGGATATTTAATAATCTTTATACAAGCATTGACACTGAAAGGTAGGAAACAAATGATTACTATGCAAGCCATGCCTCAGCAGCTGCTTAAACCCATGACTCTTTCCGGTTTTGGTTTCACATTTTCATGTGATTTTTGCATTTGATGCTTATCAGCAGCGCAGCTGAGCATCCCCAAGAAAGCAGTAAGCAACACATTTGGCACTTCTCTCTCAGAGAGAGGACAGTGAGCCACACTCATGGCTAGTCTCCATATCTTTTTTTTGTAAGTTTTAACCCCCCCCTTTTTTTTTTTTTTTTTTTGTTTGAGGCAGTGAAGTTTATTGTCACTTTTTAAGTACTTACTCCCTTGGCTACACTGGGGAATGAGAACCTTCTACTTACCACAGAAAGTCTTGCTTGCACTAGAGTTTTAACCGAAGTAGTCATCCCTGATGTTTTATGTTGTGCCTTTGGTGCCTTGCACTCATGGCCCTGGTGATAAACACAATGACCTGTGAAATGCAGTGGTCTATGACAATAGTAATAAGCAAAGCTTATTGCTCTCTGAATTAGCATTTCTGACTTCTTGTTGCACTTTGTTGCACTGATTGGCCTTTACAGAGCATTTAAGACATCTTGTCTTTTGTGTTGCTGTGAAATTGGTGTCTCAGCTATTGATGAATTTGGTCTAATTCCTCCCACCTCTGTGCTGCCCAAAGGATACAAGGAAGCTTTACAGCTTTGTTTTGCTGCTGAGAATTTTGTTGGAATAAACCCATCTGACTTGCTGGAGTTGCACAGCAGTTTGTATCCACAAAGAAAATAAAAATTTTTGGCAGCGCAATTCTTGACTTCCTGACCTTTGTCTTTAGATTCATTTGTGCTCAGCTTGTCATGCAGTTGTGATTTTCCTCTCAAACTACAATTTGAGTGACTTCCCTCCCCCAGCCCTTAATGAAGATGTTTACCTGGCTCCCATCTGTTCAGTGTGACTTGCAGCCTTGGCTTAGTGGAGGAAGGCCCAAGGCTGGCCTGCCAGAGGTGAGATAAATTGGGACTGAAATCCACTGGGAGAGCCTGCGGTGTGAAAGCTGTTTTGCTGTGACTAGCTCTCATCAGTAATGATAACCTCTCAATTTTGTGCCACCTAAATTCACCCAAAATTATATGCTAAATATAAATATTCATTTTATAAATATGCATGTTAATTAAATATACATTTATTTTAAATGCATGTGTTAATTATACATGTTACATCAGATCACAATTAAGTCAATAGAAATTGGAGATTTGCATATAATCATGCTTGTATACTAATCAGTTGTCAGTCTAGAAAGCCATTTTCTGCATCTAGACAGAACATAGACCTTGGTCCAGTGATGAGCTCAAAGACTGAGAAGTAGCTTTGGTTCTTTTGTTTGTATATATTTTCTCCCTAGAAATGGATTGGAAGAGATGTGACTTCTCTTCAGTGCATAAAGGATGCCCAATATTTCTTTCGAGTTTTATTCTTTTCCTTCTAGGAGCTAGGCAGAACCCAGACTTTGTCCAAATGAGGTTACTCCTCTGGTATGCCAGGCTGTGGTAAACCTGGCTGAGCAATTCCATTTTACGTGGGATGCAAATTGTCTCTGAGCAATGTACAGTGCTCTTCTGATAAGCTCCTTCGGGGTAACTTTGCCTGACTCCAGGTCTTCTGGGAAAAAAATTGAGCAATACCACTTGATGTACTGATAGTTACAGTCATATTGCCTTGTCTTCCCAAGCAGCCTGTGAGAGTTTAAGGTGTTTGTTGTAGTCCTGTCTTGTTCTGGGTTCAACTTTAACACAGAATTGGAGCCTGTATTTACAGTATCAAAATTCATTTGAAATGACTCTGGCTTTGGTTCTGTATCAGTGTAGGCAGGCCTGTTTCTGCCCAATTGTGGTAAAAATATCAAATATTTTCTCAGAGACAGATGCCTGAACTGTTCAGGCTGTTGGTTCAAGAGTTGCATGCACTTGAAGTGTTTCTCTAATGGCAGCAGGTGACCTCTAAGGCACAGCCTTCCTTGGTGCCCAGGCTTACAGCAGCAGTGGCTGTGTGCCTGAGGCCAGCCTTGTTCAGCAGTGCAGTTAAGCACGCTGTGAAATGCCATCCAAGCCAAGAGGAATCTGAGTGCATGTGAAAATGCTCTGGTGAAGGAGATTGATTCCTGGATCCCAGTTCAGGAGGCATATGGCTCCTGTTGGCTTTGGCAGTGGGATGATATGCTGTCTGGGAATAAGGCCCCATTCAGAGAAGCATTTTAACATTGTCATAGAGCACTGCTCTAGCTGAATAATTTGCAGGTTAAAACACAACATGATGTTAAAACAGCCCCTGTGAAAACTACCAATTCCATCAGTCATTTTAGTCTTTAAAATATTTTCCTCATGTATCCAGGACGCCATTGATTGCTTGTTATATGTAAATGTACAGATGAAAATAGGTCACTCTTCAAACTGTTGTCTTGTAAGGATGTAATTAAGCTCCATTAAGACAATTACTGTACTCTAAGTATCTACTGACTTTTAAAAAAACACAGTGTAGTTTTAGATTTTGACAGTGGTAATAATTTCCCATTTATTATGTTTTAATTAAAAATACCAGTAAACAGGATTAAAGTCAATTGTATGACAATTTGAAATAACTATTGCAGTTCTGAAGTAAGGTAGTTTGCAGTACATTAATAATAGAGGCAGAAGAGGAAAGAAAAATAGTTACTCAAATCTAGAGCTCTGGTCTATCAGAATCCCAAACCAGACGCTTCTGGATTCTGCTTGTGTTTGGTCTTCATCTCTCACCATCAAAGCAATGATGTGTTTGGTCTTTAAGTATGTCAGAGGTGATCTTTGTAGGTGCTGGAAAGGTTGACTGTTTTGATGTCATCATTATGATTTGGACAATCTAAATGCCTGTATTTTGGTGGTTTTGCAAATGTAAGAAGTCAGATGAACTGTAAAGCTGAAGGACTAGAAGGTGGCATAGATATCAAGAAGACTTCAAAACGTTCAAAAAGCATCTGGAACTTGTATCTACCTCTTAAAGGAGAGAGTTTATAGAAAGTAGCTACCTCACTCTGTCTGAAAGGTTAGGGAGGTTAATGAGAGAAATGAGAGTGTATGTGTGTGCAGGAAATGTGATCAAATGAAACCGAGGCTCCCCATCATCTTTTCCTCTTTCAAATTCCCAATACCATTAGAAGGCTTTTTTTTAATATCTAATTGAAGACCCTTGTACCTTTGTCCTGTCCCCAGCAGTTGTGGAGAAGAGATGATTCCTTCCCTGTTTACCTTCTTGTCTGTGTTGTGAACAAGCTCTTCTGTTGTAAGCATTGTTTGTGACATCTGGGATTATCCTCCCTTTGGAGAGTTAGACGTCAGGAATAAAGCAGCTCTAAGAGTAAGAGGTTGTTAGGTATTGGGACGTCCTCCGTTGCGTGTCTGGAGATGGCAAATAAACTGCTCTTTAGAAAGAAGAGCTGACAAGTATCTTGCAGTGGTCATTCACTGAGGCTGACTGGAATAGTACAAAAGAACAAACTATGAAGGAAATTGACAGTGGGAAAGTGAGCAGGGAAGGGGATAACATGGAATAATGTTTACAGAAGACTTGCAGAAGACCTTTTGCTCTAACTTTCCTTTTAGAGAAGGAAATGCAGTACGTATGTTTTCAAGTTGCATCAGAGCTCGAGGTGTTACAGCTACAAGGGAGGTTATTCAAGTGAAGTGAAAAGGGATTAGGGGAACAACTCTAACCTGGCCAAAGACAAGGCTGAAAGTGAGCTGTTTGGCTGGAGGGAGCCTGTGAGAGGTGTAGTCCTTGGGGATGGACTTCTGGACTTGGTTATATTTAATGCTTTCTTTAGAAGTTATGGGGCATAATGTGCTGAAACTCACTAGTGAAATCGTCAGATAAAACAAAAATGGAAAATGTACATCTCATCATAAAGAACTGGACAACCTTGCCGTTGAGGAGGCAGTGAAATGGGACGATATGTTTACACTAAAGTCATGGGTGTAAGAGTTGCAAACGTTTTTTTTTGCCATGAGCAGGAAATGCCACTTTTGGTCCAAGTGATGGAAACAGACTCGAATGTGTTTTGTTCTCCTGATACAAGTGTAATTTGACTTGTATTAATGATCAGGGGTTAACACAAACCTGGAATATCATATGAAATTTTTGCAGTAGGAGCACTGTAGAAAGCATTGGGCTGAAAACACGTGAGTGCTGTTCACTGTGGTCATCTCTTGTGAAGGAAGAATTCAGACAGGAAAGTGTGCATAGAGATGAAGAAGCAGAAGTCTCCATTTACATGGGAAAGCTACAACATCTTATATATTTAGTCCAGGTAAAATCAAGGAGATGTGACCTTTTTATAACAGCAAAGTTAAAGACTCAGGATAGGGAAAGAACTGCCTACAATAAGGATATGTGCTAAGAATAAACAGCTATAAATATACTAGTAATAACCATTCACCTCCATAATTCTCCATGAAGTCTTCACTACAAGTCTGCTTTCCATAAAGCTCTCATATGTGAAATGTCTTCTGAAGTTCCCTGCCTCCTTGCAGCTGCTGTGAGTGGTCAGCACAGTCCTCTGTGTCCCCTTCTAGGTGCTAGACTTGGAGGTGTTGGGGGGTCCCAACACTTGGAGCCCATTACCCTCTGTAGAAACACCTGCAGAGGGATGAATTCACACAGAGCTTAAAGCAGTGTCTAGAATTGAATCTTGCATTACGACAGGGAGGTCCCCTACTCACCAGATTTGCCACTTAACTGAAGGATGAGCATAGTCTAACCTGTTCGCTGGGGTGATCAGAGCACCCTGAAATCCCCTTCTGAGAGAGCCACTGCCTGCTGGGTTTGCAGGATGAGCAGTCAAGACAGAATTTAAAGGAAGCAGAAGGAGTGTTTCAAATTACAGGTTTGTAGCTGACTACTGCTAGTCAGTCAATTTTACCCAATTTGCACTCATGAATACAGATTTTTTTTTTCCTTTTCTTCTTAATGCACAGGTGCACCCCTGCTGCACCAAGCATGTTATTTCAGGCTGCTGTGAAGATGTGGCTGCCAGGATAAGTTGCTGCAGTTAAATTGTATATCTATATTATACAGGGCATATAATATTTATTCATACCTGCAAATCTCTAAATATTCTTTTATAATAATTATACGCAGAATATGGGTACTTACATAAGACAAACTAACCAAGTGCCCACTGTGTGTTGTGCCATCTCTTTCCTTTCTGCTCCTTTCCTTTATTCCTGAACCTCCACAGGAGTTCCAAAATAACATCTTTAACATTCGGACCTTTCAGTAAACCTTTTCTGCTCCCTGCAAGTAAGAATATTGTGACTCTTACAGTCTTAATAGGAGTCACTTTTTGGTCCTTCCTGGAACATATGCTGGACTGTATCTTTGTTACTGCTGTTTGTTTCAGACTAATATCTCTGGCACTACTGAAAAAAAAATGCTGCACACTTTATTTAAAATAGTGGCAATGTTACTGTTGATGCTTGGCTAGACTCAAATCAATTGAATGGTTAAGGCATGAATAAGCGAGTTAACTGGTAGTGTCTTTCCCTATTTTGATTTTACTTAATGGGTATGGCCCATAAATTTATATCCAGATAACGAGTCAGATGTATTTTGTTTAAACTTGCATTCTAGGCATGTCCTTGGAGGTACTAGGCACCCCAAAATCATCTGACATCTGTGGGAGCTGTAAGAGTTCAGCACTGAGCAGAAAATCAGGCTCTTTGTGTTTTGAGAATGCTAATCCATTGTTATGGTTTCCTTTTAAACTGAAAATAAACACAATGTGTGTGCTGTTAACTTAGACAGGTGCTAGAGCCGACAGCTCGAGGTTTAGGGGCAGGGGTCAAGCAATCAAAAGTGGCCCTCGCTTGCATAGATCATCAAACAAGGAGTGCATCAATGGGCTCAGTGGAGAAGGCTGGAAATTAATCAGCTCAGCCCTCGGTGTTTAGCCATGCTGATTATATACTGGCAAAGTGAGCACGAGATGACAGGCCAGAGGAGCTAACGTAATAGGAGTTCATTCCCAACAAAGGCAGGAAAGAAAGATCAATTTGCAATATTCTTTTCTGTACCAATGCAACAAAGCAGAAACATGAAAGCAGAACATTAAGGGATGCTCCCTATGAACTGGACAAATCAATAAACATCAGTGGTAAGGGGAAAAAAAAGTTTCTTGTTCTATTGTGTATCCTGAGGCCTCTTCTGTCTTTGTGAAGTGCTGAGTAGCAGTGGCCTCTGTCATGTTTCCTTTCACCTACATGGTGTCATCTGCCTCAGTCTCAAGGTAAGTGCTGTATGGCACCATCTGAATGAGCTGCACGTTCACGGAAGTTTTTCCCCCTTTTCAGGAAGAGAAGGTAGGAAACAACAGGCTCTGTAAAGGACGAATGGCAGCTCACGGCATAGCTCCATTCCAGCATCGGAGCTGTGACTGGAAACTGGGATTTGACACTTTCACCTGGTGAAAGATTTCAATCATTTCAGACATTTCAGTTCAAAACTTGTATTTCTTGCTATCACAGGGAGCACTGCTGAGAAGAGTTAGTGTTACTTCCCAGCTAGTTACACAAGTGGATTTGATGGACAGGAGTTTAACTTACTGAAAAATGAATTCCCACAGGTAGCAGCTGGGACAATGTTAGTGAACAAAGAAATAGAGGTGTATCCAGTTTTGGGAGACTAATACTGAGATCTGTTAGCATTTGGGAAGGGGAACTAGAAATGAAAAGAGAAATGTTCAGTACAGCCAATGCCAAACCTACTCTGTGCCAGGCCAATCATTTTAGCATCGTAAGTATTTGGCTGAGAGAGCCAGGCCTGTAAATGGAAGCATCTCCAGTTTTGTTACAGCTTTGCACTAGATGCTTTCACCTGTATCTGAAGTATCTTTCAGCTGCACATTCAGTGTGTGCTGTTGGTGAAAGGATAGTTGTCTCTTGGCTTCCTGGCGGCTGTGTAAAATGCTACGAGCACGTGTTCAAGCAAGCATGTGATTACTCCTGTTGCAGCAAGGTATGTGCTTTACTGTGCCCAGGCAGTGTGTAGCAGCAGCAAGGTCTTGGGGATAAACTTGGAGAAAGGCAAGTTCAAGTTCCCAAAGATGGGTGGTTTTCCCCTCTCTGTCTGCCCTTCAGAGGTATAAGTGAGTGCAGGAACATGGGGGACCTGGAAAGGGGACAGGACCTTCAGGCACATGTGCAAGCTCAGAAGATACCAATGAGTGCATGATGAGGAGTCATAGGCTGAGTGTCTGGTGTGTTTTTTCTTAATCTCCCTGCCTCAGAAATTCCTTAAAATATCATAGAATATGTGTATTTCCTTTCTGACTGTTTCAGGTTCCCCAGGAGAGAGCAGCATTTAGCAAAATATGTAACTCCCACTTGCTCTTTGCTTCTGCAGCCCAATGGGGGGTTCGCTGCTGACTGCCCTCTGCCATGGTTTGCTACAAGGTGACATGGGGAGAGCTGGAAGCAGAGAGGCATATTCAGCCAGTCTGTGAAGTGTGCTAGTCTGCAGCGGGCAACTGCTGGTGATGGCAGTGGTAGCTGCAGAGCAGTTCCCTAGTGAGTGAAAACGAACTACAAAGCAATTTGGACTCAAAAAGATTTGTTTTTGTCAGCTATTTTATTAAGTTATTCTGATATCTAGGATCTAGTTTTTCCTTGTTCCAGAATAGGGTAAGTCAGCCTGGCAGGTCCAGCCAGGAGGAATGCAGAGTGTGCTGAAGAGAAACAAATCTCAGCAGATGCTGAAACCAAGCGTTGGCACTTCCTGCAAACAGGCCATTTCCTTACAGAGCCAAAACAGGTCATCACCAAGTTGCGTGTGGTAGAGATGTCACGGGTCACGGTTAAGCTGCAGGTGGGAAGGGGATATCTTTTGGCTGACGNAGAGTTTGTGAACAGTGTTTTGGTTTTTTTTTTTTTTTTTTTTTTTTTTTTGTGATGAAACCCAGCAAAGGGGATGCAGCAGGGGGAGTGGGAACAATTTCAGAAGCTGAACTTGTGCCTTGGATCAGGGTCTGGTGAAGTATCAGTGGGTTGAGGAAGGATGCCATATACTTTGGAAAATAAGTTGATGGAGGTTTTGTAGAACAGATCTTCATGCTAGCAATGAACCCACACAACAAACTCAAATCTCTGGCACCCTGGTAAATGTATTGTGACAAAAATAGTCTGGTTGCTGGGTTAGCAGAGAGACAAACTGCTCCTAAAGGGAGTCCTAAGCCACAGGAACTTCCTGGATGTTTTGGGGGGATGGATTAAGGAGAAGTCAGGACCCGGAGGATGCTCTGAGTCTTTCACATAGGCACATTAATGAATGTTGGGGAAGGGATTTCTGAGAGAGGTGCAGGGGCTGGCATGTCCCTTTGTCATACTGTTTTCTGCTCATTGTCAGCTTTCAGTCACTGTGCTCCATGTCTTGTTAGAGTCTTCTAGAAGATTTGAACTAAAGGTTACCTTTACCTTATCCAGAGACAACACTGAGGTTCACATGGGATTCTCACACAGAACACTCCTTGTTTTGTAACTTTTTCTGTTAACCTGTGACGAGGTTGTGTGAACCTGAGGATTCTGAAATAGTCATGAGGACTTAGAATATTGTTTCTAAATGCAAAATATCTTTTAAAAATAGTATGTTAGGACTGAAGGAATCACATAAAACGTTCATTTCCTTGGAAACAAATCTGCCTTGGGAGTTAGTTCTGGTTAGAGTATTGAAGAGTATATTTGATATATATATATTTTACTTTAGCATTCCATTTTGTGCCACCTGATTTGCTTAGGGCATGTGCTGATTATTTTTTTCTAGGTTGCATGCAGCTCTGTTTTTTCAGCTGAAGGAGAATATGGAATATTCAAATGTTCATGTAGATGGGAGGTCAGCTGTCCTAACAAAACATGTATGAGACTTATGGTAGCAAGACATTTCTGCTAAAATAATCAGCAACAAAACTGTTAACATTGAGGTGTTTTTTTTTTTTTTTCCCGTTTGTTTTTTCTTCTGTATATTGTCATCTTCAGGGTTTTAAGTTTCTGGAATGGAAAGCCAGGGCCACGTGTGTTATTCTCTAGGGAGCTCTTCACAATAAGAATAGTAGATTTTTTCTTATATTTAAATAAAATAAGCTTTCCCTTTACAGTGCATTCAATAGTTCTGCTTATTTATCCAAACAGATGAAAGCTGAGCAGATGAAAAGAAATTACAGCAAGTTCTCAGTTTGATTTGAGGTACTGGGAGAAGTTCTAAGTTACTTCTTTATATGGGTGTCGGAAATGAATAGGTGCACTTGAAAATGTTAGTTAACTTGTCTTCTCAAATAATGACAAAGAAGAAAAAAAAAAAACCTTTTGGCCATGCATTTAGTTAAAAATGGAATGGGACTAATAGCTGGTCTATCAACCTAACAGAAAAAACAAAGCCTACCGAAAAATCCCTCTTTGATCATCAGTTGTACCATCACTTCTATGTTGCTGTTTTATCCTGTGGAAGTGCTATTCCCGTAATTTCTGTTCTGTAGGCTTTTCTGTTATTGTAATGATGTGAAGGGACTGTGAGTAAATTGGAGGAAAGGATGCAGAGGAGAAAGGGTCTAGAAAGAAGCAAGGGAAAAGGGACTAAAAACCAGTGGCCTCTTCTACCTGAGGTCACCATGCCCAGTCATTCCTTCCTTTGCCAGCTTAGAATCATTTCTGCTTAATTCCTCCTGAAGTCAGGTATGTAGAATAAATAACTGCAGGAGGAAATGCATCAAAGGATACATGGGTGGCCATTTGCCTTCTCCAAAGGACAGAGCTGATGCTGGGAGTTCTGCCGCCTCTGCACATGTATGCTGCTGCCTGCTCGTTTGGGCTGGTCACGCTGACAAGCCATAGAAGATCAGGTCTGAAATTGCTGTTTTTGGTTTTTTATTCTCTAATACAGACTTCATATTCTGTTTCAAATATCCTGTGGAACATTAGAAACTCCTGCCCAACGCATCAGAATTTTTTTTCTTAAATTTTTTTCTTTCTGTTTTGCCTCTCTGAATTAGGGTTGGGTATATCTTGGTCTTTGGGACCTGAAGAATGCTGCAAGGTTGGTATATGGTTGTGAAGGAATGGCCTGTGCTTTTTTCTTTCTGTAAGTTTTCATTTTTGATCTAAATTAAACCAATGTTAAATGCCAAAATGTTTTAAACAAAAAGTTGGGAAGCAAACATGATCTAGCTGATCTTAAATGACAGGCTCTTTGCTTTCCGGATTATCTTGATTGCTTGTAGTTGATCTTCCAGGCATCATAGCTGTCTTTTATGACTTAATTTTGTGGATTATTGCAACTGTCTTTCATCATTACATCCCACTGTTAAGACTGACTAATTTTGATATTGTTCCAGCCAGCACTGTCTATGAAATGCTCAGAACAGACCTTATCTTCACTTACACATTCACCAGAAATTCCAGTTTTTACAATCTCTTATTTCCTAGTATTTCAGGATATGCTGTGATAGATCTGAGATTTGCCTGTGCTCTGTACCTTTCTGCTAGTTCGTGTTTAACTTTTTAATCGTTAGCCATGGCTATTTTCTGATATGGTAGTTCACATTTTGGTTATAATCACTCTTCTGACTTCACAAATGACAGCTCTGGGCAGTTTGTCTGCTGATTTTCTGTTTGGTTTTTGGTGAGTGAAGCTGGACTTGGAGATTGTCAGAAAAGGGAATGTTACTTAGATGATCACTTTCCTTCCCCATCTGAATGGAAACATTTTTTGCAGAAATAAAAGATTTACTGGAAAAACTTGGATGACTTTTTTTTAATAATTTCTTTAAATGAAAAGTTGAATCAAAGCCAATTATATGAGTAAAATCCAGCATTTGGACATCACAGAAAAAATAAAGAAAACTAAGGATAGTTCCACCCACCACCCCCGGCACTGCTGCTGAAAACAAGAAGTTAACAGCTTTGCACAGTGCTTTTTAAAATTGGCAAAATGGCGTTTTGTCCAGTGGACACCAGTCTTTTGAAGTTTGGTTTTCTTAGGTCTGCTCTGTGACATAGATCCTTCTTCCCCATTTATTCCAATGTCTGCCTTTGGAAGTTGCTCAGAGGAAGTAGTTACTTCTCCTGCCATTATTGCCAGACCTCATCAGTCCTGTTAGCTGGCTGCTTATCACTGAAATAAGTGGAAGCTTGCTCTGCTGACTACTAGCTGCCAAGTATCATTCACAAGCATTTTTTCTACTGCAAGATGGACACGAAACACCTGCTAATGTCAGACTGGTTAGCAAATCCCTTTGGACCCTTTACAGGAGGCTACCCACAGGCTGTTCCTTCAGTCCCCAGCAAAAATGCCTGAGCATTTTCAAAAGTGGATGTTGATTTCTCTGTGACCTGCATCCATTCCTAGTTCCCCAGCTTTTGAGACTCCAAAGGGAACCTGATTTTTGGGGATCTTTGGACTCCACTCTGAAACGGAGCTTAGTTATCGTTGCCATGCCCAACACTGTTTAAAAGTGTTTATGTATCAAGCAATAAAGATTCTAGGTCAGCATACTGTTTAAAAAATACAAGTAGATTTGTTTTAAGTAGTGTGGCAATTACCATGCCAGCTGTTGCTGATGGTTCAAAATCTCTCCCCCCAACCTTGAGGGAGCCTTGTCTGTTGTTAATGCTCCTGATAAGGCTCCAGTGCCTATCTGCTCTGATTCACTGGTACAACCAATATCTGTGAACTCTCTGAGGACATTCTTGGCAGCTGCAGGACATAATTACCACATTTGAGAATATCTTTTAGGCATTTGGATCTATGGCTGGCTTTTTAGATTGCTCCCCTGCTAACTAATACGTTACTGGTTTGACACAATTGACAGCTGGCTGTGCTGGTGGCTAAAGAACTGCCTCTGGGGCTGTCTCGGAATGAGGTTAATGATGGGCTAGATGAGTTCCCTGTGTTTCCCATACATCATTTACCTGGAAATGTGCTCTTTGCTAGACTCTCCTGTGATGACAAGGGATCGGACCAAATGGCTGTCTGTAGTAAATGGTGCGGCTATTCCACTGGGCCAAATTTGAGCTTATTTGCTGGTTTTTGAAGAAACAACAACAGGGGCAAAAAATGTCCTCTCTGAAAATGCACTGTTTTAATAAAGGAAAAGACTGTTGAACATCCATTTTGGGCTGGACTCATACTTGTTAACTGTCTGAGCATCCCTTATCTCTCTCATGTTATGATCCGCAGAGGAGCATTTGTGCTCTGTACTGCTGGTTTTCTTGCTTTGAACTACACAGGACTTCCAGAGACCATGGCTAGTGATGAATTTGTGAAGCTTCTATGTAGATCCCATGCCTGTAAGTGCCTTGCACATGGAAGTTTAATAGCCATTTTTCTTGTGAAACTTCATTTGTGGTCAGCTGTACAAGGTAAAGAGCATTCGTAATGTTGATATGCAGTGCTGATCTTTCAAAAAGAGCCACAGGAAAATAATCATTATACAAAGTGCTAAAGGGATTTTGTTCCCTTAAAGCTTTTTCTTCTCTCTGAGATGGATGAAATAGTTAAGTCATTTTTAAAACACCAAATTCCCATCCTCCCTGATTTAAGACCTATTCCTTCAGTGTGCATGGTGTGGGGGAGATACTGTAGCATTTTTATGAGGAGATAAAATATTGGCTTAATGATAATTTGGCAAAGTTTCAAGATATCTGAGAAGGCTTCCTGGAAATTAAAAACAACTCAAATGTAAGAGAAAATTAAGCTAGTGACCCGAAGTACAAAAGGGGAAGAGCTCAGACATCCATTCTTCCCTGTTCCTTGCTTTTATTCTTTTTCTTTTTTTAATCAGTTCTTGCTAATCATCTTCCCTTGGCCCTGGCTTCTCTCACTGAAACGCTGAAGAACAGTTTGGTGTAAATTTGCTGTTGCCACATGTATAATTTTCTAGGTACTTTATTTTTTGAGGATGACGAAACTTGAAACATGAAACTTTCCAAATTGGGTATGTGTATTTGTAACTGAGCTCCCTGAGGCACAACTCCTTTCCCATTTGCAGACTGAGGGCTGAGGAGATACATTTGGCTCTTCAAGGAAATTACATTCTTCCCTGTGCTGGATCCTTTCACGCTATTTCTCTACAGGAAAATGAGTAAATGCCTGTAGAAGCGTGCAGCATGTCCTACAGGCTATTTTAGTGTTCTTATTGCAGCTGCCTGTGTGACTGCATCTCAGCAGACTTCCTCATGCTACCCCCCTCTAAGAGACCTGGGCTGATATGCCTGTCCATCCTCAGGTGAAGACTTTCATTTGTGATACATATGATTTTTTTTTTTCCTTTGATTGGGGGGAAAAAAGAAATTAGAGTCAGGCCCACCAGACATTTGGAAGCATTCCTTGCTGTTATCCAGTGAGCCTTTGACCCAATTGCTGGGAAGAATGAAAAGTGTGCTAATTAGAGATCCACCCATCTGAAAAACTAAAGTAAGAGGTTTTGATATTTGAACGTGAGGACCCGGACATCCTATGAGTGTGCTTCTTTTAATCATTGCGCATTGGTCAGATGGTGATAACATTTGTATTCTGCACATCAGGCATGCCAGGAGATCTGGTCGTGCAGTGGTTGCAGGCTGCACATTGTATTATAACCCTTAGTATGATGTAGCCTTTTAGAAAATTGCCACTTTTTAATCTTCTGTTAACACCTTTCTTTTTTTCTTCCCCATATTTCTAGGAAAGCTTGGGTTGGGATGGAGCATATAAGTTTATGAAACATGAGGTGGAAGGTGAGAAAATGAGGAAAGGGCTGTTAGGAAATGGGAATCAAATCGCATTTTCTGATGGAGGTGGTGTTATGGAAATGTGTATGGGGAAAAGCTTCCAGCCTTTAGAGATGCAGGGCACCGTGGATGCCACCCAAATGTAATGGATACTTCAGTCTGCAGATGACCTGAGACAGAGGCTGCTAGGACTCTGATCTGTTGTATGTGTTTTAACTCTGAACTCACTTTTGCTCATACAAGTGATTTGCTTGAGTTACGGAGCTAGGAGCAGGTTGGCATACTGTGCTTGGAGCCTAGAATTACCTTAATTTTGTCCTGGGAAATACAGCTGGTCTGAAGAAAAGCTCTGGAAGTGCTTGTCCCTGCAGGTCAAAGCCATGTTGCTGTAATTCATCAGCTTGGGGTCTGCTGCCATCATCTGTAAGTCCTGCAGATGTCAGCAGTTCAAGTGCTGATGGAGTCCAGTCTTTTAGAGCTGTCATTCACAGCCTTGACCCTGGTCCCTGATAAAAGTCAGCACTGTCTTTTGGGTTTCTTGTATTTATTTTATTTACAGGCTAACCCCTTAAAAGCAGAGGCCCAAGCCTTGCACTCTGATCGGTTGTTACTCACTTGTTCCCATTCCTAACCTCTTAGCTCATGTTCTCCCCTTCATCTGGCGTGCTCGGAAACTGCAGTAATTACCTTGCAGAGCCTGTGGAGTTGGTTTTTTGTCGAAGCTTAACTAGTGAAACTATTTTTTAAGACACAAATTAGAGAAACTTCTGTCTGAAACTGCTCTTAGCCCCCTCCCTTCTTTGTTCCTCCTCCTGTACCTCAATCCCTTTGTCTTATGGTATGCCTCTTAAAAAGAATGATTAAATCTTCAGCTGTCTGCTCAGGGTATGTCTGCTACTGTGTCTTGAAGAGCCAGAGCTGATGAGGTAGATGTTGCAAGCTGCTTCAACCCTGTGGCAAAATGTAGGCAAAAATTCTTCCAGGTAGGATGCTCTGGATAGGCCAGCACTTGATCTGGGCTTTCCAGTGTTATGAGAATTTGTATACATGAAGACACTTGTGTTGCTTCTGGAGGACAACGGTAGGATAATTTTAGGGAGAGCTTTGATACTAAATAGGCTTTGCTCCAACCCAGTAGAAGTGCTAAGGCATATCCAGAAAGTCCACTCTGGAGTTGTTTTTAAAAAAAAAAAAAAAAAACAGATTTCATGGTGCAATCTCCATAGATACCTGGGCATGAGTTTGGCGCTTGCTAGCTGCTCTACATTATTGGTATCAGCAAAGCCTGTGCAGAGACTGTTGGAGAAGTTCCCACAGGAACTGTCTGTTATTGCTCTTGTTTTAAGGACTTACTGAGCTGATGGTTCAGGTGCTGAGCTCAGCCACTTAACCTGGATTTTGTGCCTAATTTCTTATTGCAGTCAGTCTCTGGGACCTAACAATCTCTGCAAAAGTTTGGGAGTTTTTGTTCCTTTCAAAATAAGGGTACCAGTATACCCAGTCTCAGAAAGAGACTTTTATCTACATTCCCTATTTACATTCACAGGTGAGCTGAGGAATAGGAAGACTCTACAAAGACATCACGGCAGTTTCAAGGTCTGGTTGGCCTCTTCCTTTTTGCTTGAGGAACATGTTCTGGGAACCAACTATGTCTGTGAATTGGCAAGGTCTGTACAATTCTTGATAATCTCTGAAAATGTACGTCAGCTACATTAAAAAGATATTGCTTGTGGGATTCCAGTAATTAGGATGTAAGTAATTAGTAATTAATTGAATAATGTGAGACTTCAAAAATTCCTTTGGGAGGCTGAGTGACTTTCTCTGTGCATTTTTTGCTTCCACTTCTCCTGTTTTACTGCACGTGGGATAAATGACTTGTGCTTTAGTGTAGTTGTGAACTTGGGGTGGGGGTTGTTCTAGGCATGCTGGAAGTGTCCCCTGCTAGCACTGGCCGGTGCGTATGTGCCTCGCTTCACATGATGTGGTTCCACTTCTAACATCCAGTCCTTTCTCTGCCTCTAGTGGCAAGGGCAGCACGTGCACACCCCCCTTTCCCACCCTTTACCTAGCATTACAAAAGGATGATCTCTTTCAAAATGGAAAAGACCCGGCTTCCTTAACCTTAGGAATGAAATTGATGTGTCAGGGAACCTCAAATGGAGCAGCTGCTGAAAATTTGACATGTTGTCTTGCTCCCTGGGAGCTGCTGTGCTGGTCCATGATGAGTGTAAGCAGGCTGCCCCTGAAAGGTGAGCAGATCATTGTCTCATCTTGAAAATGTGCAGGGAGCTTGGCATATAACCTTACAGACCTGAGCATTACGTGCTGATTCTCTTTAATTAAAAGGGGGAAGACATGTGACTGGTCTTTTCTTAATTGCAGTGCTGTGGAAATCAAGGATAACTGTTAGGGTTTTCATCAGAGGGCCAACGACTGAAAAATAAGTTAAAGGAAGGTAGTATTTTTCCTCACTAGACTCCCTATGAGTTATGTTTTTGGGGGGAATGCGTATTACAGATACATACATTATAGTTTTGCATCCAAAAAAGTGACACCAGGGACTCAAGATTTCAAAGACTTTGGACGTTTATCTTTTGTAAATGTAATTGTATCTAGAAGTAAATAAGACTTTGCAATTTATAGGCACTTTAATTTTGCGCTATTTATGGACATGGAATTGCGTAGAATAATGCTGCCTTATTTTATACTGATGGGGTTGTATTTTTACCACTATAGTAAGGGTTATTTCAGCTGTGAACCTTTGTCAGAGCCTGCTTGTTTCTAGAAGGTTGTAAACTGGCTCGTGTTGCCTCTGGAGCTACGTGAACTCTCGGGCTTGGAAGAATGTAGTTAAAAACTTCAGATACATCAGTGTACCAAATATTTATGCCTACAGATAAAAATAGAGGACTCTTTCCAAATGTGGAAGGGTGTGCTTGTATGAATGTTCTGAAGGAAGAGTTAAGAAATAGCATAATCAGATAAACTGTTGTTGATTTTATGTAAGAAGAGAGAGAGGGTGCACACAGAACTAAACAGAAATACTCCTGCATTTAGAGAAAGTTACCGTAAATAGACAAAAAACCTGCCCTTCTTTTGGGAACTGGTCCATACACAGCTCTGCAATCTTGCACCAGGGTAAGGTGAATGTATTATTACCCTACTGGACAAGCTTCTGGCACACTGGGACTGCAGGAAAACACCTGCAGAGGTAGTATTTTAGTGAAAAGGGGAAGTTTAAATTCTAGCAGAGAAATAAGCTGGAAACAGCTATGTTCACGGAAGCCAGAGCATGCCTCTTCTCTGTTTCTAAAACGCTCGCTAATTACCAGTGGTTTGACTCCTTAATAATGCTGGAAGGAGAAAGTTGCAGAATCAGGACCTGAGTTTCTTAGCTATTGTGTTTTTTTTGTCCCAGGATACATCAGGTCACTTCAGAGTAAACAGGGGGTTGGAAAGTGAGGTGAAATGGAGAAAATGTTTTGGATCTTCCTCAACCCACAGAAATGCCTCTGCTGTTGTCAGTAGTAGAGAGGTGTTTGTACCTAACTTTAGCCCTTTTATTGCTCCTGCTGTGCTGGCACAGCTGCATTTGGATGTACTGCAGAAGCTTTTCTCAGAGGCTTGGTTTGTGCAAGTCTCCTATTTTTCTACCTACTTTCTGCCTCTGATTTCCTTATCAATGCCCTTCCCAAACCAACTACATACATATTACATATATACAGGAACCAGGCCCCTATCTGCAAAGTTCACCATTCGTGCTCTTTGATGTGCTGGTGTCTGGCAGGTGAGTTTGTAATGGTCTCTAAGTGCTTCCTCCTGCAAACAGGAGCATTGTTTATCTGCTGGCCAGTGACAGTTGGAGATTCCTTTTGAAACATCACAGAAAATCAAATAAATTACTTCAGATTTCATCCTTACTGGAAGAATGTACATCTATCAGTGGAAACAGGGAACAAGCACGTCCCTGTCAGCAAGTAATAGCCTCTGGGAAGTAATTTTTTGAACCAGATAAGTGAGCAAACCCTATAAAGGGTGATCAGTAAACAACCAAATTCCACTGTACTTGAATCTCAACCAAGACACCATCAATTCTCCTGATGTTAATTCCTACACTCTCTGTTATTCCGCCTTGTGCGGTCCTTGCCTGAGATGGTGGTAGCTCATTGTGTCGTAGTCCTGCTTTTCAGTAAAAGTAAATAGATTTTTATTCAGGATCATTTTTGTTTAGCAGTAGATGGGACCGTTTTATTTTTCCCTTTCCATTAGTTACAGTTTAAGATATTTGCATTTGAATGAGAACTTTTTCCTTCCTCACTTTTCACCTTCTCTGGCCTGCTCAGGCAATGGAGTTGCATCCTTCTCATTTGAAATAGCTTTATTCAAAAAAAAAAAAAAAAATTCTTAAAGGCTAATAATCCTCCCAATTACAATTATCAGTATTTATCAAAGTAAAACATTGTGTCATGCTACATTTGATACAAAAGCATCCAGCTGAATATTCTGTTAGACAGGTCCTGTGAAGTTAAAAAGAGGACCGGGCTGAGTTATCTCACCATGGGAGGAAAAAGGCATGCACAATCAGATATTTAACACTCCTTTGCAATTATGGGAATTTTTATTCTCTCCCTGGTAGGGAACATAGCATTTTACTGCAGTGTTTCAAGTTAGCCTCCAATGGTATCTGATAGAAGTGCTTTTATCCCCTGAAGATACAGCACAAAATACAAATCATCATTGGTTTTATCTCAGCTGGAGCTGCCTATTTTCTAAATGAGTTTACTCTGTGCTACTGCCCATCAGGCACATTTTTCATCCTTCATCCCCACTCTTTTACTATAGCTGGGTTTAAGTCCTTTCTTCTGTCCTTTGTTCCTTCAGCTCAGCGAAGTAAACAGCAGGATTGATCTTACACTGCATTTTGGTATTGTTCCAGCTGCTCATCAATAGACATGGGCTGGGAATGCACTGACTGGAAAAGAAGGGCAAGATTGAAATTCACTTTTTGTTCTTTGTGCCTTTTAGTGTGCAGCGGAATGTCCCTAATCTGAAAGCTGCTACACTGACTGCCTATCAACATGCAAATTAATCATCAAGTGACAAGTCCCATATTTGCTCTAAGTATTTAAATGTATCTATGTAAAAAAATAATAATTAAAAAAAGGTGATCTTTTAAAAATGCTGTTTCTAGTAATTAGTATAGGGAACAAATGTCACCATTTTTGCATCTATTCCGTCATGTAGCAATGAGCCTAATGCTTTAGAATTTTCTGGGTATGGGGGGGGAATGTTTTGGTATCCTGGTAAGCAAGACAAACTCAAGATAATCTGCAGTTAGCAGCACAGTGAAGGAGATATTGAGAGCAAAAGCAACATCATGACTGCAAATTATTTGTACCTGCTTTCCTGAGGAAAGGCATTACAAATAAACTTACAGATGCCGAATGCAATCATTTCTCATTTTTTGAACACAGTGTTTCCACTTGTAACTTTTCCCTGGAGTCCTGAAGGATTATAATTGAATTTGGGGCTGTAGCAAGAATACACAGCACTACTCTGTTTTAATATCCATTGACTTTTATATGGCAGTTTGATAAAATGTTTGAATGCAGGAAAAATGTATGCATTCTTTATGGAAGACTAAACAACTGGCAGAGAGTAACTGAGGGCTGGAGGAGAGCTGGCTTACATGTATGAGAGCTTTGCTGGCATGCTTACCTGGCTGTTGGAGAGCAGTATTTCAGAACAGGTTCCACTCTGTCACTGAACCAATACGCCTGTAAATAGATTGCACAAGAAATGGCACCAGCCTGCATACATGACCAAGGCAGTTTAATTTATCATAGCACTGAATTAATTTAGTGTTCCTGTTTTTACTAGTTCTGCAGAACTTATTCTTCATCCTTGCCTGTGTGGTAAGGTTCCCTACCCCAGAGCTTGTATGTATTCTGAAGTCTTGAAAACTTTATTTATCTGCTTTGCCCACTATATGATTTGAATATCTTTCTACACCTTAGAAATGGAAGGAAGGAAGAAATGAGAACAGATTGCATCCTGGTCTCACACCAGAGACCTAACCACATCCAAAGTTGCTCATAATTTTTGTTAGCTTACATTTCTTTCAGCCTTCTTGTTCTGCACCCTGGAGTAAAGTATCCTTTGCTATGTAGATAGGGTTGTAATTTTCATTCTTTCTTGGAGGCAAAAATGCTTTCTCCTTGTCTATCTCTGGAGAAATCTTTCAGAAAAAAAAGGAAAAAAGAGAGAAAAACAAATTCTAATGTGTTCTGTCCTCAGCTGGGCCTGAGCTATAAAGTATACACGCAGACTCAAACCTCCCCCAGTTTGTCAGGGTGAGTGCTCAGCCATGTGGGATGGAGGAGAGAAACTGTGGTCCCACGCTGGACATGGGCATGAACGAAGGTGTGCCTGTCCCTACAAATAACTTGTTAATAGCTGGGGCTCTACCTGCTATTTGAAGTCTTCTAATGGGTGTGACTTCAAAGCCAGCTGGGAGGCTGGCTGCAGGGGCTGGTGCTTTGCTCTGAGCTCAATGCAGGGCTGTCCTGGGCTGGGGGAGAGGAGATAAGAGAAAACTGAGGAGGGTCCCTGAAAGTCAAAAGAATTAGCATCTTTTTTTTAAAAAAAAAAAAAAAAATTCTTCAGAAGAAGCATGCAGGTTCCTGAAGTTTTCCCATGGGAACAAATTCTACTGTTCTCAACTTGGAAAGCAGCGACATTGTGTTCAATTTTAGGGCTTCTTGTTTTTTTTTTTTTTTCCTGAAGCATAGAAGAGCAGCCAGCTTTCTCTGACCTGCCATTGACCAAAACCAACAGTTTGCACGGTGTATATTTTAAGCTGGAAGAGGCAACCTCCATCCTGCACATCTGTTTGGCCCTTTGACTGGGTAGTGGTGAAGCCAGCACCCCAGCCTCCTTCCCAGCTGTGAGCAGGTGCTATGGGGCCCAATCCAGTTACCGGAGCTCCTGTTCAGACACGGGCTGGGTATGTGAAACATGGGCACGCTGTCAGAGCAGTTGTGGTCCCAGTCTGCCGTGACTCACAGCCAGCACGGTGCTGTGAAGGGCAGCTAGCGCTGCCCAGGGGAGCTGAAGGCACGCTAAGCTTTTCCCACCTGAAAGTCACCTTGCATGCAAGACATCAGGCTCTTGACTCTCAGCATGAAAAGGCACAGGGTTTGGTTGTTAGCAGCCATCCCGGTTAATATCTATACAGACAGATACATGTGTGTGCTGATTTTCAGCTGGGGCGGGGGGGGGCAGGCTCTGATTGTAGTAGCACATCTGTAAAGTGCTGATGTGCTGGTAAGGAATGAGTAAGCAGCAGTGCAACCAGGATCTGAACCTAGCCTTGTTGGAACAGAACGCTGGTTACAGCAAGGCTTAAGGTTTGAAATGGGCCCTAGGCAAGGCTCTGACTAGTGCTTCCCAATGAGGACAGACAGAAGGAAATTGTCTCTCCCTTTTTAAAACAGCTTGGCAGGATAACAGTCCTGACATATTTCTATTAAAATTAGGTAGATGCCCTTTCCTCTGCTTTTGCTGCTGGCCAGGTGCATTAAACACCAAAGGGACAGGCAAATCAGTGCTGTGTGTCAAGAAAGATGTCACAGACATAAAGGCAGGAACCTTGTTGGGTCATTGCCTCTGCACTGTCTTGGTCTCCTTTAAGCATTTGTTGGACTGTGAGAGACAAACATTACTGAAGAAGAGTGCTCAGACAAATAAGCAGCAGCTTTACTGTCTGCAGTCCTTTCCTTGATGTTTGTGGAAGGATGAGCTGAGGCAGCTTGTGGTACCTGGCCTCAGTGTGCTGCCTCTAAACCTACCTGGATAAATAATTTCCCACAAAATGAGCATTTTTCTCCTGCATAGTCCCTGCCACTGTAACCACTGCTTTTTGTGCTTGCAGGTGGCACTGGTCTTTTCAGCTTGTTGCTGAGATGCGTTAACCCCGAGTGCCCCCAGCTGTTACAGCTTGGCTCAGGGGCACTGATCACTGGCTGCCCCAAGCTCATGGGGATGAAAGCTGGCTGAAGAGAGCAGTGTTGGCCTGTGGATGAGCACAGGTGAAGTCCTGGCTCTGTGGAACTGGGTGATATCCAGGAGGTCAAGCTTCCCTTGAGAGAGGTTGTCTTTTCTCTAGTGTCACGTTGTGGGTCTGTGCATAGCACAGCCATGATCTCTGGAACCTGCTGGGAGTGATGCTTTTCTTGAAGACTTCCTGACACCAGGGAGTTGGTGAGAAGTAAAATGTCCCACTTCTTGTCACCATAAAGGAATAAATTAGAAGTGGTGTATTACAGTGTCGGTCACACTGCTTTTCCAAGGAAAACAGTGTCTACAGGTCTCTCTTCTGACATTCCCTTCTCCCTGCAGTTTATTTTGTACCAAAGTACTGTCAGATACGTGTACATATACATACATGTACGCATATAGGAGAGTGTTTCTTGGCCTGCATAAGAAGTGAACTTGTGTGTGCTTGTGTACAGGTCCTGTGACTTTCCTTTTGCAATTCCGCAGGTGGACAGGAGCCTTTTTCTCTTGACGGTGCACTCTGCCTACCCCTCTTCCAGCAGAGCACAGTAGTGGTGGTGAAGGTTCAGTGCCTTGGTATGTAAGGTCAAAACTGAATCTCCTCTGATATTTGGTCAGCTCAAGCCAGTCATATGCTGAGTAAATAAGTTTTGCTGTTCACCTTGATTCAGAGGTCAGTAACTCAGGGCTGCGTAACTGCCTGTGATGTCATGCACTGTTACTCTAGCTCCTGGAAAATGTAATTTGGCAGTTGAAACATTTCACTGAGAATAGTACAACTTCTTTCAGTTAAACAGGGTGCTTTACAGGAGAAGGGCTTTTAAAGCAATGTAGCTGCTTTTCTTTATTTTTCCTATTTTTTTTTCTTCCTTAGGAAGCCCCTGCTGCACAGGCTATGTGTTTTTGGAGTAGGTTGGCCTGTGTGTGAATGTTTTGTTTGGGTGCTAATGCAGTCAGCTGGAGCCATGTGTGGGCGTGCCTGTGGCAAGTGGTCCAGGCTGCCTTTGAGAGATGTTTTTGGAAGACCTTGTGACAAACAAGGATGATAACCATGGGTACAGAGTGCAGGCAGGTAAGCCTGGTGTCTCCAGGTGAGGAGTGGTTGGGAGTTTTCCAGCAGAATTGCGTGTTGTCAGCCAGCCTGCTGACACCAAAACATTCCAGCAAAAAGGCTGCTTAGCTTTGGTGACCTTCCCAAGCTGGGAGAGCTGAGAGGCTCCTTGTTTTCCTACCAGTGTCAGGCTCCATTTGCAGAGTCCAGAGCAGGACCTAAGTGGCCCTGGGAGCTTGTCTATTAGGCATACGGACTGTTTTTCACTGAAGTTCTAAAAATGTGACTTTTTTTCCCAAGTAAACTTGTTTCAGGTTGTGAGAAGCATTGTAAGGAGCCTATATGTTGTCCAGAAGAAGCAGTAAAATTACTCAAAATCTTGCATATCCCTGTGGAGTGGGAAGTTGTGATTTAGGCAGAAGGGAAAATGATCTTGTTTCTGTTCTTAAAGAGGGTTTGTCCTCTCACCTGAGAACCACTGTCCCAGCCAGTCTGTGTGGGAGATGGATGATGTGATGCTTGTTAGTACTACTGTCCCTGGCCCTTGTAAAAGCCCATCTGCTGTTGGACTACAGATGGTTTGTTCATTGCTTGTCTGATTTTGTTTCAGAAGAAATTAGGGACAAAGCTCTTTCTAGTGCCCATATGAGCAGGGGTAGACTGAGATTATCCAGCATGAGCTCTACCAAGCTCTTGTGACTACTGCTTGCTTATCAGGAGTGGGGTAAGAGAATCCCACAGCTGAGCTCAAATCAAAGCGGAAAGAACAGAGCTTCTCCCACTCCTTTCATACAAGTATGAAAGCTTTGATTATATTTGACTTCTGCTCATGGAAGCTCTCCCTGGAGCAGTCAGGAATAGGCCTGACCCTTATGGAAAGCAGATCTTTAAATATCTTCTGCAGCCCCCATCACCTCTTTGGTATCCTCAGGCTGTTGGTTGTGTTAGAGCTTTGTATGGTGCCTGGGATAAGGTGGTCACCAGCCTCAGACCACCATACAATCTTTAAAGTGAGGACCAAGTGTTTAGCTGTGGTGGTCTGTGGGTGCAAGTCCAATTTCTTCAGTTCGTAAATTTAAAGGGCAGAAAAAAATCTTTTGGCAAAACTAATTTTCTTATAAAACTGTCCATTAAACTTACCCCCCTCTTTTTTATAATGGAATGCACACAACACTACGCATATTGACTTATATTTTCAGTCAATATCAAGATTTATTGTCCCTTGAGTTAAATGAATCACAATATTGACCTCAATGTAAGCCAATACCTGCTTAATGCATTTTTTTTCAAGTATTTTGTATTCATTTTTAGTAATAGGGCCCATACAGTAGTCTATAATATTCATTTGTATTCCCCTTCTTGCTCTTTCCCCCTTTTTTATTTCCTCGTCTGTCTTTGTTGATGGCTATCATAGCAGTAGACACTGGATTCATTTAATGAATGAGAAATAAAGATGTCCAATAGCTGGTGTATGTCCATTATAGAGACTGAATGACTCATTTCCACAATCAGCTCGCCTTGTCTAGTTTGGGCTGGGGAAAACAAGGTGCATAGCTTCTAGCAGGCGCTGCAACAGAAACAATAGCCAAGTGTTGCTCACGCATTTCCATGCCACTTCTTTCTTTCTCTTATTTTCTTCTTCTTTCCTTTTCTTTCTGCATTTAAATTTTCCACAGGAGGGGAAAAAACAGTATTTCTTTAATATTGAATTCCATTTATCTCCATAAATTGGTTATGGTATACCATCTAAAGGACTCAGCTGTTTTTAAAATAGGTTTATTCCTTTTCCTTTAAGATTATTTCAGATTATTTCCACACAGTACAGGCGAGTTATAAGCAGACTCATTTTGCAGACTTCAGTGAGAGCTGCACATTTGCAGTGCATCGTTTCAGATGTGGAATGTTGAACAAAGAAATTAAATTTATATGTATCACCTAAATTATTTCAGATTCATGGTTCAGCAAAGAGTTCAGATCCTAATCAAATATGTAGTTTGCATGGGCACTACACCTTTTCTCAATAATAATATGGCAGTTCTATTTACAATGCTTGACTAGGCTTTGCAATAATGCTTTTACTGAAATTTACCTTTTGTTTTTCTACTGCAGTCTTGGCCACCCATTAGATGAGTGCACCCTTAGAGAAAAGATAATGATAGCAAGTATCTTTTATGGAGAGGGAGGATGTGAGAGAGAAAAATCAGGGCTCCTCTAGAATATTTCTCTCTCTCAGACTTTTCCAGGGACTACCAAAACGCCTGCTGATCTGTGGGCATCCAGATCTATTCTGTGCTGAAAAGAACAATTTGGATATTGAGGTCTTGAGAAATTATGTGAAAAGCTGTCTCACTGGGATTGCACCAACTATCACCTCATCGACATTCACTGCCTCTACCACAGCATGAAGGAGAAAAACACCAACAAAAGATGTAAAGAAGAAAGAAATCAGAGGAATAACACATTATTGAAGATGACCTAGAGGGAGGAAAAGGTGGAGGAGCAGCCTTCCTTCACCTGCTGCTGCTGGATGAGGAGGGAGAAAGGCCTGAAGTGCTTTTAGCATCACCTCTTCAACAGATTTTAAGGTATTCTACAAAGTCTTGGAAAGTGATCCCCTCTAAAGTAGGGATTTGGCAATTAATAAGCAGCCTTTCCCTAATACGTTTTTGCAGCAGACCCCAACTTGACCCCAAGCAGTGTGTTCTGCCTAAATTTGCAAGAATTTGGGGCACTGAGTAATTCTCAGCAGAATATAAACATCGCAACCACAAGTATATTGCCCTGGAGCTGGGCCATAGAACACTGCACTACTGCACAGATATCACACACTATGCTTAGCTGCCACAGTGCTTTTTATAGGATTGAGATTTTTTGGAAGGCAAAGGGAAAAAATAATAATAGAAAAATATATTCCAATATTCTTGAGATGTTGCTACCGATGGATGTGGGCTTGGTCTTTCTCATGTGTCCCAACATAAACATATTTAGAGCTGGGCATGTAAGCACTTCGACCTGCAGGAGCAAGGCAGCCAGGTTTGCTCAGGAAGGTCACTGATGGGTGATGTGTATTCACTGACGTGCCATCTGATGCAAGCCCAGATGGAGCCCCACCATGCGCTTTAGAAGAGACCCAACTCTTCACTCAGTCCATACTCAGTATGTGGGCCAAGGCTTGCTGGGCTGACATCTAA
>VXAV01011346.1:1134530-1157613 GCA_013399715.1 Alectura lathami | reverse complement strand
GTAAATATTAGTATTTTTTTTTTGTAGCTATTTACAGATTTTTCTCATAGAACTCAAGGCTTATTTCCTTTTTTTTTTTTTTTTTTTTCCTTCCCTTTCTGAGTAGCCCTCAACTGTGCCACACACAGGCAGTAGCACAAACAGAGGAGGGAGCTTCTTCCTTTCTGTTTCAGGCGAGGAAGCCAAGGGCTCTGAAAGGTGGCAGTGATTTGTCAGAGATCAGGGAGGGTGCAGCAGATCATTTAGCTGAGGCAGTGGTGGAGCACAGTGCTGGAAGGCAGTGTTTGGGAATATCCTCACTGCAGGTTTATCCAGCCTGTCTAATGGCTAGTTATTGTTGGAAATGCTCGCATGAAAGCCCAGGACGGTGTGCGAGCAGCTCAATGGTACGAGGGAGTTGTTTAGCTCATACCCATGAGATTAATCGCGGCTCAGTAACTTAACTCCAGTATCTTTCTGCTGTAATGTGACTTACTCAGAGAGTAGCTGAGGACTAGGCAGTCCACAAAAATCATGATGTCAGATATTTCGGTGTCAAACCCTTCCGATGTTGAGCGGAGTGCACGGTTTACGACGTGCAGCTTTGCAGCTGGTGAAGCAGCAGTATGCCCTCGCTGCACCGTTTGGTATGCTGGAAAGCTGCGTTTGTTATCGCCCTTGGGAGACCACCTGGGTTCAGTGACAGCGAGGTACGACAGGGAGAAGGCTGGAGCAGGGACAGCTCTCGGGCAGCACGGCGAGTTGTGAGCATTCCCACTGAGGTCTGCGGAAGCGTTTTCTGTGCAGCAGATTGGAGTGAAAAATCCTCCAGGTGTTCGGCACTGAGGGCTGGGATCCGGTCTTTTAGTGGGTTTGTTAGCTGGCCAAAGGGGGCTCTCGCTCACTGCGTTTGCTGGTGCTTTCGTGTGCAGGAAGCTTACTGGAGAGTTAAGAGGAGCATGCTCGGGGTGAAAGCGTACAGAAAATGCAGTGGATTAGAAGAGCCTTGTGTATAGAAGTTCCTAACCCTGTGATGGATCATATTCGTAAAGGATTTGAGGGATCGACATATTCCTCACTCAAGAATCTTTCCATCCTTACTGATGAGAGCACTGGACGAAGGCCATCATTAATTTAAATGAATGTCTCATGCTTATGTCTGAAGCTTATCCAACACGGAACTTGTTCACTGGCAATGAAAATAAATGCTTTTTTCTTCTGTTCACTGCTGGTCTGTGTGGTGTGGGCCCCCTACAGAAATGGACAGAATTTTCCCCTACCCACTTCCCCCCAAAATGTCGCCCTAAATGATGGAGAGAAAAAAAAAAAGGACATTTCACATACATAAAATATGTAATTAAAATGATGAATTATTGTAAGATAGAATATTAGCCTTTTGACATTTTAATCTGAGCAGGAGAGAGCGAGAGAGTGCATTTGGAGCCGCTCAATTAAATTTAGAAATTTTTCCCCTCCATTGTTATGAATAAATAGAAAGATTCTGTAGCAGTCTGCGGAATTATTAATTGCAAGTACTGTAGAAGGTGCATGCACCGTATCATGAAATGGAGTATCATTGTTAGTGACTATATTTCTTGGTAATTAAGGCCCAGACTAATGATGCAAGTTTTCTTCAGCATGATTTTCATCTGATTATGAGGCTGCTTCATTAAGAGCACTCAGACTAACGAGCTGTAGCTGTAATAAAGTAATTTTCTGTCTTGTGCTCTGATTGATAAAGAGTTTCTATAGCTAAAAGGAATTGAAAATATAATTATAATTAGAAATGGTTGAATAAAGTTATTACAGGATTGCTGAAGGGTAGTGCAATTGACACCATAATGTTTTTTGGAAGTGTGCATCTTAAAATTAGACTTCATAAAAGGAAGGGGAGGAAAAAAAAAAAATAAAGCAGCCCACAACCCCAAACCTTCTCTGCTAATAAATGGGCAGAATGTTGCTGCTTCCATAAAATGAACTGTTAGATTAAAGTGAAATGAGGTTTTCCCACATTGTTCAGAACAAGAAAAACATATGCAGGAAGAATGCTGTTGCCTTTCTTCCCAGCATTCCTCTTAAGTGAAGTAAAGCTTATGAAAATGCTTTTTACTCCATTTATAAAAATTTTCATGCTGCCATATGTTGCAAAAAAGATCTTTTTGATTAGGCTAATATGTTTTGAAGCATACAGTGTAATTTTGGAGTTTCCCTTTAAAATGTGCAAAGTGTTACTCGAGTCTTTCCTATATATTTGCATACATTAGCTATTGATCTTTACATACGTTTTTAGAATGGAGAGGCTGTCCCTTCTTTCCTTCAGCCTTTTTTCAATCTCCTTCTGTTGGCCAATATGAAAATATAACTGGGTCAAACACAGGGTCTCTCTTTTGTCTCGAGGGGAAGCAAATCAACTTTTTATCCCAGAAACCTTATTCTTCTTTATGATGTTCATATCATAAACAGCACAAACTCCGTTAGAGCAATCCTTTCTGCGTATGTCATAGGATATATATGCTGTATTGATATAGAAATCTATAATAAGGGTTTTATTTAGAATTAGCTGATGCACTTTAGTACTCAGAAGTTGTTTGACTTATTTAATTTGGAGGCTTCTCGTATTGCTGCATCTCCCTCTTTGGAAGGCTTGCATATATTTTAAAGCTGCAGTTATGCACATTTGGTTATGTAAATCTGTCCTATACCGACTCAGAGGAACTTTATTGTATTGGATTGAACCTAACAGTCGATCATCTAGATGTATATTTATGCTAATTAACTTAAAGCCAGCATTTTGCATTGATTGTTCAGCCATAATGCTTTTTGGAAGATTTTTAGAATTTTTGAAAATCATTCTTAACACATTATACGGTGATAAAAGTGTGTTATTGGAATACCATTAGCAGGAATAAAAAAAGAGCAGAATTTTATTGGTTGTTCATTGAAAATGTTAGCTGTGATTAGTTACATAATCCTACATTAACCTGTAAATTAAAATTCCTTGGTGCAATTTGATGGCTGATTTAATTTTGTCTTTCTTTGTTTGCCGCAGGCTAATTCCATTATGAATTCTTTATACAGCCTTTTCCCTCAATGATTAGCAGCTTCTACTCAAGTTCTGATTACTATTGTACACTTAGCACTACATAAAGCTGGGGATTAATATTCCCCTGAAGAATTGTTGCTATGGATCTGCTCTATTCCTTCTAAGAGATGTTTCTGCAGCTTCAATTGTCCATAAATTATGATCTCTAGTGAATTATCAGTGGGAGTGAACTAAGCTTAACAAGCTGAAGAGAGCACTCTAGTTCTGAAAGAAAAAGGGAGAGAGAGATAAAAAGATTCTCAATTATTAATTGCAAGGTTTCCATAATACAGAAGTGGCGATATTTTCTCTATCTTCATTCCTGTGAGCATGTAAGAAATCAGGGTGAGTCAGAAACACAAAAGTCCTAACCCCCTCCAGCACTTAGATAAAGCCTACCAGAGGGTCAGAGTTACAGCAGGCGGAGGTGGAAAAAACAGCCCCGTGGTAGCACTGACTTCTAAGTTTGCATTTTGGCTCTTCTTGTTTCTGTTTCACTATCTGTGTCCTCCCGGTTTCGTTTTCAGTCTGTCAATAGCACGATTAGCAGGCTGGCTCAACTGCCTTTAAAATATAGGTGGGATTAATGGGGGATATAATTGCAGATGTCTGAAGATCTTTCATATTTGGAGGGGTTTTATTAAGAGACAGTTATTCCAGTTGAGGTTTGTGAGCACATTGCTCTGCTCCCATCTGTTGCCCTTTGTTAGGGCTTTAAAGTTGTATTTCTCCTACTGGTTCATGGCTCTTTTTCTTCCCTACCCTTGAAAAATCCAGTTTGAAGGCTGGACTGCAGTGTTATTCTTTCTTGCTGGTATGTGAGATTTTCCTAATTGCAACGATCACATCCTTCTGCTTTCCAGCCAGAAGCCAAGCGAGCTCCTGCTCAGACTTCAGGCTGCGGAGGGACGGGCGTAAAAGACTGCTGCAGACGCAACTCCGGGTGTGCCTGCTCCTCGAGCAGTGTGCAGCTGGCTCTGCACAAGCTGTCCGGGGCTTCCACGGTGCAGGAGAGGAGCCGCCATTCAGGAGGTGCTGACCTTCCACCGCTGACCAGAAGCAGCAGGGCCACCCTGAATTCACTCTGGGCACCGCATCACAGTGTCTTGGGCTGCCCCGCACCAAAAGAAACATAGAATGGCTTGGGTTGGAAGGGAGCTTAAGGATCACCTGGTTCCAGCCCCCTGCTGCGGGCAGGGAACGTAAATCAGTTATTTATCAGACTCTGCTGCCTTACTTTCAGACATTACGATGGCTAGACCTGAGGTGTGCTTGAGGCTGTCTTAAGACCCTGTGGTATTTCTTTGGATGTTCTTTCCCTGCTGGCTGAAGTACTGCTGGAGTGCATCTGCTAGGCTCCCTCGTGCACTGCGGTGCGCTGTCTGTAGGGGCAGGTCACGCTTAGTAACGCAGAGCGAGAGGGGCTTGGTAACTCTAGGAGTTGCTGCGCTTTCCTGAGGGTTGGCAA
The DNA here is from genome assembly GCA_013399715.1 of Alectura lathami. NCBI lineage: Eukaryota > Metazoa > Chordata > Aves > Galliformes > Megapodiidae > Alectura > Alectura lathami. Next base: position 1,153,084 of record VXAV01011346.1, on the reverse strand, counting down.
GTTACCTGCCCTAGCCCACAGGAGTCGTGCAGGCGCTGGAGCTGACAGCATTCCAGCCCCAAATTCTAAGACAAAAACAAATAACTTTGAAGTGTGACTAATAGAAGGTATTTTTTTCTGTCTCTTTCAAAGCCTGCTTGATAAAACTCAGCAAAATTTGTGTATGCATTAAAGTTTTAAATTAAAACCAGTGACTGAATCTGGCTGGTGGTTTGTGCTTGCAGCTAGTGACAGAAAGAACAAAGGCGGGCTGGTTAAATCAGCAGGTCTAGATTCTCTGGGCTGTGGAGTCCACTTAGTCCTGCTTACTGAAGCTGCTGGAGATTCCCATCAAGCAATTCCCTGTGGGGCCACAGTGTAGCCTGTTGTCTTAGCCTGTAGAGATGATGCATATGGAGCAGTCAGGTCTTTGATCTCTAAATGCTGCGTGTTGTGGCTGGGAAAGTCAAGGTTATGTTGGAATAGTCCTGCAGAAGGGCCAAAAAATCACGAGTATGTGAGTTTTATTCTCCCTTTGTCACCTCTATGTTCTCTGCAGTACTCAGAAACTCAGTGTAATGGAGAATTTGAGCTTATGGTTTACATTCTGACTGTCATGTTGAATAACCACTAACAGATTATTCTTGAAGAATCTGATCTTTTTTCTCTCAACCGACTCTGTTGTCTTCATACCATCCTTTTGCGGTGCCTTCCTCAATTTAGCTGAGAGCTGTTGAAATTTAACTCTTTTTGTTAGTGTTTTACTCTGCCAGGCATCTTTGGGTACTCTGGAGCTCTGTTGTGAACACTGGGATCCTCCACGTTTCGTTGCAGGATCACACAAAGTGTTTTGGAGTGGCTTGTAGCTAGATCTCCCTTAGCTAGCTACTTTCTGCCCTGAAGAGTACTGTCCCCCCGAGTGTCTCCTCCTATGATCAGAGGTTTATTTCTCTGTTCCTTGGCAGCTTTGTTGCGGGGTAATCAAAACCACATGCAGTTCTCCAGTCCTGGATGCGCTGTGGATACTGTATGTGGGGTTTTAAAGTCAGAATCACTTTATATTGCATTTACTGACGTTGTATTGCCCAGTGGTCTAGGGTTGAACAAGTCCTTGTTGTTGTCTTTGGTAGGATGGCCCTAATACTTGGCCTCGCCTGTAGACAGCGTGTGTCTGCTGAGCTGACAGCGATGGTAGCAGGCTGACAGCAGAAGTTGCTTCCAGTGAGCGTTGGCTGCTCCTGTAAGCTCGTGCTGAGGGTCGCAGAGGTTGCTACAGTGAGGGCTGCACCTCATGCCCCAGGCATGGTCCTGCTGGTTGAATTATTTACCTGTTATTCACAGCAATAACATACCAGGCTGTGATGGCTGATACTTTTTTTTTTTCTCTAAATTGAGTGATATTTGCCATCAGTTGGTTTTCCTGGCTTCTCAGTTTTTCAGCTGAGATCCTAGTTCTAGGATCTGCTCTAGAGTTCACCTTGCATGTTGCAGATGAAATTATCAGGGAACTGAAACAGTAATCACTGTTACTTTATTATTATTATTATTATTATTATTGGTCTATGTGTGACTGAAGCTGGCTTTGCTCCACTTAGAATTCAGTAGGACTTTTGCCATGATTCAGACCAGTAGGAGAGAGGAAATCCTGGCTGGAGCTTGTTTTTGGTTCCCTGTTGGAGACGATCCCCACAAGCCCTGGGTCTCCGATCAGCACTCCCCAGCCATCTCCTCTGGTGTGCCCAATGTCCCTCCAGTGTCAGTTCTGCCTCTCTTCTCTCCCCGAAGTGCCAGCTTCTCTCTCTCAGCTCTGTTGCATTCAGTGGACTGATTGGTGAAAGAGGGCAGCAGAGATCCTTATTAATAGCATGCCTGTTAGGAAAGGAGGCAAAGAGGAAAGCTCCTAACCAGAGAGGTGTCTGTGAGCAGCTTGGTGCAGCACCGCGTGGGGATGCCCGAGCTAACTCTGAGGGAGGGAGGATGAGGAGCGGTGCTGCACAAAGCAGGGATGCTTGTGGTGCCTGTGAAGCCACGTGAGCACAAAGCTCGATCTGCCCTTCGTTACTCTGCCGCTTCTCAAATGTCCGAGGAGAGGCCTCAGGGTGGTGTTGATGGTGTTGTTCATAGCAAATAGGTGCAGCTGTAGGAAACGTGGAGCTCTGGAATGTGTGCATATTCTGTGTGCAGCCCAGGCTGTGTACTTAGAAAAGCGATGTTTGGTGGCTGTTACTGATCTGTTCCAACCCACTGAATGTACAGTTGAGTACAACCTAAGGGCATCTCTTTAGGGCCTCCAGCCCAGTTTTTAGTGGATTTTCTGTGTTATGGCACTCCAGGTAGGACAGGTGATTCCTGTGGCACGTCTGTGCAGGCCGGTGTGAGGGACACACGGTGCTGGGAGGTACATAGCTCCTCAGGGCAATCCATCCCAGTGCTGCCCTGTTGCTGCTCGGTCCTGATGCTCACTGCAATTTCATCCCCATGTTGCTCTGTTGCACCCACTCTGGACAAGAAGAAATGCTTCTCTTGCACCACGTCAAAGTCATGCACTTTATGACTGTGTTTTTTTTTTTTTCTTGTGCAAACCAGTGTTATATTTTTGTACTTCCTTGACTCTTAAATTGGGCTGTCAAATTGTAATTCCTCTTCTTACACCACGAGCAGGTGATGTATGTTGCTCTGCAGTTCCCGTTGTCTGTGTAACTTTAAATGAAAATGTTTCCTCTGTTGGTGATGGCTTTACTTGTGTTCGTTGGAAATAAACCTGGAATTTTAGAGCCGGGAGGTAATTTATCGCATTTCAGCTGTCTGCTTAATTCACTCCTTTGTTTGTTTCTAAGTCAGCTCATGGTGACAGTGTGGCATTTTTTGTGAAGCCTGTACGTTCTTGTCAGGAAATTCAGGTGACAGTGGAAAGTGGCTCCCTAGAAGACTTCATCCACACCCTTGACTGACTTCCTCAGATGCTTTTTAGCGCAGAGAAAAATTTCCTTCACCTCCACTCCCCTCCTGTCCTCTTTTCCAACAGTCAATACTTAATGAGGTACCTAGACATCAGAGCTACGCCTTGAAAGTTCTTAGCTGGGCTCTTGGAAATATTTAAGCGATATTACACAGCAGCCAGTGCCTTTCTGAGCAATCATGGCACGTCTTGCAGGGCAGTGAAGGGCATCAGGCGAAGGTCTGCAAGCAGCCACCGAACATCTGAGTGCTTGGGAAGGGCAGGCTTGCAAGGAGGAACAGTAATAGCAACAAGAAAATAAGAGGATGAGAAGATTTACAGAGTGATTTAGAAATAAATACACTGCCAACAGCTCATCACATGTTCCATTCGCGCATTTACTGAACTGTGCAAAAATAGATGTGTTTAATCAAAGAATCGGAACTTTTTTAAGATCAGTTGGTAAGTGAACCTCTGCCGTATTTGTTTCTGGCCATAACGTTGTCTGCAGCAGAGTGGAAAATAATACTTGATTCACAGATTTATGGCAGGGATGAATTTATTGGTCAAGTAGTTGTTATACCGTATTTTCACATGCATATGCCAAAGATTATCTGTCTGGAAACAAAACCTCTAAATTCTGATTCTGAGGCTTCAGGGGCTTTAAAAATGACCTATTTGGCATAGAGATGTTTATCCCAGAATACCTTTCTCAGATAGTCCTATTGCTTCTGTTTCCCCATAGCTTACTTAGCCCAAAAGTGAGTGCTGCTTTTAAAGGAGAGTGGCTGACCTGGAGTGTGGGAAATTTTTTATGCTAACACCTCTCCCAGATCTGTAGGCTTGGTAGCTCCCAAGCTTCTCAGCAGTAGCCCTGATGATCAAAAACCAATTCAGATTGCTGTGGACCCGGTGCTAACTCTGTGATGGAAATAGGCTAGGGGCCAAATGTCCTGTGTGAGTATTTGTATTTCTTGTTAACCTCAGCAGTGCAGAGAACACATTAAAATTACATTTTTACATTTTACATTTGGGACCCTCACCGTCTTTTCACTTAAATTACTTACCTGTAACGGTTGCATATTAAATGTTAATGTCCTCTGTATTGGATGTTGTTTACCTTTCACGGTCTTTCTCCAGTTTTCAGTTTTTTGTTTCTCTGTTCATATTTAAAGCTAAAGCGACAATTAGGACTTTGATGGGAGCACAGACAGAATAAAAGCAGCTGTACTGCTTCACACCAGAGGTTCAGCAAATCCAGCATCCCGTTCCCAACAGTAGCTGTAAATGGATACTTAGAGAAGTTTAAGCATTCGTGATGCTTCCTTTCCACTACTCTCCCAGCCCTCTAGTGCTTTCAGACCAAAGGATTTTCTGAACCTTGTATGCTGTTTCTAATTGTTAGCCCCCAAGCAAATCTCTCTTCCAGGTACTCATTTAATTTTCACTTTGAACCCTTGTAAATATTTTGCAGTGCCAGCATCCTTTGCTAAGGAGGTCTACAGGTGGCTCTTCATACAGTGGAGATGTTGGACTTCTTTGCTTTGTTTTGAATTTGCTCCCACAGGCTCTATTTGGCCCTTTCATAGAATCATAGAAATCATAGAAAGGCTTGGGTTGGAAGAGACCTCAGAGATCACCTAGTTCCAACCCCCCTGCCCTGGACAGGGCTGCCAGCCACTAGCACTTTGCTGTAGTTCTTCAGGCTATGTGCAGTTGTTTAGACTTCTATCACCTCCAAAATAATTTCTCTTACCAGATTCATTCAAGAGTTGCAGTTTGTTTGTTCTCTTTTTTTCTTTTTATGGATGGAAATACTGTTCTGTCCACAAGTGTGCATGGGTGAAGTTTAGCTTTCTGACTTGGGGTGATTTAGCATTGTATGAATACATGAGACTGATGCCACAAAGGAGGCAGCTGAAACCCCCAAGTCTCATTCACCCACATGTAGATACACTCCAAGCTGCTCAGTTCTGGATTTAGTCAAGTGATTGCTGTGCTTTTCCTTAGCTATTCACAGGAGTTGTTGACCAGCTCACCAGCGTACAAGCTGAATATTTTTTTTCTGCTGTGTTCGTACTTTGTGCTGCTGTAGAGGAGTGAGTTGTGGACAGTTAGCTCTTGAGTTGATATAAATCAGCATAGCTGCATTGACTTGAGAAAAGCAGAACCATGAGGTTACTGAAGACTTTTGATGTGTACAGGAACCACTTAGTTCCTTACTGTAAAAGTCAAGTGTGTGCCTAACTTAGCATCTTCCAAAGAATTTCGAGAATTATGTTGAACAGGAGTTTCTGTGATAAACCATCTCTGCAATACAATATTTCTTTTCCTGTGTTTCAGTCTATGCAGTAGTCAAAATGTTTACACGTGCATTATTATTATTATAACCTGCAGTGAACTTGTCTCCCCAGCTGGAGCTCAGATATACAAGATAAATTCAATTGGGTGTGCTTTCAACTAGAGAACTTAGGCCTTCTGCTGGCTTCAGGTAAAGCCACGTGGTTTGGACTTCTCCCTTGAGCTATGCAAAGTCTAATACTGTAAACTGATAAACATTATTCTAACGCTGGTAACACTTGTGTAAACTCCGGTGCTGTTCCCTTCTTAACACCTCCCACTTCCTCACATCCGTGTAAATTCTTCGTCCCAGTGTGGTGCACAAAGGTCCGATACGGATCATGTGCCATTCCCAGTACAATGAACGCTTTCTTTCCGTCTTTGCTGGACTCTGGAACTCTTTTGCTTTACTTCTGTTCGGTGCTGAAACCCAGGCCTGCTTGCCAGTGATTTATTGGCTATTCAGGGTTGCCAGTGATTTACATTTTCCAACTTCCCTCGAAGGCATTTGTGTTGCTTCAGAGGGATACGGCAGTTGGCTTTTATGTAAAATAATTCTCTTTGCAGTGATTTGACTTCTGAGTTCAACAAATACACTCGCCTTCTTCGTGTAAGTTAAAAGTAGTACCAGCAGGATTTGGACCTGAGAAATAATGAAAGGAAAGTTTCTCTATTTGAAAGCATGTTAAAAGCATGGCAGTTTTGGTTTGGTTTTTCTTTGCTCTGGAAAGGTGGGAAAGAAATCTTGGTTTGACTGGCCCTGTGATTCATTGGCAATATACAGTGAAGCACGCCTTTTCCTTATTACTTCTCTAATTGGCAGATGCCCTTTCCCTTCTACTCAAGGTCTAGGCAACAATACAGAAGCAATAAGGACAGCCTTTTCTGTTTTAGGGGCATTTCTGGGAGTATTTATGAAGAGATGGCATTCTTTGTTTCAAAATCCTGTTTCCATCTCCCCCCTAAATCCTATTCAAGTTTAATGAAAATTGTAATTTAACCTGTGGTTCAGGGGACCCCAATGTACTTTCAAGGGATTCCCCAGCGCCATAGTAAGTCGCCTCTTTCTACATCTGCCCTCAGTAAAGGGGGAGTGTCTCTGCATACTTCAGGCATTCAATTGCCAGGAGTAAAACACCCACTCAAAAAATTACTGGCTTCTTAGGAAGGTAAATTAGAGCTTCCTGCTGTTGCAATTAAAATCACTCCAGTTCTCCAGCTAGCTGACTGTCTGCAGCCACCCCCTTTGTCTGGAAGGTCCATCTGACCATTTATTTGCATATGCTGGGTGAGTAATGTGCGCTGCAGGGTATGTGCCTAAGGCAATGCTTCCCTCTCCCCTCTTCTGAGCTGCGCCTTGCCTACAGGCATTGCATGCACGGTGGGAGAATGATTTATACATTCACTGAGAGAATGAGGGAGCAAAATGGCAGCCACAGCGTAAGACTGCAGCCCTCCCGAGATGCTGGCAGCGTCGTAGGACTGGCTGTCCTCCCAGGCTCCTCTCCCTTTGTGCCTGAAATCTCCCAGACGTAGGTTGTTCGGGCTCTGCTCCAGGTACAAATTGCGGAGGAGCGTCTTTCAGGGGTGACAATGCATGCCCTAGCTCAGGCTCTAAGGTCAAGGCAGCTGCGGGTGGATTTGGTCTTGCATGCAGAGCGATTCACCCTCCTGTTTTCCACTAGCCTTCCAGCAGACTTCTGAGCTTGGAGGAGAGGGGAAGGAGAAGGAAGAAGGTGGGAGCGGTGCTGTGGGGCAGTGCTGCTCGGCCCAGTTTTGTGAGTCCAACAGCACCAAACCTGAGAAACGTGTTGTTGGAACTTGGAGGGTTTCAAACACCAGAAGGCTCAGTCTTGAGGAAAATGTATTCCTGCAGTAAAGGCTGAAGAAGCCAGAGGTGGGGGTGTGACCTCTGCACATCAGGTTCCTGTTTAATGCCTGATTAGTGGTAATTTGACTGACTGAAATAGGAGGGAAATGTTGCAATATCAAATGTTACCTTTGAAAACATTTTGGAATTGTTTTTTTCTTTGACAACTTGATCTCCTAAATATCTGTTGATTTATAAGTGTGAAATGATTTGAAAGTAAAATCTTGACAGTTTTTCCACTTTTTTCTTCTGGACATCTCAAGAGCATCTTTACTGTTTGAAAGATGCAGCCCCTGAATTAAACACAGGGGAGGTGAACAGCAGGACCTGATTATCCCCGATGCCTCTTTCCATGGCTCCATCTCTAATTTGGGACCTGTTGCCTTTTTCTCGCTATTATCAGCCAGAGAATTCTGACTGTTATGAACTGCTGGTGCTACACTGGCTGTATCCTACTGATAGCTGTGACAAGCAATATATTTTGGAGACCTTGCCAAGTCATAATTCCCTGTTGCTTCCCTCGCTGGAATAGGAGAGAATATGAACTGGCCTGTTAGATTAAAAGGTTTATCATGCAATAATTTGAAGCGTCCAGACCATATAATGCAAAACCAGAGGCAGGAAACGGAATGCTGTTCCCAAATATTCCCATTTCAACAGCAAATTACTTCCATGCAGTCCCTTTCATCCTGAGAACTCCTAGCTGGATAGGCCAGGTAGGAGCCATCCTTTTTCCTTCTGCCCTTCTCTCCTCCTTGAGGAGACTGAAACGCACCTTGTTGTGATTTAGCACTGGAATGAAACCCTGTCAGAACATGATTCTTCCTCTATGATGGTCCACCAGGCGCAGGTAAGGTACCTTTCTCCAGCCCTGTGTCTCAAGCAAACGAGAAGATCTCTTAGGATGTAATATCAGTTTATTTTATTTTACTCTAACATCCTCTGGCCTGAGCTGAGTATCTAAAATCCATCAGACAGTGTCACTTGTAATATTTTTGAGTAAAGCTGTTGAACTTAAGCTCCTATAAAACCCGTATAGCAGTTTGTCTTTCTTTTAATATCATTGTTGCATGCTATCATTTTAATTGCAATATTCTTTCTTGCAAGGCTGTTAAGGATTGCTTCTTGAAAGGTATTGAAAAGGTGAAAATGATAATTAAATCTTATCTCAAGTGTAATTTTATGGTTATATAGTGCTGTTCCTCAGAACTATGGTTTTGAAATTGTTGTGGGCCGTGAGCAAATCTCTGGGGTATAACTGAGAAGAAAGTGCTAAAACATGCCTCTTCAGCCCAACTGTTTTTATATCTGCATTGGAATGAATTTTCAGCTTCTGGAGCTTGTTTGGTCATTTTGCCAGTGTCATGAAGTAATTATTTTAAAAGAAATATTCATATCCTTAATTATTGCTGTGTTTGTCACAGATTGTTGGGAGCTAGTGAGTTGAAAGGATTCTGTCTGAATTCCCAGAAGCAAAACGTGCATGTGTGCACAAACGCATACTCAGAAAAGCAGCTGAAATGTCCCATGCAGTGACTTCAGTGTGGAGAATTTTGACACATTCGTTCTTGGTGTTACAGTTAGATTTGTTTAATTTTTTTGAGACAAGATTATTCCAAACTATCCTGAAAGAGAAATGATCAGCCACTTTTGTAGTTGTTGAAATTATTTACAAGGCTGTATGAAATTCAGATGGTAGTTTGGGCTGAGAAAGACAACATTTCAGAGAAGTTTAAAGGAAATGCTTCAGTGTTTATCTGAACTATACTTTTTTCTTTACCTTTAATAGCATTTTTCATTCTTAAATAGTAATGTATTGCTTTTAAAATACTTTCGGAACAATACTAGATTTTCATTCTGCCACCAAAAGGATTTCATTTATTCATTTATTCTGAGAAATCTGATTTCTGCTCATCTGGAATCTATGCATATCAAAGCTTTCTTTCACACCCCTGTAGCTATAGTTAAATCTGCCAGGTTAGATCTGGGGAGAGCCAGAGGACGTTGCCTCTGCAGCGGCTTCTCTCGCAGCATGGAGCTTGCTCCAGGTGGGTCAGTCTGCTAGGTCACACCTGCACCCAGTTGGGTTTGAGCCAAACCTGCCCCTGAGCCCAGCTGCCCCATTAGCCCTGGTGGTGTCACTTCTCTTGGGTGTCTTCTTTAAGCTGGGTTCAATGTTCGTGACCAAGCTCAAGCTCCTTCCTGTATGCTGTCTGCGATGTGGCTAAATTAAAAGAATAGCCTGAGCCCTGGGAACGCGTGCACATATCTCAGCAGAGTGGTGCTTTTGTAACGGGATTGCTGTGGAAGAACCTCTGTTTTGCAGCAAAGAGACTGCCCAGGACCTGGCCGAGTTGTATAGTAAAGCTTGGATCCTGATGGAGAAGTGACAGCCTGCCTGAAGCTTGCTGGCTTCAGACAAGCACCTGTGCAGGCTCAGCCCTGTGTGAGGAGGGGGAAAGGTGCATTTGGGAGGGTTCTGCTTGCAGGCCTTTGACGGCTGCAGTGTTTGTACCAATCTGTGAGCTCAGCCTGTCTGTTCCAAGGTGGAGTTTTCGTTTGGAGAGGAAGGAAAATAGGAATGCTTCTTGCACTGCTCCCATGCGGGCTTTGCGCAGATGAGAGGAGACAAACCGAATGTTTCTGTTAAGCTTATCTAGACCTGCATAATGTTATGTTTTCATCAACGGCTCTTGTGAAATGTAATTTCTTTTATAACTTTTTCCTTTTCTCCTTTGTATGTATCAAACTTGATCATACTTACTGTCAAAATCCTTTACAAATCTAGGTTTAAAGAGATTTAAAAAAAAAATTGTATGGCTAACTCTAATCTTTTAAAACTTCCTGATGACGTATAGATCCAGGCAGAGGCTGGGTTTGTAGCTATTGGACTATATTGCTTATTCAATCTCTGCAACCTCAATTGTGCGACTTCTCCCTGTCATGAACAGGAGTTACACATTCATAAGGAGAAAAGAGCATGTTCCCACCCTCTTGCTTTAGAATGTATCCAGTAGATAATATGAAAGGCTTTCTAGTCCAAATGATTTTTTTTCTAATATTTGCTTTAAAAAGTGTTCCCCTGCAGGGAGCTGATCCAAAGCCCGTTGAAGTCAGTGGGAATTTTCCCATAGAATTCAATGAACTTTGGATCTGGCCCTTAGATAGCTCCAGGAGGTGGCCTTCACATTTTTTGCAGCTGCCCATGGGGGTCTTGGAGGAGGGCTGCCACACTGTCAAGTCCATGCTGTCGGAGCATGCTATTGATTATAAAGTAGAACTCCTGCAAAATTTGAGCTGGAAGGGGGTGGGAGGTTCTGCCTGATAATCAATAGCACAATATGGCACTATATCAAGGAATCGGCTTTTTAACATACACTTTTAAAGCAACAAAAGAGACTAGATGGTTTTCATTTAAAGGGCAAGTTCCACTTTATTCTTGGGATTCCAGGCAGGTTAGCCCTGATATGTCCTAGAATATTGTACTGAACATAACAATACTTTCTGTTCTCCTTACAAATGCAGCATGCAGGCTCTCTGCCTTTATGAATGTAGCAAGTGAGTTCTGTAAGTTTACTTTGTAAGACACGAAGGTGCCTTGCTCAGCAGCTTGCAAGGGAGAATGGCATTAGAACCAAATCCAGGAAGGTGGTGATCCCACAGAATAATCCTTCCAGTTTTGCATCCTCACAGCACGCAGCAGCACGTGTCCTCTTTCGCTGTGGTTTTTGTATGTGTCCATACCGTTGCTTGTGTGTTAAGTGTTTGTTCCAGTGCCTTATGAATCATGAGGACAGGCAGTCCATGTGTACAGTGAGTGGGTATTAAGGTAAAGGTCCTAATTCGGCCCTGACTTGAATCTTGACAGAGATGCTTGGGCTGTTCTGCTCTTGGCAGCTCCAGAACAGCTCTCTGGCACAGAAATCTCTGCAAAACTTGCACGGAGTGCTGGGCGGCAGGGGATTGCCATCGGCATGTAGCCGGACCTCTGTGCTGCAGGGAGTCCCTTTGTTTCTTGGGTACAGCAACAGCTATATAGCTGAGGGCAGAGTGTGTCTTTAACAAAGTGTCCCTGCATCTTGTTCCAAATGTTACACGCATATTTTGATTGTGAAGCTATTGGTAGCAGCACTACAACTAGTCGGGTACAGTGATGATTTCATCCAATACAGGGTTAAAAACCCTTGTCTCTCCCTCTGTTAATTGACTATAAATAGCAATAACAAAGGGCTGTGGATTTTTCTATTTGCCTGCTTATAAAAATGTTACAAGGCCCCCAAACCTCTAGATTCCAATGTTAAGGTGATGCAGGGATCAGAGGGTAAACAGTAGGCAGAGGGCAAGTGATCAGTACTGATAATTTTCTAGAAGTCAGTTATATGGAACAATAAGAGTCAGAGAAGGCCATAATATGTTGCACCTCATGCGGTCTCTCTTAGAGCCTGAGGACTGGGTGAGCAGCTGCTGCCTGTAAATGTTCTCCCAGCTAAAACTTCCCAGCACACAATTTTTTTTTGTTGTTGTTGTTTGTTTGTGAGTGTTGGTGCTGTCCTGGGGCAGGACTTCCACCAAGGAGATAATCTCCCTTTTGCCTTATACCACTCGCTTTGAACTTCATTTGATGTCCCTTGGCACTTGCTTGGGAAAGACTGACCTTCTTGGTTGTCATAATGGTGGCAAAATTTTGGCTCGTTCCAAGTCTCTACCTGCCAGTAAAGTGGGAAATAAAAGAAAGAAGCTAAACACTTTTACATTTGTAGGTAGGCTCGCTCTGAAACAAAGCCATTATTCTGAAATATTAGTGATTCTTCTTACAGAAATCGGTAATACCTGCATATTATTGACTTGTAGGCTTATAGCAAAGCAATCTCATGTAACTTAAGGAAGAATACTTGCTTTTGAAATTTAGCCCTTGGATTTTATTTTGACTGAGAAACTGTAGGTGCCTTATTATGTCATTTTATTCCCATCTGACAGAAAGATTATCCTATCCTTTTTTAATGTTTTTATTTGTCACAGTGACACTGTATGCAATAGATCTGTGTGTATCTGTGCTGTCTTTCTGCCTCTGAGCTCACCCAGCCTTCCATAACAAATGCCAAATTCCTCTGAATGTTCAAATCATTCCTCTTCCTCCTCTCCCTCTTTATCTGGCTTAGGTAGAAACTGAATAGAGATGATTAATGGATGGGGGGAGGTGGAGAGCAGGAGGAACCATGTGAAGCTTCTAATTACTTTAATCCCTTTTCACATAAAATTGGGAAAAAAAAAAAAAAAGAAAAGGAACAAATTCCCAAATGCTAAAGGAAGGCAGCTGCTGGCTCAGGGACAGAAGAGCTGCCCATGGGGCTCTGGGCAGATGGATGCAGCAGGCTGGCTCCTCCTGGTGCTCCGTAGGTGTCACGGTGGGGTGGTCCCTAGTGGTAGGACACAAGTAGGCACTTTGGTGGGTTTGGGTGTTGATCCTGCTGTACCAAGTGATATTTGTCTGTTGGAGATGGGTTTGATACCTGGGCATGGGAACACAGCTGGAAAAGCATGGGTTTGGTGCTGTGTGCTGGGTTGGTGGCACACCTCTGCAGGTGCTGGTCAGGGCACCCCAGAGTCTGTGGGGCTGGGGGCAAGCTGTTCCCCCAGAGGAAGAAGGCTAGGGTGCTATGGGGCTCTGATTGCAGCTGAGTGCCTTGCGCTTCCTTGGGACACTTGATTTTGGTGTGTGTATTGACCTGCATGTGTATGACGTGCTATATTTACTACATGCATGTGTGCATTTAAATACAATAAGGATGTTTTCATTAGCCTAGCCCTTAATTTGTTTCTTTATCATACTTATCTCGGTGTTCTTGCATGTGCTTGGACTGGTTGACCATGCTCTTCTTTCCAATAGATGAGTCCAGTACTGTGAAGTAGGAAGGATCAGGGTGTCTGGGTTTTGTTTAAAGGGACCTGGGGAACCAGTTTTATACCTTTTTACTTGCACCTACCTAAATATTTAAATCTCACCTCTAAGACCTTTTTTATTTTTTTTTCCCCCCTCTGTTGAAGACATAAACGCTTTCCCTTTTTTTGTCAATTGCTCTACAAAAGAAGGAAATTTATATTTAATGAAGGCCCGTCTCCTGGTGTTTACAAATTCCTCCGTGGCGAGCCTACAGCACTAGCACATGGAGACATTTATACTCTAATAGGATTTACCTTTACAAATATCTGAAAACCTTTTAAGGCAGAGATTAAATTGTTTAGCTCAATATTTAATCTGTTACTTCCTCTTTAAAGATGCCCAGTGGAATTTGTCATACACTGAGCTGATAACACATAATATTGATCAGTCATAAACATAAAACAGAGAAATCTCAGGAAGTCTTCTGCAATCCTTTTCTTTTTAATTAAATTTTGATCTGAACTGCTTTTGATTAATTTTCTTATTTGTAAGTATGTGAATTCTGGGGGCCAGCAAGTTTCTTAAGTTGCCTGGCATTGGTCTCTGGTGAGTGGCTTAGCTCAGGAACAGTATGATTGCATTTTTATGGTTTTCAGATATTTAATAGCTTCTTCCTGTCATTTTCTGAATGAGTGAATAAGGTTTAGCCCTCTGGGAGCCAGCGCAGCATTGGAGAGTGGAGAAAATGACTCGGATCTGTGTACTTGACTGATTGCCTTAGTCTTAATTGTTCTCTTAATTAGCTGCAGTAGCAACTGCATCTGGGGAGAGATCACGGTATTGGTAAACAGCTCCACCTTGGAGCTCTGTGTAATGCCTCTTGGAAACGTGACAATGAGCCCCGCGTCTCCGCCGAGACACAGACCTGCCAAATCTTCAGCCCCTGAAGTCTTTGGTCTCCTCGTGTGATCTGTCACTCTCATTGGCGAGATGCAGGCCCCCGACTGGTGGTCCTTAAACAAATTAAGCTTTAATATGCCAAAAGCCAGCTTTATTGAGCAGAGTGAGGGAAGGGGAAAACAAAAGAGTGCTGGTGGAAGGTTGCTTGGAAAAGTTGAGGGTGTTTGCTGAATTAGAAGGGAAAGAGGGATGTGCTTTGGTCAAATATTTCGTGGTGGGAAACGCAGGCAGAGTGAGGTGCTGCATGTCAGCAGCCTTCCTGCCATGGGCATCGGCTCTGGCCATCAGTGCAAGCTGCTGCTGCGAGCCACCATGGACTCCAGAAGTATTCGCTTGTGTCTGTTGAGTGCAAATATACCCTGCATCAGCTAAACAGTCCAGCCTCGTCCACCATCCACTGAGGAGCTGAACAAAACTCTGGGACTTGCACCGACGGTGTGAGTTTAGGGTCGTGTTAACAATAGTGTGATTTAGACTCTAATTCAGCTTTGCAATCTAATCTTGCTACAGTACACAGAGCAAAATTAGACACAGTGGCAAGTCACTGAAACTGGTGGTTTTGAACAATATCTGCTAAGTTTTAGGAGTTTTTGTTGCATACCGCCTAGCCCAAGATAAAGCCATTCGTTTACGTAGTGAGATTGGACTGAGGCTTTATTGGTTGCCGTGTCCTGGCTGTGCCTATTTCCATGCCCATGGTGCTCAGTGCAACATGGCAGTGACAGCAGAAGTGTGGGTTGATGTGGGTTCCAAGTCCCTGATCTGGGGACAGACAACAGGCAAAAATGTCTAGTTATTTTTAATCAAATTATTCTGCTTTTTGTCTTTGATACTACAAGCAGATGAACCTCCTGTGGTATTACAATATTCCCTTTTCACTAATCAATATATTTTTTACATGTGCTTATCCAAAAAAAATGTCGCTGCCAAAAGTGTGTGCATGGGAAAGTGAGCAGGTTTGCTGCTGTCTCACCTGGTTTTCCAAAGCTGTATTTGTGGACTACTGTGTATCACTATCTGAAGTACCATCAGTGCTGGAAGTTATGGGTTTCTACCTGTCACAGACGTTTAGTTTATAGCATCGATTGCCGTGTTTATACATTATAACTGGAAACTGATTATTTGTGAGAGAAACTCCATAAGCTAAGTGTAGAGTAATCTTACTGCTATTTATCAAGAATTTGTGGAATTTGCAGCCGCAAACCTAACACTGCAGAACTAACTGAGATATCATTCCTCCCAGAGATTTTCAGTACTCATCATAGCCAGACTGCATTACATTTGCTTTAAAACTGCTGCTGAACCCCTTGCTGAACTCCTGGATGTGGCCAGGAGGCAGGTTCAGGCGAATAATGATCGGATATCATGTGTAGGATAAAAAAAGGCCAATTAGCCAGGTTCTAGTAGTTAATTCTGAAATTAGTAGTGATGGTTAAACTACATTTTATTATATTAAGGGCAGTAAAATTCTGTAGGGAACTTTGTATGTTGGAATCTGGTATTGGCAGCAGTTAAATCTTTATGGCAAATTAACCCATGCTGTGAAACAACCAGAAATTAAAGCTGGAGAGAAAATACAAGCTAGTTAGAATTCTGAGTCTGGCTTTACTACTTCTAAATTCCAGTGGAAAACTGAAAGGACAAATCAGATTTAAGTAGTTCTTAGATGAAGAAATGTAATGCCTTCAGTGTAACTGCAGCAAGTATCTTTTCTGCTGTTGGAGACTTGATGCTTGCCACCTGCCTGTGAAGCTTATGGAAGGGCTTCTGGAGGCCTCAGGGGTCAAAATCTATCTCTATCCTCAAGGGAAGCTGGGGTGACTGCCTGATGCTGTAGTTACAGATAATCTGGCAGAAGAAAGGGTGCTGAGAGTCTCCCCTACCCCACTGATGGGCCGACATAAGCATTGCATCTAGGAAAACGCTGCGATAGAATCAGGGCGATGACAGAAGGTGTTTTTTTCCCTTTATTGAGTTTACTGTATGGAAAGAGAAACAGAGGGTTTGGAACTGAAATTTGCAGTGTCTTCTTATATGAGACTTTAGGAGAGGGGGATGAGAGTTTTTGTCCTTATATGGAAGGATTTTGCCCAGCTGAAATCTCCATTCACACAGTATTTGCTAAATGTTAGCATGTTAAATGTTGATAGCTTCTGGTGTTCTGTCTCTAAACTGCATGACCCATCTAGCCGACGTTGTAAGATCATGCTATGTTTTGTAGGTGACTGAGCATGTTGTTGCTGTTCAATAAATAATTATCAACATCATTAAACTTGTTCCTCTGATTACTAAAAATCATATGAAGTACAAAGGAAATGACTGCACCAGCTCCTGTGTCTTGCTGGTGTCAAAAATGTCTCTTATTAGTAGTTGCCTGCCTTCAGCACTTCTGAAAACACTAGTCTTCATTAGAAATTTTGCAATATTTTTCTTTGGGAAAAATGCAGCTCATGACCACAGCCTTTCCTGTGGCTGCTCTGAGCAAGGGAGGCATAGATTGCGCTCTCCAGAAGCAGCTAGAGGTGGACAAATGCTTTTTTGGGCACATGCTATATATTGGGAAGTGTGATTTCCATATAAATGGTATTGACTTCACGTTCTGCTTTGCAGATTAAGAAGTTAGGGGAAAAAAAAAAAAAGCATAGAAGATGCAATGATGTCAAAAATAAAGGAAGAGTGAAGGAGAGGTTGAAAAAAAAACATAAAGGAAAGAGAAACACAAGATGGTAAGACTGTAAAAATTGCAGGGGAGAGGAAACAAATGGGGCGAAAATGTACACTGAAATCTCAGTGTTAGTTTGGTTTTTGAAAACTCATCTCAGTAATGTTTATTGTACAAAATTCTCTATTGCTGGAAAAAAAAATTAATGGTACCAACTGAATGTAAGCTGTGTGTGTGTGGAGGGGAGGCATTTGACGTGAGTTGTAAGAGAACGCTATTTTCAAAAATACACTATGTAAACCTTAGCTAGAGTCGAGGAGTATGGTGACTCAACATGCACTTCTGGCGTTGCACTGAATGGCTGCGATATCTGCTGCCTTCGGTTCAGAATATCTGATTGCCGTATCCTTCTACATCAGTTTAATTTGAACAGCCATCCCCTGCGTTATATATTTCACTGGCCTTTTGTGGCATTGACAATTGCACCAAGTTTCTGGAAGGATGCTCATCATAAGACATTTTTTATGGTAGTAAAAGGAAAAAATGTTCCTTTATAGAGGGATTTTTGCAGAGCTATGCTGTCCTGTTTATGTTTGTGGAGGTTTTCTTGCCAAGTGAGAAATGGCTGTACTGGGAAACAGCCACAGTGAATACACTAGTTTGTCGTTAGAAATATATATAAATAAGTTGCCAGAAACCCCTGCTTATTGGGAGTGTCAGTTATGCTAGGAGCACTGATTCTTTCCCTGCCTGTGGTCTGGAAGCAGCAGAGTCACGTTTTTGGGTTGCTGCTCTCCCTGGTGAGAGTTTGGTGTGCATTCAGGGATCCCCCTGCTCTGCAGTCAGCAGCATCGCAGATGTTCTTTCTCCATTGCGTGCTCGCTGTGTGTCCCAAGTAATGGATCATGCCATTAACCCTGTTCTTCTTTTTCTGCGTTATTCCACTCTGTTATTATCCGACATATTGAGAGTCCAAAAGTGGTATTTCTAAACCAGTGTAGCAATCATAAATACTAGCTGACGAGAGAAGGTGTAGGTTTATCAAGAAGGCGAGGGGAAAAAAGCATTTGCTGCTGTTTGTGATCCTGTTTTATAAAGCTGCTCATCCCTAGAAATCTGAGTCCCTTACCCTAGCTTTCAAGCTTGCTTCTTGCTGTCTGTCTTAAACCTTGCTCAGTGGGCTGTGATTGTTCTCCAGCCCAGAGATGTCTTTACTGAAGACCTGGAGAACTGCAGAAAAATGAGAACAAATGAGCTCTAACGTGCCAAACTCACACAAAATCTTGTAGGGGAGGGCATAACTTGTAAGGTATGCTAACTGAAAGGCAACAAATCAACAAAAAATCCCATCCTCTTTCTTATTCTAGCTTTCAAAGAGAATAATAAACTATTTTTTCTCCCAAAACTATTTTTGCATTTGTTTCCATGGGTAGATGTTGCAATTGTACACAGTTACAGTCAGACTTTGAAGCAGTCCATTAGCTGTGGGTGTCTGAAATTCGTCTCATATCACTTTGCTTCTGAAGTACCCCAAATTTCACTTCATAAAAGATATTTAGATCAGATTAAGGTTTAAATGACCCCCATCTCTTTCTGTTGGGTGCTTGACAGCTACTAGTAAAACTACAGTTACTGATTCATTTAATTTACACTGAGACATAAAATCATAGACAGGGTGTAATCTTAATAGTGATTAACCAAAAGAGAAACTTTAAGTGGAAGATCTAGATCTGAGTGAACGGTTGATTCACAATGAATAATTTATTCAATAAATTGTTTGTGCAGATTGTAGAACTCTCTGATTTATTTGCTAAATGGAGTCGCTCACAAAATTCTTCAAATAATAATTCATTGTTTGAAGATTGTTCATAAATACTTGGTTTTCTGTAGTCATGACTTGCAACTCATATTTTGTCCTTGTTAG
>VXAV01011346.1:1082155-1127742 GCA_013399715.1 Alectura lathami | reverse complement strand
AAAAGAAAAGAAAAAGAGAGAGATAAAAAAAAGATGGATTTTTTTTTTTAAACGAAAAAAATACAACAGGAGAGAGAATAGCAGGAATACTTCCAGTGCTGTCCTTGCGCAGCACAGAGAGGCTCCTGTCACACACTAAGGTAGGAGGGAAGAGGGGAAGAAGCCATCTCCAGAGACTTGGCCTTCCCTGTTAGGGCTCCCGCCTGCTGCCCATCCATCCTCCAGCAGATCAAATCTGATGTTAGAGCACCCTCTGTATGCACACACAGCTTTCTATCAGGACTTTGTTTAACAAGAAAATACAGACCTGTCTGCCTCCCTGCCCTCAATTATTCAAGGAAAAACCTAATGCCGTGCTTCTTCTCTTTTAACCTTGAACTCACCCTAGATTCTTGCCACACGTGGTGCCTTCTTCCTATGACATGATTGATGTATGGAGGGTTTCCTTGTTATCTCTTACCTTCATTTGAAATTACAGGCAGCACTTGTCAGCGTCAGAAGTTACATCTGCCTCTTTAGCTGTGGCAGGAGCCCAAGCTGTGTCTTTTGGATGGGGCTCCTCCATGATCCTTTCCCAGGGTGTCAACTCAGCCTGTTGTTTTCGTTGCAGTGTGCCTGGCTTCCGTGCTCTGCAGAGGATGCTCTGCTCCGCCCCGCAGCGATAGTTCCAGGAGGAGGACAGAAGCTAAGGAGAGTACCTTGTTTTCCTATCCAAATCCTGCAGAGGAAGAAGTGACCACATACTATTAATTGTTTCAAGATTATTTAAGAAACCGCTGCTACTGATCTAACAGGAGATCTTTTCTTCTGTGACGTATGGCAGAGCATCTGATTGGTGTGCCCCAGCTGCAGGCCGTAATTTTCTTGGGAATGTTTTAAGAATGTCTGAAGAGTGAACATCTTCTTTTCTAGCCCTTACTGATTTATATGTTCTTTTCCTGGCCTTTCCAACCACAATGTGGAAGGGGCTGTTTGTTTTCTTTTTAAATGTTATCCTGCCTACCCCTTCTTTCTTAACAAAACTATATGTACATGAAGACTCGCTATGTGTTGAGCATGACACACGGATGGAGTGGCCTCTTTGAACTACTTTTGGAACAATGGATTCTGCTTGACTGATAATGAAAGCATGGGAGAGACCTCAGGGAGGTGAGTCATCTGTTAATTTGTTCTTGAAGTTTTCTTAGTATGTTAAAAGCTGTTATCTTTCAGAAAAATCTCGTTGTTTTTTTTTNTTTCTTTTTTTTTTTTTTTTTTTTTTTTTTTTTTAAATTCCTTCCCGGGGCCATGGCAGATGCTGTTTTGGAATGACATCCAATGAGTTGTTCTAATGTAGTCCAGTGCTTGGTTGGCATTCTCTTATTGTGCAAATATTTTTGGTACTTCTTTTACCACAAAGATATTTTATTAAGTGCGGCACATTGTTATACACATGTGGTGCTATGGAACTCCAGAATATGCATGGGACATAATGTTGAGCTGCAGGAACACAATAGCAATGAGTCACTGGAATCCCTTGTTGGTCACAAGAATTTGAACAACTGCAGTGATAATCGTTTGAGACAATGTACAACTCCAGTGGTATTTGCGATGTGCTCCGTGGTCTCACTCAGTTAGCTGCCTGATTGGCTTGGCTTTGTGGGTATCCTAATCATGTTGGCACAGTCACTTTGATTAACGGTGACATGCAACTTGCAAGTCTCTGGGCTTGCGCCGACCTCAATAAAGTTGTGTGCTTTGTTTCTTTTTGAATTTCATCAGCTTCCTGTTTTGCACAGCTATCCATGGTGGTTGGCGAATATGGAAGTGTGGGGTTTAAAGGAGCATCTCTGCTTCCCTGTATCTTGGAGGCAGAGTAAAGGAAAGAGTAAATTCAGAAAAAAAAAAAAAAAAAAAAAAAAAAAAAAAAAAAGGGAAAAAAAAGTTATTCCTAAATCTTTGGGTTTTTTCATGGCCTTTCCAGTAGGTCCCAGTTCAGCTTTCAGCCTTGCCTTTAGTTCCTTGCTTGGTAAGACAGGAGAGTAGTCCCATCAACATGACTTTATTTATAAAGCTGTGGCTAATCCTCACCTGTTACTTCTGCAGTATGTATTTAAGAGGCATGCTGAAAGCACTCTTGATCTTGTTTCATTTCTGTAGTGTTGTCGTATGAAGAAGACAGGGGCTGCTTTTAGAGTCATATAAACAACCTTGCAGGTCCTTCGGCAAAATGGGTGAAAGCTTAATTCCTGTTATTCCCCAGACCAGAAGAAAGTTCAATAGCTCATATTCTAATATGAGGAACCTGATGGGATATGAAATCCATGTGGTGCTTTTAGTAATGCTTCTTCCTCTGCAGCTTGGCTCAGGACCATATTCCTCAGTCCTCTGCTGGTATTTTCTAAGGAAACACAATGTTTTCATTGGCCGTCGCCTATAACCATATGGTCCTCGAATGCCACCTCCTGCACTGAAAGCAGGGGTGGAGCTCACAGCTCGGTCCAGCCAGTGGGGTGTTTAACTTGGATACTGTGAAAGGCAAAAAGTCCGGTGCTGAGAGTTGGACTAGGATGGGATTTTGGAGAGGAGGTCCACATCTATTCAACAATTTTTTGTATGCTTTGAATTTGGTAGTGCCCCCAGCTGTCAGAAGTGTTAAAACAGAGTGTTCGGAGGTCCATGAAGTTAAATTCAAGGATGTATTTGACTGGCATCTTTGTTTCTGAAAACCTGAAACTTGTTTCTTGCGACCCTCTTTCCACTTTAACTCAGCCCTGTCAGATCTTACAGGAGTAACCAGGTCAGATGTGCATTTCATGGAACTAACCCTTCAGACTTCAGAAATTTCACATTCCCTCTCGGTGATGTTGTTGGGGAAAGCCTCACACTTCCATTTTTCATTAAAGAAAATGTTACTCAGAATATACTGAACACTTGCTTCTTTGACCCACTTTACCTTCAGCTCATTTTATAAGATTTTAAATAGTGGTAAAGAAATGAACTATGCCATATGGGACATTAGGTGAATGTGACAAAGAATGTGAATCCATCAAGGAGTCTGCTCAGAAATGCACATTTTTCAGTTTTTTTTTTTTTTCCACCGATTTGCATTTGTTCTTCAATTCCTCAAACATTTTTTTAAAGTCTATAAAAAAAAGTTCCTTACTCAGAACATGTAGTAATAATCCACTCTTGTCCAAAATAATTTTGTTTGTTAGTGATTATCTTGAATATTTTAACAATAGGTTCTACATTTTCCATCTTTTTTTGTTGTTGAAGGAAGAGAATCACCTTTTTAATTTGCTCTGCCTCTTGTTTCAAAGAATAGTAGCTCATTTTTCCTTTCTTTCATTCAGTCTTTTTCTGTTCCCCCCTTTTCTCTCGTCATTCACAAGATCATTTGGATTTACATCTTCATTTTATCTTCTATTGTCAAGTTATAGAAGCTGCTGTCTTGTCATACATTTTAATTTGACATTGTTAATCCTATACAAACACATTTCTGGTATTGACTACTTATGAATGCAAGCCTGTAAGTATATTAATGCAAACAGAGTTTGTTAGCCTGTTAGTGAATAAATCAGTATATCACTTGACTCTCCTGAAGTCTCTGATTATTATGTGTAAGAAGGGTGTCAGAGGACTCCTGGGATGCTGCGGAGCAGAAGCCCAGTACAAGTGCTCACTTCCACACTGTGCAGTAACCAGCCCTTTAGCAACCTCCATACAGCCACCGCCTTGTGAGTGAAGGCTGTAGCTAGAGGTTGCTTTTGTCAGCTGGAGCTAGAGTTGTATTTTGTTTTAACGGAGGGTATTTTCATATTGATGTACTTTGGCTGGGAGCATAGTGTGTTGGTGCATCTCAGCACAGCTGTACTGGAGGTGCTGGATGGGAAAAGAGAGCTTCATGAGAAAAGGAATTGAAAATACTGGAATAACAACCAAAGCACTGGATAGCACGGGCTGCTGAAAACCTTGTGCATGGAACCCTGGCTCCCTTAAAGTGGCTGGCAGTGCTCCTGTTGAGTTCAGTAGGCCAGGATCTGGCCATATATATTTACTCTGATTTATGAACAGATCAGTCATCGTGGTATCTAAGCACTGAGATACGGTATTTAGTTACAAACAATCATCATAAGAGCAATTCCAAAATCTACATATGCATTATACTTGGAGATTAAGGAACACAGAGCTTTGGTTGTGTTTGCTTCTCCAGTTGTGATTATTCTTCATCCCAAACACTGCAGACCTCCATGCTGTTGGGCACAGAGGGCTCTAGACTGGGACAAATTAGAAAAACTACACGATGTAGTACGTAGCTACAAATTAATGGATTTTGCTAGGGTGCCAATAACTACCTCAGTTTCCCTGTCAGCCCCAGAGGAATTAATTAATTCCTCAGGGTTTATTCAGCCATTGCAGGAAAGAATTTTAATNCCCCCCCCCCCGCCCCCCAACTGGTTATCTTGGGATAACTCATACAGCACTGTGTGCTCTCCATTCTGATGCTGCATGACAATGATATGTTGCAAAAGAAAGCTGGTTGGGTTCAAGTGAAATCTATCCCAAGGAAAGAGCATTCAGAGCAGCTGGTTCCATTTATATATTTTTATTTCTGAAGCTCATGAGCGTTCCAGTGGGAGATGGTATAATTGATTTAAATCAAATTATGAAACACTATACTTTTTATTCTAAAATGCACTTTTCTGGCCATCAGTTTTGCAATACATTGCTCACAGGTAATGCAGGGGTGAGGCTGGAGAGCCTGAGAGGTATTCCTTTCTGATGTGCCGTCTGTTGCTACGTGTTCTGGGCTTGGAGCTGAAGCCAGAGTTGCTGTCTGTAACAGAAACATCATATCGTTAAGGAATCAAGGCCCCAGTGCTTCAGCTGAGACACAAAATCTTATTCCTTCAATGTCTTGGTGATAAAAGCATTTTAAGAAGTTCAAAATTTTCAGCGTTTAATCGTTTTATTCAATTGACTGAGGGTTTGCTGAAGTAGGAGACCTTACAAGTGTGTTAAAAGTTTGTTGGAGTGTTTGTTTTCCCTACTACCTCCTGAAACTGGCCAATTTAAACCAGATTTTATGGAGCTAATGAAGTTCCTAAAAGCTTCCTGAAAGCTTGTGGCCAAGCAGAAGGAAGCAGGCACAGCCCTGGTGCCAGCAGCAAGAGGAAGGCTGCAGGTGCAGCTTGGCTGGTCCCTGCTCAGATTTGGCCTGGCTGGCCAGAGGACACGTTTCAGTGACGTGCATGTGTGCAGCAGTGATTTAGTCCCCATACAGAGCTGCACGATGCGGGGCACCGGGAGGGAATCGCCTGTCAGGGGGTAGGACGTGCGTGCCAAGGAAATCTCTGTCTTAAGGAGCACGGGTGAAGAACATCTTCACATGTTTCAGTACACTGAGTAGGAATCTTGCATCACCCCGCTGCAATTTATATGCTTGAGGGGTCTCTAACCCTAGTGTTCCCCTTGCCTGGTTTAAAGCAGCCACTGGAGGACACGTGGGTGCGTGTGCCCCGAGCTCCCTGCTGCACGTGAGGGCACTGGAGGCACCTGTGACTCATTCCTGGGTTAAGCTGCAGTGCAGGACTCTGGGAGTTGGTATTGCAGCCTGAGAAGCAACTGTACCTAGAGGGATATTGCTTCATCAGGGGATGAGGATTACTAGCTTTAAGGAGCTAGTCATTACGAAACACCCTGACAACGGATTTATGTTTATTTATTGGCTGCCACTCAACTTGAATGCGAACCTCTGAGGCGTGTCAAATTTCAGAACTGCTGGTGCTTTTCCGTGGAGTCCAAGCACCGGCTGCTCGTGTGTACACTCAGCAAGTCTCAGTCCTACGATGTTTTCCACTTGTGCCCCTCACTCGTGGCAGCAGCTCCTGCATGCCTGTGGCTTGGTGGCATCGACCTGCTCGCGCCGTGCTGCTCGCCCAGTGGGTGGGTGGGCAGGAGGCCCCAGAAGGGAGCGCCTGCCTTTGGAAATAGTATTGCTAAAAGGTCCTAATGCAAATGCTTCCTTCCTGATCGCTCATACCATAACTAGCTGGGCTTGAACCTGTTTGTGGTTTGGTATCTTATTACCCATCCTTGAGCTATCTCGTGAGGTCTGCCAAGAGGCATCATAAATGACGTATAAAACGTATTGTGCCAGTGGTTTAAAATACAAGCCTACAGCACGGTTCAGTCAGTGATTGAAACGTACTTGATGGGCCATCTCCATTTCTTTCAGCTATTAAAAACTCATGCACATAGCCACTTGTAAGTACTGATGCCATCAAATGTGGTCAACACAGACAGTTTAGCTTGCAAAAGGGAGCCAGAAAGGGCATTAAAATGCTTAGTCTATGACATACTTCCTTATTTTTGTCATTTTGACATTTGCATTGTATTGCTGAGGATTTTGAAAAAGAAGATCCAGTTCTTGAACCAAATGTAGCTGGGATCTTCCGTTTATAATGCTGCAGCTGTCTGTTTCACATTTGATTCAAACTGGCCACCTGCATGCTGTTAACCTCTGGAAGGTTACTGCGATCACACTTGTTGTTGTTGTTTGTTCAAAAGTTTTGTAGCTCAAGGAAAATGTTAGTAACCAGTTACTTAACCTACACTGTTTACTGATCTCAGTGATCTCGCAGATGTAGCTTTGCTGGCCAGTGAAAACCGGGAGTCATCTGGTGCCAGTAATAGCCTGCACTTATTTTTCAGACAGCAGTATGTTGAGCAATTAATAAGAGGACATTCTTTTTTCATAAATGTGCTCTTTGTCTGTTGGCTATTTGTGTTTGATTTCCAACTCCGAAATGTAACTCAGTGGATGTGGAAGGTAGCTCTAAATGAGCCAAACTTTCAAAGAGGCATGCTTGAGTTCTGAGTGCTGCTGATTACACATGCAAACCCCCAGAGGTGCATGTGGAAATGTACAAGAATTGTGGAGGCAATTTAAGTGAATAAGACAGATGCGTTCGTATTAACATTCTCTGACTAGGAGTATTTAAATTGCTGCCATGATGCATTTTACTAACTGAAATCATTCAAAAATTAGGAATTACTTTTTCAAAAGCACCAGACCTGGTTTTTTAAATATGCATATTTTTTGGAAGCTTTGGAGTTCATTAAGGTGAGAGTTTTGAGCATTCTTTTGCAGCAAAGAATAGAAATTTTAGAAGTCCCCTTCGTTCTCAGAGGGGGAGTTTCATAGTGAACAAACTCAGCACAGCAAAGGCTGGCAACACATCTACGCTTAATCCACATCATATCTGTGAAGTGGGCACACCACTTGCTTCTCAGATCTTAAAAATTCACACCAGAAGAGAATCAATTTGTTCTACAAAACCCAGACGTTGCACGGAAACAGGAATATGACCATCCTACACTCCTGAGTATCATCTACAGAGCCTATGAGCAGAGACATGGTTGCTCCTGCAAGCCTTTCCTTTCCTGTAAGAGAGCAAAATGTAAGGGGCTGGTGACTCTTAAGCCAGGAGTTTGAATGTGCCCTTCTTCTTAGAACAGCTTAACACAGAGAACATTCTCCACACAGGTGACAAGTATTTGATTTTATTTCTGGTACCTAACCTTTTGGCTTGGGGATCCTCTTTTGGTGTGGACTGTGGGAAAAGGCCTTTTTGAGTAGGACTGACCTAGGGTAGTAGAGAAGGGAGGGATAAGGGGTATTTCCCCATGCAAAATCATGACTTCTCCATAGCAAATCAGAAGCCAAAAATGTTTTAGTCTAAAATGGCAAAATCGGTCTGAAACAAGAATACATGTTGTGTGATGCACCTGGGTTTCTAACCTTTGCCTGGCACCCTGATTGTCCCAAACCGTGGTGTCTCTGGCCAGCTGCTCAGGCTGCAGGCTACGGGGATGTGTGACTTTCCACCAAGGAGCACTGCAGGAGCATTTCAGGATGCCTTTAAGGAAGGTCAGATAGTTTCCAAGTGCGATTTAGGAGCACTTGATGTCAACATCTTCTTCAAAGAAACGGTATAGGTAAAAACCAAATTTTCCATCGAAAAGCCATCCAAATTTTCCATCGAAAAGCCATGACATTAAACTCTGTGCCAACATACTCTTAACCTTGCCACTGCTTTATTGGGTTTTTGTTTGTCTGTGTGGGTGTCTGTGGGGACAGTCAGGCATGTGGATTCAAATGAGCTATTCAAATAGATTAAACAACTTTAAACCCCTCTGTGGTCTTTGGAAGTGAATTAGATTAAAGTGAATTAGGGCTATTTTAATTCAGAATGAGTGAGTCCACATGGGCTTAATATAGTTGTATACAGAAACCGACATTTAAATCACATCCTTAGTTAACTCAGATTGTTTCCCTTGTAGACAAACCCATCCTATCTCTTTATTTTGCAGTACACAGAGAGCTTGCTTCACCCCTAACTTGCACTATTGAAATGCAAAGGAGCTAAATCAAAAATGATCTCATTTTTGTGCTGGTGTAAATGGGTACACAAACAATAGGTAGGTAATGCAGCTGGCCTGAGAAGTGTTTGGAGAAAGAAGCTGGGTCTGAATAGCTTTTAGCTATCATCATTGAAATCAACAACACTTTCCAGAACAGAGCCTTCAGCATTAATTCCATAAGCTATAAATTATTACAGGGGTCTGATTGCTTGGAATGAAATGCAGGAGATAGATGGCACAGAAATATTATTAATGGATAGTTTACCACATTCCTAACTGCACTGACTTCATGAGAATACTTTATATTACTATCTGGAATAGCAATACTAGGGATTTATTAAAATGACGGAGTACTCATTGTTAGCTAGAATACCATACGATATTGGAAACATAAAGTATTCCGCATCAAAGCGTGTAATCTACATTTTTTCTTTTCATCCTTAATTTGATTATGAACTATTACTGTGCTTTGCCATAAAATAGGAAAGTTGTACGTTTTGATGGTTTCTCAAATGCTGATTTTACTTTCTGCGCAAATACTTTGTATCTTTTCAGCATACTTATTTAGCAGCCATTTCGGGTTAATTATTGTCATTAACAATATGAGTCCTGTGAGGGAATATCAATTAAAATATGCACAGCTGAACTTTCAAATGAGTAAATAATTTAGTTTTTGAAAATGACTGGAAACAGCAGGGTAACAGTCAAAAGGGGAACAATTATTTTAATGCTTATTTGACAAATGAGTAATTTTTACAGCAAATTAGTTTCTTATCATAGCACCCCTACTGGTAACAAGAGAGAAACTGTTAACATGAGTTTTAAAAATAAAAGCTGCTAAGTTATGCATGCAAAGTTAAGGAAATCATTTGTATGAAGAAAAGGTGATTATGATACACATTGTTAGCTGAAGAATGTTGCCATGGGAATCTAATTAGGGATATAAATCACACAAAATTATGTGTATATATAGGGCTGGCTGCATTAAAGTGATATGCACATTTATACATCAATTGTGTTCCTCATTGTTGAAATATTGAGCCATTGCTCTTTCTTCTGACCCTGCTAAATAGCTACAGTGATTGAAAGTTAATAAGTTGTCAGAATTGCACATAAATAATAACAGCAGGCAAAGTTAACAAATGAAGTATGGAATTTCAGGTTCTATTGTACAATGCTGATTCCCTTGTATCACAAAAAAAAAAAAAACCGCTATGTAGAAAAACTTCACAAAGTGGGAGTTGGTGTTATTCCTGGTTTGGAGGAAGTTTTAACATGCATATTGACTTTTTAGTTCCTGCATTCTGGGTTAAATCTTCAATTATTCAAAGGAAGAGGGAAAATCAGGAGGGGTAGGGGGACAAGCTAAGAGAAATTTTATAGAAACTGAAGCTACTGAAGTTGTTTGTCTGGTTTTGGGAACACTGAAAGGGTGTTTCAAGGCCTTCTATAGAAGTTAAAATAGAAAAGGAATTTCAGCAAAGCTGTCTTCTGTGGTTCTCACATTCTCATGCCCTTTTTCATTTCTGATTTCTCCATGTTCAGCCTGATTATTATCTGTAGTCAGCACCGGCGCTGCTGCTGGTTTCCCACAGCTGTGATATGGAGTAAGCAGGTAGTTCATAGCAAAGCAGCAATCGCCAGGGACAATTCAGAATTTGTTTGGCTTTAGAGGTTTTTGGATCTGTCTACGAAGAGTCCAATTGCACTTACTACCAACTTAGAATTTTCAGAACATCTGACCAAACCTTTAAAGATGCTCTGGTCAGCTGTGCCAGGAAATGAAAATTGGGTAGCTCTGTCTGTCTTACTGTGAGTGAGGCCCTGGCACGGTATGGATGGTATGGTATTGAAAAGCAAACCGGGGGGGAGGAAAAAAAAAAAAAAAAAAGAAAACTTTTTTTTTTTTTTTTTTTTTTTTTGCTTTGCACAATATTGAGCAAGGCTTAGCATAGAAATTAGCCAAAACCTCCATCTCTGAATGTGATAACACTGAAAACCTGAACCTCCACTCCCTGCCAGAAAGTGGTGCTTTTGTCCCTTCTCAGCAACTGGCCAAATGCAATTGTTGACTCTGTTGCCATCAAGTGTTTTCCTGTCTGTCTGTTCTAGGCTGGAGACGTGTTTTGGGTCTTGGATCTGTAACTTGCTTGGACCGAGACTTTTTTTTTCCACCAAACCTCTGTGCAATGAAGGAGATTACAGCATACCCAGTGTGATCACACGCCTTCTAATGACATCCACAGCAAAGCATGTAATTAAGGATGTAGATTTAATGCTGTCTCTTTTGAAGAGCTGCTAGAATTGCAGAGGTGCTCTGACAGAGATATTTCCTTACTGGGGTTCATCTTCTGTATGTTTTTTCAGTGGTGTAGTTAGATAGAGGAAGAACAATAAAAGACGTTGAGAAACAACATAATGTCATAGATTAGAGATAGGATGGGGCTGCTGAAGCTGGAACTGAGGAATGGCTGTAAGCCAGAAGAACTTTTTTTTTTTTTTTTTTTTTTTTTTTCTGTAAACATTTATCTTGCAGTAAGGCCTATTTAGACAGCTTCACCTTTCTTTGGTTTGTCCACTTCGCTGCGAGGCTGTCTCACACCCCACCTCAAGCCACCACCCTGAAAACTCACAGCACTAAAATTCCATAGGAAAACAGAATGATGTCATTTGAGTCAGACCATAATTTCCCAGCTGTTGGAAGAAGGCATGTTGTGGTGTTTATTTCGCTACTTACAAAGATTTGTGGTGATGAGGGAAATATTTTACTTCCAAGATCATTGTTCAAGTAATTGAAACTGCTCATCTGGAGCTCTGTGCCCATGGCCAGGGGAGTGGAGGGGAGGGCAGGAAGGGAAGTGTGCGCACTGCGTGTAGGTAACTGCATACTGGGAGCTTCACAAGTATTGAGGGATTCTCTTTTTCAGCTTTGCTTTTGCAGTGAGAAGGAGAGTGTTGTGAAATGATGCCTTTCAGCATGGCTGAGCCAGGGCAAACCTTTGGCATCTCCATCACTGGCTTTGTGTTCCATGAGGCTTCACAGGGAGAGACAAGCCCTCACCTTGACTCTCTCTCAGGTTGCCTCTTGTATCTAGCATGACACAGGCTTTGTCCCGAGCTGCGAGGTATGCTGTAAGCCAGAGCTCCATAGCTGCTGGAAATCACTTATTGCAATTTTGGTAAATGTGGATTCGAAAACCTCTCCGCAGACATTTCCAGAGTAAGAGGAGGCTTCTGGAACCTTAGATACTGCTTAAAATGAAGGTCCTTTCCTCGTGCTTTATGAAATCCCCATGTGCATGGCAGTCCAGAGATGCATCATTGGTGGAGGTGGCCAGCTGTCCTCAGGCAAAGGAAGGGAGAGGAAGGTGCAGACAGCTGAGACCTTGCGGGATTTGATGCCCTCATTCACCAACCCCACTTCTCGTAGGCTTTAAGCAGCATCATGGAAAGCAGAGCAGCTCCAACACGTGAAACCTCGGTCAGATGCTCTCAGTGCTTCAGTCAGGAAATGCTAGCCAAGCTCGCCCTCCAGTTTGTCTGAGCACTCCAGAAGGGCTGGATGCAATAATGAACAAAAGCATTTTGGATGCTGCTGTTGCTCATTTTTTCACTGTGTGGGTCTATTAAAGCATTTCTGCCTTTTGGGAGCTCAGCTGGAAGAAGAAAACAGGCCTGGAAAAAATAACTATATTATGCGAGACCACTGGCTACTGCTGGAACTGTGTCAGTTTGTAACACGTCAAGCAGGTTCCCTGTGCATCCGCTGCAAAGCTTCTGCTGACAGGACTTGAGCCCTAACACTGAAAGCAGCCAACAGCAGCAAAGAAGGAAAAAAGCTGTGGATTCAGGGATCCGGCGTGATCCTGGGGGCTGCGGGCAGTATAACTTGTTAGGGAAAGAAAATGAGTCTGGTGGAGTCCTCCCCAGCGCACCCCACAGTGCACAGAGCCAACCGTAGGGGCAGAAAATTTCTTGCTCAGATGTAGGAAGATGTGAAGGTGAGTGATAGGTGGAACAGCTGCAGATGTGATTTAGCACCCCAATTTTTCATTATTGTCAACTGCACGCTATTTGACTTTGCTCTTTCCCCTTCTCCACTTGCCTTTTCTGTCGTGCTTGGCACCATGTTTTCCACTCAGTGCCAGTTTAAGGCAATAAAAGTAGCCCAGCATAGGAATGTGTGCTGGATGGACACAGGGTGGTTGCCCCTCACAGGCTATTGGAGCGTGTACAGAAGCAGGGCTGACGCTTGTCAGCATTGATCGGGTGTAGAAATTAAAACGACCTCTTGAACTTGATGCATAAATACAGGATCTTCAGCTTTTAACCCTGCTCCCCATTACCTCATCATATTTTATCGTGAAGGAAACACATACTATAATGTATTCTTTGTCACATATGGCCCACACCCCTATGTAAACTGTGTTTTCAGTCCTCTTCCCATGCAGGCATGGGAATGCCCAATAAGCATTCCTCAGACATGTGAGTTAACGCTTTACTGCTTAGCAAATCTATCGGATTAACACAATTACAGTAAAAGCGCAGGACAAAATAAATATTCCCCAAAGAACCTTTAGGAGGATTTTGCCATTTCTTGGCTAGTAAGAGATGATCCCTCAACAGGCACCAAGCTGGCCCTGTTTTTCTTTCTCTTATTTCATCTGTCCCAACAGAACAAGAAAAATGGATCAGTGTTTGGGCAATCGAAGAATGAGCAGCGTTGTATTATCTGTACTTTTTGCTTCAGTCTACAGGGAAAGCTGAGAGTCAGGGGAAGAATCAGGGAACTTTTTGTTCGGCCAACTTCAAAGCCTTTGGTGGCTGGCCAGCTTTGCAAAACTGAATTGTGCATTTGCATTGTGTGTTGCAATGCCTTGGAGATCTACAAAACAGTTCTCATATGTCCCTTTTGGGTGCTTGGCTGCTCCAAGCATCCCCGTGGAGCAAACGTACAGCTTCCACGCTCGCTGTACAATGTCCCGTAGCCCCGCACTCAGTGCTGTGGCGATCTCTTGCCTGTTTGGTGACCCAAAGGGAGGCTGCAGCGTTGCTTCATCCATCACCCTAGAGCCTCCCTGAGGCAGGTTTTGCCCTGGGGTGCTGCTATTAACGCCTGCTTACCCAGCAAGCAGGTAGCAGAAGTGGGTGAGAGCTGGTCATTCCTGCCCAGTATCCTCTTTCCAATGTGCCCTCAAGAAACATTAGCCATGTATCTAAGCTCCTGAGTTATTTCTTGTTAATATTTGTCTTTGAATTTCGTTGCGGTGGAATGGTAACACTTCTTTCTTCTTAGAGACACCACTGGTATTGTTTTTTCCACCACTTTTACCTTTTGGTCCAGTTTGAGTCATTTATGCTTGGAAATCTCCAGTGAGTTTGGATCTGAACGTGACTGGATTGATCCATACTACTGTCAACACTTCTCTGGGGGACAGAGGGAGAGACAAAAAGAAAAAAATAAGGTAAGCATTGAATTTATAGCACTCCAGATGTCAGGGAAATGAACATAAAAGTGCAGATGCCTTATAGTCAGGAAGACTGTTCAAATGTATGCAAATGGATGACAACTTTATGTGAATGTAGTTGGGGAAAAAAAAAAAGCGAGAAGAAAATGCTTAAATAATCCTATTGTTATTGCTGTGAGTTTTGAACATTGAGTTTGGTGGAAGTCATGGTTATGATGACCCAAGGAAGACCAAAGCCGTGGTAAATATGGCCAACTGGGTAGACTTTGGTTGATCCTAATGTTCTTGGACATCCCATTAAAGTGCTGTGAATTCGTACCCTCTAACTTATGGACTCTATTGATCAGGCTTTTCCTTGCACAGCAGTATTTAGATTCTTCTGCAAATCATCTTCATGGCTAGCTATGAGAGTTGTCTACAGTGTCTTCAGTTAGGATAGCATAAATGTATGGGATTTAAGTGAGAGCAGATGTACTTGCATGTACATTTCTCGTATTAGCTTCTCAACTATTTGGGGGCAACAAAACCGTTCTCTTTGTCAAATGTGCTTCCAACTTGTGAAATAATTTTATCTGCTTCCCTGCAAAATTTTAGCAGCAGCTGGACTTCCTGGCATCTTTATTAGCATGCAAAGAAGCTTCTCCAAAGTATGACATGCCAGAAGTAAAAGCTTCTTGCTAAGTCTTACCATGGCTACTCGGAATCACGTGGTGTCTGCAGCCAGATGAAGGAAATAGCTATCAGTGGACAACATAAGGCAGCCCTCTGTGTATTATTTTGATTTGCTTTCTATCTCTTTCTACCGTTGGATACAAGCAACTTAAAATTATAGTCACGCAGCCATAAAATTAAGGGAAACTTATACAGTCTGGATAATCTGCTGCTAAACAGCTTGTATGGATCTGTGTCTAAACCCCAAGTCTTTAAGTAATGTTTCAAGGGAGCAGGCACTGGTGGCTATCTTCACTTACAATGCAAAAGAGATTTCTGAATGGCCACTGCCATTAATCTTACCAAGTATTACCTGGGTGTGTTCTTCATTTATCCGTGAAGGGAAAGACTTGCCGTATATGTAGTCCTATGGTGCTATAGTAGAACCTTTTAAAAAGTTATTAAACAGGTAGTAAAATTCTTTTACAAAATACACTTTGATTTTGTATAGATTTTAGAAAGGGCAAAGGACAAAACTACATCCATTAAATCCCCAAAGCAATCCACAGCACAAAAAAAAAAAAAAAAAAAAAAAAAAAAAAAAAAGCACCTTAATTTACAATAGCCGGGTTTTACCATATAGAAAAGGTGAGAAAAATAATACAAGTTATACAGCTTACTTCTTACAAATACCAGCTTATATGAGCTCACACTGGCAGTTAACATCCTAGGTTTTTCTCAGCAATAAGCTACATCTGCAGAACTTATGGGCTGGGTTTTATAAAGTTCACAATTCAGAAATGTCTCAGTGCTAAAGGGCTTTGGCTCTCTAGCTCAGGGCAAGTTTTATATGCTACACTCTGTAACCATCTTTGTTTCTAGAGAAGTATATGCATGGATCATGGATTAAAACATTTTACTACGTGCCAGCTGGATTTTATTAGCTGAATAGATTATATCCTAAACAGGTCAACTACTCTGATTTAAATGCATGGAGAATGGGAAACAGCATTTATTCGTTACAGGGTATCTGAAGTCAACATCAGAACTAATCCCACTTTATTTCAATAGATGCAAGGGTTGGTATAAAGAAATAAATCTCAGCAGCTATTGTGATTATGAGAACTCAGTACATTCTCAGCTAGTTGCAGACCTCTCAGTCTTTGAACGTGTTACAAACAGAAGTGGGCAGAGCATATCCGGAATAGCGGTAGATGTGGAGTATTTGCTAGTGTGTAAGCAGCTTGGGAGCCTGTTGTCAACCAGAGGTGTCAGTTTACCAGAATAATTTGAATGGAACTGGATTGGGTTAAGTTAGTAAATCGGGAGAAAAGTAGAGAAGTGACAAGCTGGAATTAACAATTAGCTTTCACTGACAGGGTCTTTTTTCTGGGCATTTCAGTATAGGTGTACTGAAGAATCTAGACAGTGTCTAGATATGTTTAGATTTAGCTTTGCTGGGTTCAGTTATTTGCATGCATGTATGTATTTCTCTGTGCATGTGTATATCACACACATCAATAATGGCAGGGGCAGAAGTTATATTCCTTCACACCTAAATGAACAAATATGAACTGTTATAGTGCAGCATTCGAGCTCTGTTTATTCTGAGGCAAAAATATTTTATGAAGAAGCAGTTTTTTTTTTTTTAACCCGCTAAAAATAAGCAAGCTGAAGGCTTCTATAATCTCTATTTAAAATAAATACCTGAACATTTTCCCTGTGACTACCCTCAGATAAAAAAAAATTCTTTCCCAAATGTTGTTTAAAGTTTGCAATGCAATTAGAAAGTCCGCAAAAGATCACTGTCTGCATGAGATCTATGCTGCTCAACTTGTTGACAGGTGAAATCTTACAAGTAATGCAGCCTTGTGTATAAGCAAAAATCCTTCAGCCGTTATGGCATTATAATGCAGCTATTCTTGTTCTCATTCCTTTTTGCAAGACGTCTCTTTGAAGACCTATCCTTCCACCAGGAACTGTGGCAGAGAGCAGCAGGAGCGTGGGAGGCAGTCAGTACAACTACACTCAGAAAATACAAGCTCAGGCGTTCCTAGCCTTGCCAGTTACCTCTGCAGATGCTGATGTGTGCTTGTGTTCAGTGGGAGCAGGTGTAATACCTGTGAATGGGGAGAGTTGTGTCAATGACAGAAAGAAAGGAAGAGCAGTGTTACTGCTGCATCTTTGTGGTTGCAATTAGCTGCTATTAAATACGTGATTCAGTATAACATTATTGTTTTCAGTGAGACCTAACTGATGGTTATATAGCCACACAACAGCTTCCCAAGGGAAGCAGGGGGAAGCTATTTACTGATTTGCTTAAATCTCTGTTGAGCAAAGCAGTGGAAAATACTCTGCAGGAAATAATCTTGCACTGGCAGGAGGTTGGAAGAGGTTACATAATAGTGATCATATTTCTGTGACAATGAATGATTTTGTTTATATAATATTAATTTCTGGTCATGTACCCTAGACTTTGCTCATTTTTGTCTCATTCCAAGATAATGCAGAAGTTATCATTCTGGCCTGTGCTTTCTAGAAAACAGTTAAATGTTGTCTAAATTTGTGAACACAGCTATTGCAATGCATATGAATTCTTGCTTCTTTTCAAGGCGTGCATCTTCTCCTGCACCAGATTAATAGATCTATCCTTAAAAAGGTGAAAGGAGAGGGTCTTGGAAATTACACACGAGTTTGTCTAGCCTTGATATTTGGAAAAACATTAGAACTAATTATTAAGCAGTCTGTGTGTAAGCACCATCCAGATAGTAAGGTGATAAAAGAGTCAACATGCATTTTTCAAGAACAAATCATGTTAAACCTATCTAGTTGTCTTTCTTCATAGGGAAACTGGCTTAGCATGGATAAGGAGAAAGTGGTGAACATGATACATCTTGCCTTAAGCTTGGCTTTTGGCACTTTGGCCCATATGTAAACTGCAGAAATTTGGCCTGAATAATGGGGTACAGCCCAATTCTTTAAAAACCTGCACTGAGAAGCAGTTTGCAGTGGTGTTCTGCTGACTGCCCTGCTAAAATGAGAATTTCCTTTTGCTTTTGAGCAGGGTTACTTATGGGCCAGATGTAGTTGATATTTTCATTACTGAAGAATTCAATGCTGAGAAGCTACGGAAGTTCTTTAGGAGGCAGGAATAGAAGTAAAAAGAACATGATAGGTTGGCAAAAAAATATTTCTAGCATAATGGCACTCAGATGATAAAATTGCAAGATAGTATGCATCCGATAACCTGTGAATGCACAGAGACTTGGCTGCAGGAAAGAACATGGCACTGTAGATCCTGGCAAGTAGAACAGGAATAAAAGATGCAATAATGGTGTTAAAAGAACAACTCCTAGCATGCAGTGTGAGCAAAACTGTTGTGTGCAAGATGTCCCTACTCAGTGCTAAAAGCTGGAATTTTGGGTCTGGTTTTGGACTTTTAAAAAGTGATGCAGAAAAACTGTCTGTATTCCAGAAAAATGACCACAATAGTTCAAGATTTAGAAAGTCTGATCTGTGTTGAAAGATTGAAAGACTTGTGTCCGTTGATCTAGAAATACTTTTGAGGAAAGGCGTAGGTCTTCTAGTAGGCAGATGCTGTTAGGAACAGGCTGCAGATCTGTCAGTCAACATGTCCGTTGAGCATAGGATAGCAAGTACCGTATTTTCACACGTTTAATAGAAGGCTCTGTAAAAACTAAACTGCACTCAAGATTTAGCAGATCAGTGTTCTTACTTGCTCAGGCATAGTGAGAAGTGTCACACACCTACCTCTCAACAATGCTACTGACCCTAATCTGTGCTAGCTGCTCTCTTTACCCTGATAGTCGTCATGTCTCTGTGTTTAATTTACTGTTTGAAAGTGCAGAGTATTTGCAGATTTACATTCAGATGTCGGTGTTAGCAAAGGGTTGGACTTAATTAGGGAGTGGATTGAAGATGTGAAAACAAATTCAGAGGTTAGCTCTGCTGGTAGCAAAACAAGGCTTTTGGTTGTTTAAGAAATGTCTGTCTATATAAGACTGATAAGCACTGGAACAGGTTACCTAGGGATGCTGTAGACGCTCCTCTGAAGGTTTTAAGAAGTATGACAGGCATCTGTCATGGCGGGAAGTAAACTTGATACTGCTTCTGGGTAGGAAGGTAGACTGGATGCCCTCTTAAGATTCCTTTTAGACTGACATCTATATGATTTGTGTGACATAGTGTTTTGCAATAATAGAACATATTTTCATGTTGCTGAAAAAAAAAAAAAAAAAGCAGAGAACTGACATAATCCAGGCAGTTTTGCTTTATGAAGAGAGATGAAAATATAGGTATGAATTCATAAAAGTCTCGGGAAAATAAATGCCTGATCTGACTTTAAACATAAATGAACGTAGAAAGAATTATATGCTGAATAATGATCCTGTAGAACAAAACTACCTCACCTTCTCAGCACTAGCTATCACAGGGCATTGATTATCTATCTTGTCTAGTTTGTGTGATAACATAAGAATTCAAATTGTCGCCTCGCCCTCAAAACAAATACAGATGCATTTTCTCTAGGCGTTAATCTCCCAAAGGCCCACACTCTTGTAATATAAACAGACCTCTGAGCTCACGCCTGGTTAGCTCTGTATCAAATAAGCTGCATTAATAACCTGGGTCAAAACTTGCTCCAGGCAGCCTGAGGGCTGCAGCCACCCAAATGCATGTGCCCTGACACCTTTCCAGGGACAAGCCTCTCATAGCTGGGCCCTTGATTTATAACCTGCCTGTATGCTTTTCGTTTGGAGGAAATGCAGTGTTTGTTCAACATGTAAAGATTCAGATAACTCAGCTGCTTTTAAATCTCATTCTGCTTCTGTGGGGAGTGCTCATCTAGGCCCTAAAAGAAAGCCAAGGGGGAAATGAAAAAACCAAACTGCGCTGCGTGGAAGATTTCTCTGAGAAAAAGGGCTCATGAGCCTTGGGGACTTGGAGATTTCTCCGCTTTGCAAGGAGGGAGAGCTGGAGGTGGGCCTCAGTGGTAAGGCAGGGGAGCGAGCTCTGTTCTGCCTCCTCCTCTGCTGGGGCCTTTCACCAGGCACCTTCTCGCTTCCATTATGCTCAAATATCCTGCGCAAAACAGAGAAGCTCGGCCCAGCAGCAATGAACTGAATACACTGTGAGTGTGAAACTGTCCCATTCTTCTCCTAATTCACTGCTGTGTAGCCTGTGGCTCTTAAATTGGAGTACATGGTGCCTCAGTCAGCATGCTAGGTTGATGTGCCCCAGCACCCTCCAGCATCCTCCTGATGTACTACTGTAGGAATGAGCTGGGCTGCTGCTGGAGCCAGCAGCTGCGTTCTTGTGCCCTTGCCAGCCTCTGCATTTTGCCTCGTTTGTTCTACGAGCGGCCTCTGAAGACAGAAAGGCAGAGGGCAGTCTTCGTCTTCTGTGTGCGCGGCCCAGAACTCCCTCCGCTCCACCCCGGCTGTGAACAGTGGCACGCATCCACCGCAAACAATAGCTACACCAGAGATGGCTGCCTCCCATGGGTGGCCTTTCAGGAGCGGGGAGATTTTGAAAGAAAACTGCTGCTGTGCCCAACTTCTCTTGTGTACATGCTGCTACCAGAAGCTTCCCCTGTGAATCCCTTTTCTTCAGAGCCAAAGCCAAGTCCCGCTGCAGCCCGTAACCAGAGGAGCATCCTGCTGGCTTCTACAAGAGATTTGTCTGAGGGTGGCACGAAATGGCTTCCAAGTAGCAAATCATTTTAGCTCCCCTCTAACAAATGCTGTGCACTCCTCTGCTAATCTGGAATATGTCCCCTGTGCCTGAACTGGCTGGGGCTGGTTAACCCTTTGCAGTCTGCTCATCCTAGCGATGATTTGCCTGTCTGTGGTCACAGGGGACAAGCAATGTGTGTGGATTGCCCTGGGGTTCACTGCAAGCATTTGCAGGCCTGGCCTCTGCTACAAAGCGCTGCCATAGCTGGACACAGCCGCCAGCTGCAGCTGCCAGAGCCCGTGCTGAGCACGGCTTCGCATTGTCCATGGGCTTGCAGGCCTGCTCCAGGAGGCCTCGTTTCAAAGTGGTCTGCGGGAGGCCGCGGGCCAGGCTGTGGAGAGCAGGCTGCCATGTCCTCGTGTGGGGAGCAGCAGGACAGCGTGGGAATGGCTAAACCCAGCTCCTCGAATCACAGGGGTGATGAGTCCCTCTGTTATGTCAGTCCCAGGCTGTTTTATCAAGTCTTTGTTCTCAGTGCAGTGTGCACTAGCATAAGGAACATCAACTTTGATCTCTAATAGATTCAGTGGGGGATGGCGGGCACGTGGGCACCAGCTACTGCCTGTTGGTTGCAGCTTTCTGGAGAGATCTCTTAAATTTTCTTCCCTCTCAGTGTTGATTAGCACTCGGAATTAGATGGATATTTACCAAGTAACATATCTTAAACAACTTAACACAAAAGAAACAAGGAAAAACCTCAAAATACTTTTTCCCCTGGGCCTAATCTGAACATCCCCCAAAATTTCAGGCTTTCTAAATACATGAAGGAAAAACAACAACAAAAATTAAGGGCAATAAAAGGCATGAGCCTGATGTGCTTTCAGTTGTACACCACTACTAATGAAAGTAATGTGTATGAAAACCTCAGTGTTTTTGTCCCAGCTTACTGAAATGCAACAAAGACTGATACCTGTCTATAATCCCAAGACTGCTGACGATAATGTATTTTATCACTATGGTTGCAAGAAAGCAAATATCCAGTAAAGAAGCATGTTTCACAGAAATGAAAGCGCTCAGAGGATCGTGCAAAGACTTACTGCTTGTGTTAGTTAGCAGGGAAACACGAGGCAAGTGCAGCAATGTGGTTAAAAGCAATGATGGGCTTTACTTTTGTTACGGTACCTATGTTTACTCTCTGCTTTCATTAGATCAGCTTGGTTTGCAATAATTTTTGTCACTCATTTAGACAAGTTTTTCTACTGTATTTTCAGCAGGGGGAAAAGCAGGATATTTTAAATAATTCAGTTTATTTTTAATTAGAAAGCAAGCAACTTAATTGTTTGTTCTTTTCTTGACTTGATTACATGTAATAAATACAACAGAGAGCTTACCAAAGTGTTCCCAAAGTAACATGAAGCATATGTACTATTCCACACAGAAAGGACATTAGTATTGAATTTCTGAATGGTTTTGTGTAGTTGGGCTTATTGTGGGTAAGTGCATCCAGCCTCCTTTTCTGCTGCCCCATTGTGTTCAGAGCCTACCCCTCAGTGATAACTGCATAATGCCATCCCTTGGAGGGAATGGCTGAAATGTGACAATTGCAATGCAACGTTGCAACAGGTGAGAGAAGGCCAGCAGTCAGTCCTCCAAATCTGCCTGATGTGGCGGAAAAAGCAAAAAAAACCTCTGTGTGGTAGGAGTGACAAATACAATAGCAAGATTCAGACCCAGCGCTCAAGCATTTGAGTTTTTGTGTACCCTCAAGCGCTTCCAGATCGTTTGGTGCTATTTGGTATCATAGTTGAATGTGCTGTACTGGGCATTTGAGGCAAATCAGCTCCTCTTCTGGGTTATACGCATCCCATGTCAAGTCCAGACACAATTCACAGGGTTCCTGGGCGGTAGTGGCTGTTCAGTGAAGACTCCTGCAAACCCTTGGGATATCAGTTGCTGTCCTTACCAGGGCATCCAAGGGGTGAGAACTGCTCTCCTCATCTCCAGTGGTAAAAAGCCTGGAGATGTAGTGTTCAAATTCTGCTGGTCATACCTGCAAGGGCTCCTTTAGATGAAATGTTATTCATCTTCTAAAAAAAGATGTGATTTATTTCCTAGGAGGGAAAGTTTTTAAAAGACAAATTACATCGTGAACACCTGTTTTGGTGGTGCTGCTCTTTGTCACTTGCAGGCGTGGATAGCTTGTTTGGGTCTGGCATTTTCCATAACCCCACATTAGCACTTGGCTGTCATATCAGGTGTGTAAAACCAGTCTGCCTATTATACAGTGAACTGTGATTGAATCCTTTATTTATGACTTCTGCCCCACATTGCTTTAATTAGAATGCAAATTAAGGATTTCCTGGAAAGCTGCTGTTTACTTCTGCTATACTTTACATGTTTCATTAGTCTTAGGACCTTGACACAGAGTCAAGTAATGTCAATTTAACAAGTTATCAGTCAGTGGAGCCGTTGTAATTGTACATCTGCATGCACGAAGGCTTCCTGGGCTGCAAAGTGATGCTGCTTCGTTTCGCCTCCAGTGCAAGGCATCGAAGCTGTGTTGTCTTGTCTTGTACAAGCTACTGTGGCTCAGCTAATTAGTGGTAACTTTTTCACACACCATAGTTTGATCCTGTGTCTGAACCTGTGATTTATACCAATGCTCCCGAATCTGGATTTGCAAGACATTTTCAGCTGGGAAGCACAGTTTTCACTGGAGAGCAGTTTTATTTGGCCAGTGCTCCTGCTAATGACTGTGAATAGTCCATAACCCTGACTAGCAGGACATTGAGGTGGATTGTGACTGATTAGACCACAAATTACAGTTTTTCCCCTGTTGTTTTGTTTTTGACCACACAGCTTAGCACAGGCTGTGCTTTCACATGTGTCCCTGGTTACCAGCCTTTTCTGCAGCTGACCCTCACCTGAGGAAGCTCTTGGCTGTGTTGGGTGCCTCTCAGGCTCCTGTGGCATCTGCTGAGGTTTGCCATCAGCTGGACCTCTCAGGCAGGGCTCCTTCGCCTCCCCAGCACAGCCACCACCAGTGTCCTGCAGAGCATTGCACTTCTGCACTTGCCTAGGGCTGTGCAAGATGCAGTTTACTTAAATATTGAGGATAATGTCACATTGGAGGGCACCTATTTTGAAAATAACCTCTACCTCTTAGCATTTCAGGATGCTCTTTTTTTTTTTTTTTTTTTTTTCCTGAGTGTGCTCCAGCCCTGGAGGGAAAATTTTGTTGCAGACTGCTCTGAAGGAACTTACACCAAAGTAACTAAGAATATGGCCCCTGGCACCTTTATTTTGCTTGGCTCCTGCAGTGACAGAAGGAGGTGGAGGGAAGTAACCTACCCCACTTCTGTTTGAAAATATTTAGCTTGAGTGATGTGAAGATTTCAGTAGATCTGTGACAAGATCAAAGACTATAAATTATTTAACAGTGGTTCTACTTTTGTGGAATTATTTAAAGTATCATAATTGCAGCTCAGCTTCCCAGCCTTCATTTTCAAGTCTGGAATTCTGTTGGGAACTATCATAATCACTGAAGAGTATAATATTACAGGCTGGGTATAAAAATATCTTTTTAATGACTAGCAAATTAGTGAAATGTCTTGACCTGAATCTAGACCAAACAGAAGACAGTGTTTTTATGGAGGGGGAAGAAAGACTAAATTGTCACCACATTGTTATTCTTGTTAAATTCTCCACTACTTAAAATGTCAGTTGATTAGATAAAATTTGTAACACTGTGCATCAATGCAAGTGGTGAAGGGCTGTGTGTTACATAGTATCTTGACATTTCTGCACTTTTGTTTTCCTTTTAATGCTAGCATGTGCATTCTGTGGCTGAAACTTGGAAAAATAAAGGCTATTCATTACTTTAGTACCCTGTGAACAATAGAGATCATGAAAGGCATTGCAGGGAGCTCCTCTGTGTGTTGGCTTTTCAAGAAGCAAGATGGGCCCTTGGAGGGTTTTCTCATAGGCTTCAAGTCATTGTTGTGTGCATGGTCTGCCTGGCTAAACTCTGTGTCTGCGTTGACTTAAAGAGGATCTAGAAGAGACAAGTTTCCCACTCCGTACTTTGTGTTTCAAAGGATTAACTGCATCTCTGTTTACCTACGAGCAGGAATTTATTCTCCAAATTCCTGTTTGCAGATGAACTGAAGGAAATTGAGCCCTAGTGTTTCCATGTGCAATCAGACGTCAGCGGCTAAATTCTCAGTCTGAGCCGTTTTGAACATCCAGTAAAGATGCCAAGTGGGTCTCTGCAGACAAGGATTCAGTTCCCAGTTATGCTATCAATTTTGCATTGTGATTTGGAACAAGTCACCTGACCTTTCTGTTCTTCATTTCCCCCAAATTAAACCAGAAGCCGTACTATCAGCCTGTTTACACTGTGAAGTTACTGAGGCTGCATTTACAATGCAGAGCCTCTGTATCAAGGGAGTGAAATTCTACTGTAGTGCATTTTTCCTTCAAGGCATGGTAGAATAAGTATTTTGGGACAGAGACCATGCTGTGTTTGCAGGACACTTTATGCAATGAAGCTATAGTCTGTGACTCGGAGCATCTAAATCAAAACAAGCGATAGGAGCCCATGGTGCAGGAATGGAGGTCGTCTCCGTTCCTGCCTTTCTCTGTGCAGAGAAAGGGCCAGCGACCCTGCTGCTTTGAACTATAGAATCACTAAGGTTGGAAAAGACCTCTAAGATCATCTGGTCCAACTGTCAACCCAACACCACCATGCCCTCTAAACTATGTCCCTAAGTGCCACATCTATGTGTTTCTTGAACACCTCCAGGGACGGTGAGTACACCACCTCCCTGGCAGCATGTTCCAGTGCCTGACCACCCTTTCTGAAAAGAATTTTTTCTTAATATCCAACCTGAATGTCCCCTGACACAACTCGGTGCCATAACCTCTTGTCCTATCACTGCTACCTGGGAGAAGATGCTGACTCCCACCTCCCTACAACTCCTCCTTTCAGGCAGTCGTAGAGAGCAATAAGGTCTCCCCTCAGCCTCCTCTTCTCCAAACTAAACACTCCCAGTTCTCTCAGCCTCTCCCCAGAAGACTTGTGCTCCAAGCCCTTCACCAGCTTCGTTGCTCTTCTTTGGGCATGCTCTAGAGCCTCGATGTCCTTCTTGTAGTGAGGGGCCCAAAGCTGAACCCAGCACTTGAGGTGCGGCCTCACCAGTGCCGAGTATAGGGGGATGATCACCTCCCTGGTCCTCCTGGCTGCACTATTTCTGATACAAGCCAGGGTGCCACTGGCCTTCTTGGCCACCTGGGCACGCTGCTGGCTCATGCTCAGCTGGC
The DNA here is from genome assembly GCA_013399715.1 of Alectura lathami. Lineage (NCBI taxonomy): Eukaryota > Metazoa > Chordata > Aves > Galliformes > Megapodiidae > Alectura > Alectura lathami. Next base: position 1,102,198 of record VXAV01011346.1, on the reverse strand, counting down.
TGTTGACTATCACCCCCAGGTTCTTTTCCTCCGCATAGCTTTCCAGCCACTTTGCCCCAAGCCATAGTGTTACATGGGGTTGTTATAAGCAAAGTGCGGGACCTGACAGTTGGTCTTGTTGAACCCCATTCAGCTGGCCTCAGCCCATCGATCCAGCCTGTCCAGCTCTCCCTGTAGAGCCTTCCCACCCTTAGGCAGATCAACACTTCCTCCCAACTTGGTGTCATCTGCAAGCTTACTGGAGGTGCGCTCAGTCCCATCATCTAGATCATTAATAAAGATGTTAAACAGGACTGGCCCCAATATTGACCCCTGGGGAACACCACTTCTCACCAGATGCCAGCTGGATTTAACTCCATTTACCACCACTCTCTGGGCCTGGCCATCCATCTACTTTTTCACCCAGAAAAGAGTACACCTGTACTCATCTTAAAAATCTTGTCTGCTGTGGGTAGGTGGTGCAAGGGGTTTGAGAGTGCACGAGCCTTTCATCCCCAGCCATTTAAGTCCAGGAGTTGCTAGCAAAAATGCCGTTAATCACTCATTTTTAATATCTCTACAAAGCACTACAGCCACATGGCTCAGTAATTTCTGCTTGAGAGAAGCCCACTTTAATAAAAACAGAACTTTTGTGGTTTCCAGAAGCAGAGACAAATGAGAGATGTGTTTGGCACCTGGCTGAAATAAATGTGATTAGTCTTTAATTAACATGAGCACAAAGGAGATTAATAAATTAAATGAAAAAGACTGTTATCCTGAGACTTGGTATTCTAAAAGGACCTGCAGAGCAGGTTGGAGGCAATCTGTAGTGAGGTTGCATTCAATACCTGCATGTATGGCATAAGCATGCATGATCCTCAGACCAGCGACATCTCCCAAGAGGTGAACGCAACGTGAACAACAGTTTCTGCTGGCAAGTGTCATCTGTTAGATATCAGACCAATTTTCTGCAGTGACACAAAGGAGACTCCATCCCTACAACTTCAGAACAGCAGCTTTTCATGAGCCTGTATGCAGCCTCGAGTTGTTTATTTTTATTTTTTGAGTTAGAAAAGTGATTAACTGCTGCTTTCCTGGATACGATGAGATCTTCAACACTTTCAGTCTTTAAGATTTAAACTTTTTAATTTCTGGAGTCAGGAGAAGCTTTCATGGCCTGTGATGTCCAGGCAGATTTGATGCTTGCAATTTTGTGTAACTGGCTGGAGCGATATTCTGGTGCCTCCCAGCACCATGCCCAGCGTCTTCCAAAAAACCTGTCCTTCAGTTTTCAAGAGGAATGGAAGTTTGAATGAAGCAACCACTGACTTAAGATTTCCAGTGTAAGAGCTCAGATGGCCCACGGTCCTTCCACGGGCCACAAATCTGTGACTGTACAAGCTCATCTTGACACACGGAAGCTGCTCTTCCACTGAGGAAGCTCCAAACCCTTTGCTTTACCACCAGGGTGTTGCCTGACACTCTTAGCGGGGCTGTATATTGTCGGTAAGCAGGCTTTGGATTAGTTCCCAGATATATCCCAGATACACTCTGCACTGTACAGAAACTAGATAGTGGTGCAATCTCATCTAGTGTGTGCCCTGGAATTACTGCTCATCCTTCTTTATAATAAATGAGAGCTATTTGGCTACAATCTTTCTAAAGCTGTAATGCACTGGCATCCTGGAGTGCAAGAGTCCTATCTTGGATGGCTACATTCAAAACATACCCTAGGGACTGTTAGAGAAATTTATAATCATCCCTTTAGAATCCCAGGATTAAATTCTAAGTGGCAAGCAAATAAATAAACAATGCTTCTCCCTAATGCCTATTTATTTACTGTAAATCAATGGAACTTTCAAGGATGAAATTGGTTTTCTTAGAGATTAAAAAAATATTTAAAGTAGTTTTCTACTATGACAATTAATATTGTGGATTTTGGAGGGGTGAAGTGTTAGTGTAAGCCAGGTTATTGTAAACTGTTCCATTCTGAAATAAGTATGTAGGGATAAAAGAAGAGAAATGAAGTTAAAGGACACCTTGTTTTGGCTCATCAGTTTGACATCCTGCTAAAAGAAATCTGAAATTGTGTATTGTTGCTGGAAATTGGGCAAATATTTGTACATGTGCACAAGAGAAGGGCATTTACACAACGTATTGTGCCAGCACATGTGTTCGCAATACCTGTTTGGGACAGTTTTGTTTTGTAACAGGTCCTATTGTTTCCCCTCTTCCTGTTCCTGGTCTCAAAAACAGGTGACATCTGTGCGCGTAAGGGGCAACCCCAGCAGGTGCAGAGCCCAGCTGCTGGCCGATGCTTCCACCCTCACCTCTTGCAGCCAAAATGCAAGTGGATAAGAGGCAGGTGCATCCCACTATTAGAGCAGGCTCTGACTGTTGATGTTGTTTTTCTTCTCCTGTTTTCCAGGGACTCTTGTTCTGACTGAGTTTGAAAGGGAACCAAGTGAAATCTTTTGATTCAGTTTTACCGAAAGGAGGGAGAATTGAAAGGGCGGACGACTTAGGGCTGTTAACAATTTCAGAATGGTTTGGAGTGCTGTGGACTGGGGTTTTGGTCACTGCCACCTCATAAAAAAGCAGAGCCCTTTCTTTTTGTGTTTGGGGAAAACGTACCAAAAAATATGAAAAAAAAAAAAAACAATACTAGCAACCACAGAATGAAAGATGACTGTCAATGCAGTCTATAAAACCAGAGTTGTCAGGCCATAACAACAGTAAATGTCTAGGTGAGCCGAAGACCCGTGAAATGAAAACCTAATCTTGAAAATATATTGTATTATTGTATTTGTATGGAATATTGTTTTCCTCTTTTTTTTTTTTTTTTTTTTTCCCCCCTCCATGGTGTCTGGATTTTAGTATAATTGAAGGCCAGCATTGTTGCAGCTCTGTTGACCAAGATCTAGAACTTGAATGTAGAGTGTCCGCTGTGTACATTGAATCTGTGTGGGCATATACAGGCACATGCCTCTTCCATACTGTTCCGTTTTTCAGATCTTATTTTTAATGCAGTGCCTGCCCACGTCCTTTTTTCAGTTGTTCCTACTGCAAACTTAACCAAGGTGCTTGTTTTGCAGCTGTGATGGGGCTGCCATCTAGATGGTTTGCTTTCCTCCCATTGCCTCCCCAGTGCACAGGCAGCAGTGGGGTTCGCAGCAAGGATTCTTTGCCTTTCAGGATAGTGGAGAGCCTCTTATTAAATTTCCTAGAGGCAGCACCAACTTGTCATCATATCACGTCAAGAGGGAAGGCTCATTTTGACTAATTCTGTGAGCATGGGTCCTGTTTTCTGAATTAAAGCTCACTTTCTGTGGGAAGAGCTGATCCTGCTGGACTACTGTGTGCCAATCCAGCGAGGGTAAGCAAAAGCATTAACAATCATGGGACATCTGTGAATCACAGGCTCCACATGGGAGACAGGGGTGGCAGCGATGGAAGCAACTATGAAAAAGAATAATAGGAGTGTTTGGTTAATGGTGGCTGAAATCTTCTAAAGAGGAAGGAGAGAAACAAATTTGAGCACTAGATAGTGAATAGGAGCCTGAAGGAATGTGGAAAATATGTACAGAGGCAAAGAGAGAGACTGCAGAGGTCTATAAATGATGCAGGAAATTGTGAAGGCTAAGGTACAGTTTGGGGACTGATTATATATATACGATGGACTTAAAAATCCTTACAGGCATCTGGAGAGCTTACGTGCAAAAGGAACTTCGCAAGATGGGACTAAAAGGCATTGCTAATTGATAACTATAGACTCTGCTCTTGAAAGGCCATGAGTATTTTAAAAGGTGGGAGGGGTGATTTCAGGCTCTGCAAATGAACTCTGCGTGTCGAGGGAGGCAAAATATTTCTCTACACTTTGTTCTAGGACTGGAGTTTTGGGGTTGTTGTCAGGGAAATGCATATGGCTGTAAATCGCATTTTTTAAACTCTCTCTCTCTTTAATTTAAAAGTCCTTTGTCCCATTTGCTGTATTAGTCTTACAGTTCTTGCTTTAGGCTTGTATTAAAGTTTGCAGTCTCGGCTGGAGGAAAACTAGGGGATAGGTCAGATGCTAATTAATTTCATGTTAATTGTGCCATAATTTGAAACTTAGTGGATTAGTTTCTGTGGGAGAGCTGAAATATATGGAAAGGCAAAAATGAGTAAGGATAATTAATCTCTGTAAAATTACTTGGGATGCTTTAAGAAAAAGAGGTTTAGTTGTTTTTATTTTTGTTTTATTTGCAATGTTGTAAAGACGCCTGTGCCATGGATGATGCAAAAGACTCCTTTGTGCTGACTTACATCTCTTTGTGCCTAAAACATCGAAAAGAACCACCCCAGCAGCTGCTGAGCACTGACTGACGTCCCTACCTGCAGGATGAGCAGAGTCTTGAACAGAGTCCCCATGGAGAGGCTGAGCTGGGTGGGAATGGTGCTGCTCAGCCTCCTGTGAGTGGGCCATCGCAGTGGACTGAGCTGTGCGCAAGGCGAAAGGAGCAGGTTTGTGGACGTTTCAGTGTCGGGATGCTGCCTCCTGAAACCCTGAGCTCTCTTTTGTTCCCCCACAGGACGCTGGCCCAGACCTTTGAGCTGAGTGCTGGGAAAGGAGAAAATGCTGCTGGCTGCTTGTTTCCTTGGCCAGAAGTGGACAGGGCTGGAAGGGTGGTGGGGAGTGCAAACTGCTCCTTGCTCTCCATGCTTCCCTCCCACCGAGTTTCCTGGGGCTGCCTGGAGAGCTTGACTCAGAGCCAGGCTAGGGGTCGTGATTTACTGCTGGCCTGTAAGGGCCATAAATTACTGCAGGCCTGGAGAGCAGCAGTCGGAGAGGTGGAGCTGTGCCTCCGAGGTGGGTCCTCGGCACAACCTCCAGGGCTTTTCCCTTACATACAGGGCAACAGGCTCTGACTGATGGCACAAAAACTACCCCAGGCTGGCTCCGTGCAAAGTGCCCCTGCATATAGGTAATTATTACGCTGTGTATTTTCCTTGGAGTTTTCTTCTCCTGCTACTATTGTCCTACCAGAGTTCAATGACTGACTTTTGAGCCACTGGAGAGCAGTGACTTCCTGAGTAATCACCTCTGACTCCGAAACCCAAAGAGCTCCAACCCAACGAGGAGGCAGTGGAGAGCAGTGCAGTTTTCGCACTGTTTCTGTTCTTTTGCTTTTGACTTGTGGACATCAAGCAGAAGCTCAAATAATGTTGCAAAGCAGAAAGCTCAATGATTAATTATGCCTGGTACAGATATCATTTAAACATATTGACTCGTCTGAAGCAGGTGCCAGACGGTGCGATAGGGAAGGCAGGAAGTGGCTGGTTGGGATTGCTGAACCAAGCTGGAATCAAAAGTCAGGGAGAGGAAGTGCATCATCATTTAACTTTGCTCGGCAGCTCAGCAGAAAACTGATGCAATCGTTGATGGATACTGATATCAAAGGGAGAAAAAAGCATGACAAACCCTTTGTGCTTTTAGAATTAATGTAAAGCTAATCAATAGCTTGACTTGGTGCAATATGAAAACGTAGTACTGGGACCTGCATTAAAATGATTTTTCTTTAAACCTATATTATGGGATTGCTGTTAGAAAGATCTTAGAGATAGTAATAGCATTTAAAAGACAGCTTTCGAATTCCCATTAGGTTGTTGCATTTTGCTGCAACTAGTGTGTAGCTGTGCTGGGAACTAGGTAATGTCAGCCCCTGAAAGATTGTGTTTTCTTTAGCTCTTTTTTTCTTTATGGAGCGGTGGTGCCCTAGGAGTGTTTAAGATGGCTTTTAAATGGGGTCAGGGATGGAGAGGAGGAGAAACTCTGTGACTGGACTGTGTTTGCTGTGCTGAAAGAGCTCGTGGCTTTTTTTCCTTTCTCTCTCAAGCAAACTGTGACCATATGGGAATCTGTGAGTCAAAGTTCAGAAGCCAACCAGCTGCCTTAGGTTTCTGTTGACAGATCATATGATGGCTAGGGCTCACTTATCTTTGATAATCCATGCATCTAAAATCAGAATATGTGTATTTTTCTCGACTTCATGGGTGAATTTTATCACCCTGGGCACACATTCTTCACTCTCTCACTGAAGTTGGTCATAACTGTTTAATGGTTACCACTGTGCCATCTGTGTGAGTGTTACATCATTCACTCCAGTCCCTCTCAGAGCTGTCTATTCATCTCAAATTGTGTCTCTGCGGGTGCCAGTCACGGAGACTCCACAACTCAGCGCCCCTGGAGCCGAGCTGTGATTCATGCCTCCGGAGCTTTGTGATGTTAGCTGTGCAGAAGCCAACATACATTTCTTCTGCCCCACACATTTCAGCCTCCTCTCTTCCTGAGACACGTTGGACATTGCGAGATTTCAGCTATGCAGAAATTTTGCACAAAGCGTGAATGTTTGGCAACTGGGTGAAATTTGCCCCCGTGAGCATCTTAGAAATAGCCTTTTTCTGACCATGCAGGGCACTTCTAGGTGTAGGTGTTCTGGTTTCAACTTTCCTCTGAGCAGCCTTTGGTACAAGAACTGCAGGGCTATTTGAGCTGTGCTTAACTTTGGGGACCGCAAAATAGATTGCTCTGGCTTCCTGCTTCACTGTTATCTTGAACGAAATCTCAGCTTCCCTGTCACTGCAGATTAAATCTCAGCTTCCCTGTGCTGATGTTCTGAGTCCTCCTCAGACTTGGTACAGGAGGTGCTTGAGGCCACGCGTGTTGTAACGCTGATCCTACAATGAGACATCCTTAAGCAAGGAGTTCAGGGTAAAGAAGAGACATCTAACCATAGAACAACCCTTTCCCAGCCAATGAACTTTGCCCAAATGCAGAACAAGAAGTAGTCTGTGCCATATATCACATGGAAGAAGTCAGTAGCTGGAAGAGCAGCTGCATCATGAGTGCTTATGATGTAGCTTCACTACAGTTCCTTTTTGACAGCACTGAACACAACTATAATTTCTCCATATTTCTATATTATCTTAATGTGAGGTGCTGCATCTGCTCTGGGTGCTGCTGTGCTAATGACCAAGCTGCCATGGGGCTGAAGAAGGTGATTTAGTGAAGTCTGTTCCTTACTGCCTCGCTGTGACTCTTAAATGTGGTTTATGGTTTGTGTATTGACTTTTGCTTAGGACCTTTTGTGGATAGATGGTGGCATTGGAATGGAGGGGGTTTCCAAAGGCTGACATGAGCATCTGGGTAGGGTGGTTGCGTAGCGTCAACCGTGGGGGAGGTTTTGAAGGCCTGGAGATGGCACTGTGAGTTGTTTTGAAAGCTGCCAATTGTTGTCAATATGTTGACAATTATTTTCAATTTGTTTTGTTTTGGTTTTTAATTGTGGAAATGTTCCCAGAAGCTTAGTGAATGAGGACATGTTCTTATAAATATTCAGCCAATATGTTAAAGCTCGCAAGGCCCAGCTTTGGTTATGAAACCTACTCCCTCGACTTGGTCTCATTTGTCTCCTGCTAGGCCTGTGTTAGGAAGCGGTGTCCCTAGTTGTGGGAAGAGGCTATTTCTCCCAACCTGCAGAGCACTAGAGCTTGGATATTAAAACAGACACTCCGCCTTGCAAACAGCTTTAATCCCACTCCAACACATGGCTCTACTTGTGGACATGGGACGCCAGGAAACCACAATGTATTCTGCATAATACTTGTAAGCTCCGCGCAAAACCGATGAACAAAAAAAACCTGATCTCAAATGATTAAAATCAGGGTTGTGTTTGCCGAGGTGTTATGTGGTTAGTTTTCTTTCATGCACTAGAAAATTTCTTTCTCAAGGATGATGGATATTGACGAAACCTCTGAATGTCCCTTGTGTTCAAACTTAATTGGCAAAATACTGGCTCTGTGAGACTTCCTCTTCCTTTTGTGTGTGCTCAGGATCAAAATTAGGTGGCTTCCTCACAGTGTGAAAGGAGTTAGTAATTTTCAGTAGTGTGGTGGTGACATGGGAGCTCTGGAGGATCATCTCAAAGGCAGTATCTGAAAGCCCACTGTGAAGTGGAAATGTCTGAAACAGACAGAAGGTTTTCAGCATCTTGCTCAATGGTTGCGTGTGTCCTACAGAAAAAGATGCACTCATACCCCTATGTTGTTTAGCCACTAGTAACATCCTTCTGTTTGTTCATGCCTGTAGGGCAAATGGTACTCGTGTGTGTGCACATCCTATGTTGTGATATTGCATGAGGTACTTTGGCAACATAAAACAAAAGGTAAAAAAAAAAGGTGATTGTTTTTTATTTCTTGTGCTGTCCCTCACTAGTGTCGAAATGCATATTAAAAAAGGTCCCACTCCTTCATCCAACCTTCGTTCACTTTCTCTTGCTCTAGAAGAGCATTCACAGTGATTATCTGCAGCTGTCTGACTTCTCGCAGTGGCATCCTCCCTGCTGTATTTTGTGCATGGAGCTGTGTTGTGCTTCTCCAGTCTGCGCTGTGGTGAAGCAATGAGTGGAATGGAGAGCTGAATTGCGCACGATTTAATAGCTGCAAAGAGATGAAATGAGTGCTACTTAGAGAGTAAGTTGCCCCTCGCTGTGAGCTTGAGTGGCAGAATTTAGCTCTTTTGTTTCTGAAAACTGTTGTTTCCAATTCTATGCATTTCAATTCTGCAAACTGTTTTTCATGGAAAGAGAGAGAAACAAAAACTTGCGAGGATGGTGAATTTTGCTTTGTGCTGGTAAGGCGCGTACTACAGTTATTTTTTGCAAAAATAACCTACTCTGACTTGTACAAAGTAACATCTTGATTTACACCAGGACAACATTCAAAGCTTTTGAACTTATCTGTGGGAAATAATTAAATTAACGGAAGTTACCAGGAATTCCTCTCCTTATGTTTTCCTTCCCTGTCTTCTGTGGTCCATCTGTGAAACGGACCATATGAGGGAGTGGGAGATCAGCATAGTGGAAAGCAAAAACAATGAAACCTCAATGAATTGATGATAAAAGGCAGGGAAACAAAAAGGCTGAAAAGAGCTGAGGAAGTGCTGGGAAAAGAACATAGTGTCCAATTGCCCAAAGGCAGTGATGGGGCAGCGGCACCGCCGGCCAGTTGAGCAAAAATGAGGAAATGAATGAATGGGGAGAACAGCAAGAAGCTGATGCAACCTGCAATGTGCAGAATTGGAAACAGAATTTTCAGAAAGGAAAGGAATACATCTTGCTACTTGTATTTGTACTTACTAGGACATCAGTCTCTGAATGGTTTGCCTGTCTTCTGTGGACCGTCTGCAGAAATCGTGTGTGATTCAGAGCGAAGGAAAGGTGCAATGTCTGCCTCCACATTTGGTGATTCCTTCTGCTTCACGTCAATGCCACAGAATAAAGTTTTGTATTAGAGAAATTGAGACTATTGCTAAGAATATACATCACACTAGAAGATTATTACAATGATTGAACCTCCAAAAATGGCTTGCAAGGACACGTGAGGCAGGTCCTAGGATCTGGTGAGCAATATTTACTGTTCCATGGGGAAGGAGAGAACCAGGGTAATGAAATCACCAGCCTTAAGCTGAGCTGCTTTTTGTAGTGGCTCCCCCAGATCTCAGCAGAAACGTGTCTGGGCAGGTTCAGCCATGCTGCCTGTTGAATAGTTCGGCCAAAAGCAGGAAGCAAGATCTCTGACCTTCGGCAGTGTCCTCATTGTAGGCGCATGCAGATGATTTCCAGTAATTTAACAGGAGCTTTAGTTTGAAAAAGATTTGGGTTTTATTACTTTCATTCATCATCATTAACTCGTGCCATGTGGTGGAGAGGAGGGAATGACATATTTCCGCAATTAGATTCAGTATTTTGCGTGAAAAAAAAATGAGCTGTTACAGCAAATACTGCTTTTGAAATGGGGAATAAAACAAGCGGAAACAAAAGTTGTGATGTGTGCCTGGAAAAGAAGAGTTAAAGAAAGGATTTTTTACCAATGAAGTCGTCTGTAAGCTGTGGTTAGAAATGATTTAGCCTTCTAACCTATTCCTACTGTGTACTTGGCTTACGTTCAGAAAATGCTTTCATCCAGTACCTTGATGCGCTTCTAATTCGTCTGTTACAAATATTCTCTGCTTTCTGCTCGCTCTTCAGAGGTGCACCGGCTTAGCCTGCTGGAAGTACCTCTGGATGGAGCTGTTTCAGTTTGCAGGGGGAGTGTGAAATTTCATTTGCTTTTAGTCTGTGTGGGTTTGCTTTGCTTGAGTTTTGATTTAGCTGAGCCCAACAACTTAACACAGAACACAGCTAGGAAAATCCAATTTCCTACAGTGCGGGATGCAAAAGGGATCAGTTCTTCAGGGTGGCTCGACTCAGGGCTGAGGTGCACTTCAAGGGTTTCTGCACCTTTTTTACAACCCTTCCCTGAGCCAGCTGAATTGCAAGGGCCTGATCCTGTTTTCTGTGAAGTCAAAGGGATGTTTGCCATCAATTAAGATGGGAACAACAAGGGGCTCAATGTCGGCAATGAAACCCAAAACCAGGCGAGCTTTATGTGATTGAGTGTTCCTGCCAGCATTCCTCAGGACTGCGTGTGTGACACATGCTCCCTTGATAATCTAATGAAGAATACGTGTAGCCCCAAACACGCATTTTATTTTACGTAGCAGCCTGCATTTTCGGTAATTTGCCTTCGCATCTTGTATGCGTCTCAGTCTTGAGGATGTTAGCATGAGCCAGTACTCCTGATGGCTTTTCTGTTTCCCTTCTTGGGATGTTGGTTTTCTTTTCTGCATGTTCAATTGCATGTGCACATTCATCTATCATTAGTTCCTGTTCAGTGGAGGATATTTTGCAGAGCTCTTTATGCAGCATTCATAATACCCTTATCCATGATTTGGATTTCTTACTGACAGCAGAATTTCAGCCCTTTTTGCTGCTCTTTTATTCATTTTATAGCTCTGTCTAGATAAACCACTTACATGTTCTGTAGTGGAAGTTTAGCAATTTTGTTGAATTTTTCCTTTCTAACCTAATTGTGCATTGAATTTTGTTCAAATTTAGATTTATTTGTACTGTTTTTAAGGGACTTAAAAATGTAAGCTCCTCATTTATCAGGATTTCTCTAGTGATTGCTTTCTTACATTGTTGTCATAATTCTCACTGGATTTTTTGTTGTTGTTGTTACTCTCACTCATCTTTGGAAAAATGATCCTCATCTTTTGATTATGCTTGCCAGCTCATCTCTGTTTCAGAAAAAAAATGATCATTTGTGCTATTGCACTCAATTACCTGTGTTAGTGCTGAGAGTATATGCGCACAGATGTGGGTGGTAGGGAGATTTATGTATGCCTGTATGTATGCGGTATCTGCTGTTGTGTGTGAATGCACTCACATCTACTTTTGCCTTTTTTTTTTTTTAATTCCTCAATTTCCACTGTAACTTCTGTGAACACCCCATCCAGACATACACTGTCTCTGGATGGGAGACAAAAACGCACAACGACTTAGAAAAGCCAAGTCCAAGCCACCTGTGTTGTGATCCACTCACCGCGAAGGGAAGCAGCAGAAATAAACCTCAGGGGCTTTCTCTGCCTGGAGGGGGACCAGCAGCTGCCTCACTACCCATATGAGTCCCCACACCTGCACCCTGCCTCTGGGGCTCTGCCACAAGCCCAGGGCTCTCTCTTTGCTCTATGACAGCCATAGAGCTGGAGACAGCCAAGTACGATTTCTCTTTACTCCAGCTGCCCTCAAGATCCTTTTTGGTGGAATATCAACTGTGGAAAAGACATTAAAAAAATCAGGTTGTAAAATATTTCCTTGTGACCTCATCAAAAGTGTTCAAGGAATAATTCAGACTGAGTACCATCTCTGTCCTGTTCTTTGGAAGAGCATGATGCCTTCCTTGGATTCCTGTCTGGAAGAAGGCAAAAACCTGCCCCTTGCACAGTGGGAACAGCTGGGACCTCATCTCTTCCTCCTCATTTTGAACGTACATAGAGGTCAACACAAGCCTATTAGAGTAAAAACTTTGGCTCTTGGATAGATTGTCATGATGATACGGTAAAATGTAGAGTCTACCATTTGGCACCGATGACAGAGAAGAAATTTCACCACTATTTCTTTTACTAACAACTCATCTCACTATTGATCTAGTTTGAGTTTGGCTCCAGCCCTGCCCTTCAGCAGCTTCTGTAAACAGGTTTTTCTTATCTGCATGAGTCAGGATTTGACTTTCCTCTCTGTGCTGCAAATTACACCTGTGTCTCGAGCCTGATGCTAATGCCTGGGATTTTGTGAGAAAAGGAAGGAATTTGAGCCCAACTTTTATCATGGCAGGCTTGCCTTTTGCATTGCTCAGCCTCCACAACAAGACATCTTTCTCTCTGCCCTTTTCAGTGCTTTTGCAAACAGAAAAGCAGCCTGAAACAAATTTATATTGGAATCTGTGTTTCCCTCTACTTCATAATTTTTTTAGGATTATGTTTTAATTCGCATTTAAAGGTAGAGTGAGGAAGGGACAAAAGACTCTGATGTGAGAAACATAACCATGGAAGCAAATAGACTCACTACACTCAGGGAAATTATTAATATGAGGTGAGTTTACTCAAGAAATTCCAGGATCAAGCCTATGATACTGAGTTTGATTTAATTCACTCATACATAATGATTACCCACAGCTCTGAGCAGATGTAGTAATGACTACAATTACTTGCAGATCATTTTTATTATGAGTAAATCTGTACATGATATTATTCTTGAGGCAGCAGTTTTAATATTCAGCTTGCTCCCACCCTCATCAACATTGCCTGTGCACAAAGTTAGAGGCAAATCCCCGGTTTGGTGGTGAACACTTTCTGCCACAAGCAGATGTTGGCTTTAGTTAGAGTCCGTTGGTGTATGCACTGAATGTTCAAAGCTCCTCTTTGGAGCATCAAACTTGCACATGTGTGTGTGTTTTCAGATGTATTTCAACGGTGAAGCCCCGACCAGCTTCAAGAGAGCAGTCTGAGAACAATGTTGAATTTTCAACTGCATTTCATCTTGATCATGAATACAGCAATGGAGTAGCCAGCAGCCTGACCCACAAGTCCGGTTGTCCCTCAGGAGCTTTCCCTGACTTAGGTGGCTTTTGCTCCAGCCAACAGATTTCTGTTCTGCTCCCAGTTCTGCCCAAGTCTGTTTGCACAAGCATAAAGAAGTCTGCAGACTTCCTTTTAATTTCAGCTTTTGCAAAATGAGGGTAGGAGTTAATCTGAAAGCAGAAAAACTTGCTGTTTGGCTTGAATTAAGTTGCATTGGGGAATGCTGAGGATATGTGAAGGGTCTTGTGCTTGTGGGCATATGAGAGAACAGGATTATTCTAACAGGACATTTGCCATATGTTTGTTGTTCAAGTGTGGTGTTTCTCTCATCTTTTAGATGAAGCACAGCAAATAATGTAAATAGCCGTAGCTGGATTTTAAAAAGTCATTCTATAAGCTTGATTATTCTGTCTTTTTGGCAAAAGTTATTCTTATTGACAATTGGACACTGTTTTACAAAAAATCAAAAGGATGTCATTGTCTATGGACTAGCTAAAGATTTTCTCATTAAGAGGACAAGTTTCATCAGCCACCTCTCCCTCAATATTGCCTTTTCAGCAAAATGAGATTTGTCAAAAAATACTCACCACTCTCGACTGCGGTTCTTTATCCTCACAGGGAGTATCGTTGCATCAGACAAAGACATCTGTCACAGTTCTTGTCTGCGTTTGTTTCTGGATTTGTTTTTCTAATGAAAGCCATGACAAAATCACTGGTCACGATGAGGCAATTTTTAAAAGCAATGAATTGTGGTTGGGAGGTGAAAAGTTGTTTGCCTGTACAATTTCCACTCAGCCAGTCTAATTCGAGTGGGTTGACCAGGAAAGAACCTGTTATGGAATGCTGTGCTTCGTGTTGCTTCATGGCTTACAGACTGGATTTGTAGTTTGCAGTAATTTTAGTCATGATTTGATCGAGGGAGATGACCTAAAAATATTCTGTTTGCTACAGGAAAACAGCTGATATTGCTTAAAATGTCTTTTCCAACCACTGCATTGCACCGAAGTCAATGTTATAATGGGGCAGGAAGAAAAAGAAGTGACTGATTCATAGCAAAGTGCTAAACTGCAGGTATAGGAATTGTAATTATTTGCATAAAGTGGGTGAAAAGAGTGTCAGTACTCTTAACAAATAAATTCATCTTAATGATCAGCTGCTGTAATGTTCAGGAGCATTGGCTCTGCATTGATCATGAGAAGCTGATGCACATTGCTCAATGCAGAGGAATGGTGCTGCAGAATGACAAGTTGATCAGACTGAACGAAGCACCCTGTGTTTTATAACTGGCAGGTGTTCAGAAGAGGTTACCCTGATCTTCATTGTCTAGTGCTGTGCTGGTAGCAAGATGAGTAAGAGCTGATAGGGTACTCAAGTGTGGTTTTATAAAAAGTCATTGCCTGCTCCAAGCGACACTCTCTTAGCACTATGCTTAGCAAGCTAGGCATAGCTGCAAAGCATGTGGCCATTTGTCATAAAGATTATTACTAGGTGGTTAAGCGCTTGAAAGGCTACCACTTGATGCAAGACCTTCCCTATAAAAGCTTGGCTATAGGTCAGTAATTTGCCAATATTCCTGGGTCAGGAGAAAGCAGCTAAAGATCAGAAATAATAATAGGGCATTTTAAAGCTGACGGTACGATGCCAGAAGCAGGGGAGATATTAATAATTTTCATGATAAAAAAAGTCACCTATCAGGTTTAGGAGGAAAAAAAATCCATGAAGAAATCTAAGTAAAGATTTGAAGAGAAACTACAAAGGACTTCATTAATACAAAATGAAAAATTAGCCCAAGAACAAAAGAATAGGAGAAAAGTTTCGAAGTGTAGCTGGTAGAAGAACTGTAACAATGTCATACATGGGCTATTTGAGTGAAAAGCTAAAGAGAAAGTAAAACAAAGTCATGTTAAAACTTTTCAGTAAGGTTATTAAGGATATTCCGCAAAAGTTAAGAGGAATGTTTTTACTGGATGTGGCTGTAAGACTTAATTTTCACTTTTGATCACGAATGTGGTTCTGGCACATAAGCAGAGCAGCAGAGAACATACTGAGGGGTCGCACAGCGAGCTTGCAGCCCTTTCAGTACACAATCTCCGGCTGAGTTCTTCAGTTCTTCGGGAATTTCACTGCTTTTGTAAGACAACAGCAATTGTAATTCTTTCTTCTAGGGCTTAGAGTGTAGTCCAAGAGCTTAATAAAACAACGTGAAGGAAAGCTCATTTGCTTGACTTTGTATGCAAGTTCACATTCGAAACTGAAGAGCAAATAGTGCCATGAGATACCCATTGTGGCTCATGAATGGAAAATGAATTATGTTGTTCAAGTATCATGTTCACTTGCATATTTCCACGTTGCAAAACAATGGCTTACAAAATACTGCACGCAGCATGCCTATAATTTTGGGTTGCAGTTGAAGGGCAATTTAGTAATATTGTGCCCAAAGGCTCCAAGCAGCATTAACACAGTTTTGGCCCCTTGCAATGATCCCTTCATGAAGACACAATAATGACCTGGTTTATGTCCCATGGAGCTTACAATCTAATTGAAGAAAAGATCCAAGAATGCTGATGGTGATCAGGAAGGGAGAGAATGGATGATGGGAAACGGAGAATATATGTTTACCTACTGGTAGTAACAATAGTACCTGACATCTTACTGCCATAAAGAAGTCAACATCCTGATTTTGAGTAGGCTTTTTTCGTGTCTTGTTTGCTGTAGTCTACTGTTAATTGTTTGCAAAGGTACTGTATACACACTGTACTTAAGTGATGATTCAAAATGAACTCCTTTTGCTGATTCGGTTACACTAAATCCTGTTATCAAACAACTTTGCTGTCTAATGTTATTGTGTTATGTCCTACTTCATGGATTAAGTAGAGTATTATTCTAATTAAACTGTCCAGAAAAGAACACAAAATGCTCCAAGAATGGGCAGCACTTGCAGTCGCGACTGTTAACAAACACAAAATCTGATCTGAGATTAAGATATACAAAGAAAGAACGATTAGAATTAGGTGAATTCAGTAGCATCTGAGAGCCAAGGTTACAGGAAAAGGCAGTAGTTTTAAACACGCCTAGGAGAGAAGGCAATTTACTATGTATGACTTAAAAGCATAAAATTTTTCAATGACGCGGTTCTGGATCAACCGCAGAAAATGATGAAGATTGCCATTACAAATGTTTCTGAAGATGGACGTATCTTATGCACTCCTTTTGCTTTTGTGAGTAAATGCCTATGTAAGATTTCTTCCAAAATTAGAATGCACAGTCATCAATCATTTATACTAAGCACGGATAGTCCTGCTCACCTGTCATGACATTCAGTGCATTTATTCCTTTCTGAGCAAGCTGCACTAAGATGCTTTCTTTTGTTGTGGGATGTAGGCTTGCTGTGTTATTACTGAACATTTTTCTTCTGCCTTGAGTTGTAAGGAAACAGAAAATACCCACTTACCTTTAAGCTTTCACAGCTTTACATACAGTTGGGTAAGTTTTGGCTCCTTCTGTCTAATGCTGTTTCCTCTAATGACTGAAGAAATGGAACATTATACTATGTAACGTGTGGGGGTCACATTAATCACAGAAAATTCTTTTAATGTCTCAGAAGTAACTGTCAAACTGGACATACTGAATCTATTTAAACTAAAGCATGCCATTTTTTATCTACAGTGATCTTTAATTCACATAAAAGGGTCAAGAAAATGTGATTAAGTGACAGTTTTAAAATGTACTATAATATTAAATAGCTTGATTAAGTGACAACTATAAAATGTAATACAATATTAAGTATCTGGCTATGTCCCAAAAGAACTTTAAAGTATTTAGAGTGATTTGGGAATTCTCTAGCCCATCATGAGTTAGGAAAGAGCATTTTTATTAAATATAAACAGGTGAACTCAGAAAACAGCTAATGTCTTGTCGTGGTACAGATAATCTCCATCCTATTTCAGATTCAAACGCCTCCCGTTCCAACAGGATCTGAAGGGAACAGATAGGATTCCTAACAATGCCAGCCAGGGACACAGGTGCAAAGAACCCTCTGGAGGAGGATGTGTGCTGAACAGTCCAGCAGGTCAAGTCAAGATTTTTACATTGTGTGGCTAAGTCAGCAAGCTCACGTGTTGCTCTCCTAGCTTTTCAAGTGTAAAATGAGTGTACAGTGATCTGTTTGACACTCTAGTGAGTAAACCCCTGGCAGATCTCCAGCAAACTACTGTTTGCCTGCTCTGCCCTGCGCTTCATGAGGAGCCTACATGTGCTGTTAGGCTTGATAGGAAGAACCTATGTGAGAAAAGTGCTCTGAAGTGTACAACCTGATCTGAATGCAACCTTTGTGAGTGCAAGAAGCATAGGTGTTGCAAAAGAAAAAAAGTGTCCAATGGGGAGAACACGATTTTCTGTGTGTTTAAGAGGAGTTGTTGGAGAAAACAAGGGAAGGCAAAATGTAAGCAGCTCATTCTCCAGAGGGCAAAGAGTATTGAAAGCTGAGCATGGTTTACAGAAGGCTGGAGTGACTTGGGGCTGGACATGAGTGCACATGCCTGTGTGACTGAATTTGAGGACACTGTTGTCTCATTTCTTTCTCTGTATCAGCTTTGGCTTTCTGTTATCTGCTGTCAACCAGAAACTGAATGTTTCACACCCGTTCCCTTGTGGTTTTAGCGTTGTTTGGCATTTTAAATTCCCTTAGAATATTAATTTCCCAGCTTTCCCTTCGGTAATTTACTGAATTTGGTGGTGAGCGTTTTAAAATGCTGCTCTGAAATGCATCTAGAAGTTCAGCTTGTTCAGCTCTCACTGTCTCCTGTTTTTTCTTGAAAGCCTCCAAGCCGCCGAAATGCAGCAGCACTCACATGGAGGTATTTGAAGCAGAGGCTGTGGGGTGTGGGATGGATTGATAGGAAATGTCCGCCAACGTGGGCAGGTAGCTTATGTACTAAATGTCACCTGATCCCAGATTCATTGACACTCTAGCACATCTGGTCAGCTTCTTTGTGTGTCTAACTCAGGTGTGCGTGGCTCGAGGTGTACAGCCAATGTCTCTTCTGAACAGATTCATATATAGAATGAATACACAAGGTGAAGAAACTCCCATACTGTGCTAGTTCTGGTTTTAGAAATCTGAATTTTTCAGCTCAGGTACTATACTAATTTTAACAGACATTTTCAAATTTCTTCATGCTGAATGGTGCTTGGGTTTTGTAGTTATGCAGGACCTGCGAGTAGGGAATGGGTACAGTTTTCCTTTAAATACTGTGAGCCACGCTGGAGTTGAAGCAGTATCTGTCACAGATGAAAATACTATAACTACGTTTCTTTGTATGTTTCCTTCATTTATGGACCCCAAATCCTCAGGAGAGGTTCACAAATCCACATAACGTTCTTACACGCTGCGTTTTGCATTTGGATCCCTGATTTAGCTGACAGATGTGCAGAATCCCATCTAGCCAGATATCTCCCTCCTGACTGCACAACCTGAGGAGATCGAGAGCATGCATTGTTCCAGCTGAAGTCTGCCTTCAGTCCAGGCTGATAGCTTTCACACCTGATCTGCTGGTTTCACGTGGTATCCTATGGATTAGTGTTTTCTAAGCAATATTCATACAATGTTCTTGAAAACATGTAAATTTTTGTCTTCTCAGAAACGCAGTAGTTAAAAGATTTGTCAGCTGGGTTAGTAACACTGAACAAATGAAACTCAGTTTGCAAGGCAATCTGTTGAAAAGTTTTAGATACAATTTAGTGTTACTGATGTGAGAAACAAAGGAATTGTCACTGAGGATGAGTCGTGAGATCCATCAAGACTCGTATGGCCTTTTTAGAAATGTCCAAGGGTAGAGGCTCCAGGAAAAAAAAACAACACGGGAAGAAACGCTGTGAGATCTGCAACCCTGCTCTTCCCATTCAGGTTGCATTTTGGTCTCTGCCCATCAGTGTTTGGTTTCAGTACTAAAATTTACCTGTTGTCTCCAGGCTTTGCCCTGGTGTCACTGAGATGCTCCCACCTGTCAGCTCTGCTGTGGGCACAGTTGTGTGGAGCTGGGCTCCTGGGCAGGTCTGACATGTTTGGTCAGACTAGGTAACTGTGGTCTTAAAATATTGATCTCCACAATGGGGAAAACAAAGAAAACAGAAGTGCATGTAGATATTTCAGCAACACCACTGCTCTAAGGTACAGCATTGGAGTCAATCTTAGTATTTCCATAGGCAAAAAATCGCTCTGTTGTAACTTTGTCCCCAGAAGAGAGAGGGGTACGTAGCCTGAGGTAAATTGATTTTCAGGGGCGTAGAACAGCACACCCTCCCAAAAGCATGGCTGTTTGCTCTCGTGATGCACCCAGGGAGCCAGTCAAAATAAATACCTACAGGTAATGCCACCCCCACCTTCCTCCCAGTTAAACAGCTGTCACTTGGGGCTTGCATTTTTCCTAGGCTAACTAGGATGATGTTGAAAAATATGAGCTCCTATCCTTGAGTAATTCTGAAGCAAATTGAAATCCATGCTGGGAACCTGATGTGCTTGCTTTAGCTCACTTGCTAGCAGCATGTAAATTATTTTAATTACAACATGTATTTGATGCTCTGCAGGACTTGATCCTGCAATTCTGCTGCAGCCCAAGTGCTTGAGATTTGCCTGCAGGATGGTGTCCCCAGGTTCATGTAAGCCTTCAAACCTGAACTCAGCTGGAGGGGTCTGATCCCAAAGCCTTCCAGCCAAAGCGGAAAAGTCTTCTATCAGCTCAGGCTGGGGTGAAGTATATATTTTGACTGACTCTGTCTTTTCGTCTCCTTCAGCACTTTTCCAGTTTCTGTTTTGTGTATTTGAGTTCAAATGGATCTGATAAATTTTCCCCCAAATGTTCTTCTGTGAATTGTCTGTTTCAAACCTGAGTGACATTACTTCTGACTGGCCACATGAGTCACCTGCTGCTGTTTCCTTTCTGTGATTGGATGTATAGAAATATTCTTCCAAAGTAAATAATGGCATTTGCTTTGACATTTGTTTTCTGCAAACATTTGTGCCAGGAAACCAGATTGTGTGGCTGAAGTGAATGAATATTTTTGTC
>VXAV01011346.1:994385-1075217 GCA_013399715.1 Alectura lathami | reverse complement strand
ACTGCCTTTGCACAAAGAACAACTCTGTAGTATGGTAGAAAACTTTCTGGGGACTTGAAGCTTAGAAATCAGTGGAGAAAAGTAAATCTTTAAAAATGTATTATTTATACCATCTTTAAAATGAGACAACAGGGAAAAATTAGAACGCTGTTAACTTTTCTTTTTGTCTTTTCTTCCCCCGCCACTCCTGCAGTGTTTACTTTTCAACANAAAAAAAAAAAATATGACAGAAAACAGATGATTATAAGTTAGAGTTGATGATATCTCATACTGAAAATGGCATAGAAAAGACATCATAGCAAAGGAGTGCTGCCCAAACTCATGTATGAGGTATCTGCTAATCACTCAACAGGTGGTATTTGTACCAAATTTGAGGCGGGCCAACTATTACAATTCTATCTGGCAATAGCTGTGTTTTGCTAAAACTCAGGCTTCTGAAGCCAAGATGTTATGTGATGATCTTATCTTTCGTTAAATCATGAGCTCTTAAAGCTTTGGAAAGAACTTGGAAGTATGAACCCCAAAGACACAAAACCCACAAGAAAGTAGGAAAAAAACATTGCTTTGATTCCCCATTTAAATGACATATTTAATAAGGTATTCTTACAGTGTTTAAGGAATCTAAAGGATTATTTTTAACACTCAGGGCTGTCTGTTTGGGAATCTGTGTCCATATACATGTCAAACATTGAAAAGTAGTCACTTACTCCCTCTCAGCTTTCCTCTGTGTTTGGGATAAAGCCATCCTATCCAGCTGGGGTCGATGGGTATGTATTTTATCACAGAGATATATGTCTCCACCTGTCAGCAGCAGGAATGGTCATTCCCAGTGCATTTCCTTTGCAAATGGGTCTGATGCGCAGCCCATTTCCTCTGGAAACAGGAGTGCCAATTGGCAACTTGCTCTAGTGAGAGCTGATCTTACGTTTCTTTTTGACTCCAAAGTAGCCCTTGAAGTAGCCTAGTCAGTTCCTGGAAGATCATCCCGATGTGACAATATCAGATGCTGTGGGAAAAGATTGAAAACCTGGTGCAATTTTCCTCCGGATACTTCAGTTTCTTAAGTGGGTTTTGGTTAGGCAGCTGTAGAATAGGCAGCGCCTTGGGAGAGCGCTATTAAGTTTATTCCCTCAGGCAGCATTCCTGGTAAATGCTCAATGAACACTACAGTTGTCTGTTGAGGGGTTTTCTTATAGCATTGTCTTAAGGAGATGATATGAGGTGCTCCAGCCTGGCAATGTTGGGTTAAAATCCTTCATGCTGTCAGAATGGCTTTGGGTCCAGTTCCTCTTCATCCCTATTTCTCTTGCTTATTGATTGTAGCACCCTCCTGTGCCAAGCTGTTGTGTCCAGTAGAAGAGATCTAGTTAAAATGAGATGTCCTTACAGCAGCTTTGGAGGTTTGGTCATAAAGTCACCAAAATCATGGAGGTTTTGCCTATAGCTAGTGAGGCTTCATCATCTGCCTGGGACAGGCTGGACACTTCAGTGTCTGAGGACATGAAAATGCACATTCCTGAGAAACACAGATAGAGAGCATGCCCTCCATATCCTGAAATCACTGAGACTATTTGTGTGGCAACACTCGTGAGAAGTACTCTGTAGGGTGGTCTCTGGGTTTATCGGGTTGCAATCCTTGAGCTGCATCCATAGGGACTCTAGTATCCAACATGTAGCTTGTGGTGGCAGGGCCATTTCTGGTAGGGCCTGGGCAGCCCTATCTCTATCCCCTCCCCAGTCTTGTTGTTAAGACCAAATGCCAGAGTTCCAAACTGATTTTGCTTACATCCTGAAAATGTCTCTAGCTGTTCCAGAATCTGAAGTTGGCCTAGTGTTTATAAAGCTAATCTCATTTCCTTCCACACCTTGTCTGGATGCTGAGGCCCCCTTGTGCCTTACATTGAGCAGAAGAATAGTAGAAACACTCAGGTATTTATTTACCTTGTCATTTCCTTTCTTCGGGTAGTGATGTTGGTTACACATTATGGACTACCTCAAAGATAAGCCCTTGCTGTTGAGTAGCTGACTGAACGGCAGAGTTCCCTTGCTATCCAGTAAGTACATACACAGTGTGCAGAGTGCTCATAGTCAGAAGGACACAATTTCGATACAAACCTTTGAGTCATCTGGGATAACAGGAGATAATTATCAGCAGGAGTGTTGTGCATGTGGTACTGGCTGACAGGCCTGGAATGTCTCCTTCCAGACAGCTGTGAGCACGCTGGGTTTGACTGGTGGATGCTGTCCCCAAAGAAAGGAAAATTTGAGGGTACATTGAAGAACATATACATGAAGAACATTTCTTCATTCCTATCAAATTTTGGCCAGTTATTTTATAGTTAAGCGTCTAATTTCATTGCTTGGGCTCCTGAAATTACATTTATCTTGTGTTCAAACCTCGAGAAGCAGTTTCTTCAATCTTGCTTTCACAGTTAAGTTTTCAATACATTTCATAATAAAAGCAAGGCTTCCAAAGTGCTCCACAGCAGCACTCCTGGCTGGATTTTCAACAGGGCACAGCTTGCTGCCTATCTGGGTACCACGCTGTCTTTGAAAAGCCTGTCCCAGGGGTCAGTGAGATCCTTGGGGAAGCTTGGAAATAGAATTGATGGCTTCACTTCTTCTCCCTGTGCTGGCCACAGCTGCGGGTTTCAAAGTAGGAGTGGAGCATGTAGGCAGGCTGTGCAGCAAAGCGAGGCTTTCTGGAGCAGATAAGTAGAGCTCTTTGCTGTTAATGGTTTAGAGTGAGGTCACGTTTGATATTCAGTCTGCTTAACTGGACAAAAATACTCCTTGGCATTGCCAGTTCTCCAGTATACATGTGGTTAGTTCTGCATGTTTTGCTTGTGGGTGTCAAGTGGTGATGTGTCACTCCTTTGTAAATGAATGTATAGTACATCTTGCTGATCATGGACAAGTGCCAGAAAAATGCATTATTGGGCAAAAGGGGAAGAGAGGATATTTCAGTGAGCCAAGATTCTCAATTTTGGGGATTTATCGGGAAGTTTACCACATTGAAAAACAGATTTTATTCTGAAAATCTGAATTCCTGCAACCACCTCCCTTACCATATAGCTGATGTATTGAGGCAGATTCCCTCTGACCTTTCTGCAGGAAGCAAAGCAGAAATTCTTAGAGGAGCACAGAAGTGAACATTCTTTCACACAAAAATCCTGCCTGCACACCACACAGATGTGCACATATGCACGTATTGTCCTGTTTTCACCAATTTTGAAGAAGGCATGCATTTTCGTACTGCGTTTTGGATGTGCTGACTGGATGAGTTTGAAGAACAGCTGAATCATTAGGAGTGGCTGCAACAGTTCAGCATTGCACCCCCTCCCGCTGTGTTTTTATTTGAGTAGCTTGCTGGCCACAAGGCACCGCCTTTTGGTTCTCCAAGAAAGCTGTGCAATTCTGTCTTATTTTATCGGGTGTTAAATGGATAGCTTGTTTTATGAATCACTACTCCCTTCTCATTCAGCGTCTCAACAAAGTATGAGCTGCAAGGCAACCTGTGAAATAGTTTGCTGTTAGCAAAGGATGTCTAATTTGTGAACGTGGTCTGGATTCCTTTTATAACATACTGAGTATTAAACTGACTTCTATTGAAATTCCTGGGTTTTTATAGCCTGTAAGAATTTATAAGAAAAAATGAAAATGAAAAGAAACCATCATGATGTAAGGAAATATCTTGTGGTTTCTTTGCAAATTAGTAAGCTAAGTAACATGGAATATTTCCTTTGAAACGTATGCAATAAAAAGCAGAGAAATACACTGCTGCTCTGATGACCACAGTGGAAAGAAAGACTCCCTTTCTCTGTTTTGCTGTTGCAAAAGCTCTTGGGGCTGATGTGTTCTTAGGCTGATACAGTAGTGCTGTTTTGGGTTCCCACTCACCGCCTGGAGCAGTCCCACATGACTGGGTGCAGAGTAAGTACTGCCTGTGGAGCTGGGACATGAATATGAAGCATGCTAATGCTAGTATCAATTAGACAGTGACCCAGAAATTCTTGGAAGAATGATTTTTCAGATATATCCTGTCTCCAGGGCTTATAACCCTAACAGTAGCTCCTTGCTGGCTCCCATGCTTAAAGCTGGAACAACTGGGGAATGAGCCAGGGGAAGCTGGGGGGGGAAAGGAACTGAAATGCTGCTCTCAAAAGAAACAAATCATTCAGGCAAAGGAATAACCAAAGCTCTTGGACAAATAAGGGAGCAACTATTTCCATTATAAGCGTGCCCAGATTTATATCCAGTGTTGGGCCAAGGTGCCATCAGACAGATGTACTATCAGCTTGGTTTCCATACTAAGCGAGGGACTTGTCAAAATATTCTAATGACATCTGGGCGTTTTATTAGGCCTCAGATTCTCTATGACTTTTGAGGTCATGCAGCCGCCATTTGCATCATCTGACCTGCCAACCTCTTCCATTCTTTTGAAGTCTTATGAAGAACATTAAACTTGCAGATGCAATTATTGTATAATAAAGTATTGATTTCCTAAGGAACCCTTTAACATTTTCTTTCATAATTAGCATTTACAAGGCATCAAGAATTAACCATGTACAGCCTTACAAATGAATTACAAAGCCTTTTTATTTCTGAAATAAATATCAGCACCCTGTTGCTGAATATATCTGAGCACGTCGTCTAACTTCATTGAAACCCAAAGTATGAAATGTCTCAACAGGACAATGCAAAAGCAGAATTTTAAAAGGAAGCTTTTGTCTTTTAATACTGCACTTGATAATAGGCTTTTTGTACCCATTTATCTCACCTAGTTGGCATTGTCCTCCCATGCCTGTGACAGTTTTTTCCCTGGTAATTTCTGTTTTGTGAAGAAGCAGTTCTTCGTAAGCTTAGCTTTGGTCAACTTCAGCATGAGAGCAAATAAGGCGTTTGTTCTCAGTTAGATGTTTTTGGGTTGGGCAGTGTAAGTCTCAGAGTGATGCTATGGCTTAGTTTAGGCTCACACAGCAGTAAACTACCTGGCAGATACTTTCTAACAATAAGCCTTCCCCTCCCAAGTTTGTTGTTGCAGGTGAACTCTGTAACGGTTATCAAAGTGGCTCTTTCAAGGACACCATGCTTATGACAGTGAGAATAAGTGATGCAAAAGGCAATAGTGTCTGAATTTCTTTGCAAATAAATAAATAACCAGGCGTGAGTCCTTAAGGTATCAGACCCCACTGTCAGCATGCATGCTATAGACACAAAGTCTGTTTCCATCTGCCCAGGAGTGATGGATTCGGCAGGATCCCACTTCTGTTGATGCTGCTGCTCTGGGCTGCAATGTGCCAAAGATGGGAATGAAAAGAAAAAAAAAAAAGAAATCAATCTCACTGCTGGGAACTTTGCAGCTAGGGAGGGATTGTTCATAAACTCCCCCAAATAGCTTGTTTGGGCCAAGGCTTCTGTCTCTATATGTTGCGGTCCATTCCTCTGGGTTTTTTCTGTAAGTCTGTATTTAACAGCTTCCACACATGTTCTGTGCTTGAATAACAGAAAAAGATTGACCAGGTTTTTTCTCTCTTCTTTATTCCTACATTAATTCTTACCTGGGGAGTCCCTGCTTGTACTCTGCCTGCTGACCTGACAACTTTTCCTGGTGGCTTTGGCTTGGCTGGATGAGGATGCCCCTCTTTGGAGCCCGTTGAGTGCACATCAAGGTTTGTAGATGGTATAAAGCTCTCTGTCTCCATACTGTTTCTTGCATAGTGCAAAGTGAAAGATAAGACCTTACTCTCACTTAGCAGATGGTTTCAGTTTGCATCCCAGGCACCTTGTACTGAAGACAATAGTCAGACAAAGCAAAAGGGTTTGAGACAATCTGGCTGCCTGTGAGAGGAGAATGTTCTCTGTATACTCCCCATCCTCTAACAGGGAACAGACAAGTGAGGAAAAACATTGTGGCCCTTCATCTCTAGTAGGGAGTAGCTGTCAGGTGAGATAATTAGAAAAAGGAGACAGTTCAGTGCTCCAGAGCTGCTGGATTCTGTAGGTCCCTGAAAGCAAAAGGTGTACGGAGGGGCCCTAGATCCTGAATGTCTTTATTTCCCCAGGCAGAATAGGGGTCCTTAAGTCCCTACTCAGCTGCTGTTTTGCCATGAATGATCCTCAGCTCATGCATCTGGGATTTGAGCCCCCCAGCAACCTGGAAGTTCTGGTTCTCTCTGCCCATACTTACCCTGCAATGAGCAGCTGGTTCCCTGCTTCCTCCGTAAGTGTCAGTAAGACCCAGAAAATGTGCACTGCTGTTCTTTATAGGCTCCTTCTCCAAGCAGTGTTCACAAACTCTATTTAGACCTCACAGAAAACTTTGTGGGCTTTGTGTTGTTTGCTTGTTTATTGATTTATTTATTTATTATATAAAACCAGGGCAGCATCAGGCAGTAAATCCCCCTTTTAAGTGAGAGAGGTTTGAATTCTTCCTCAGACAGGCAGAAACCCTGTTTCAAAGTCCTGCTACTGAGTCAGGAGCCTTCACATGTTTTAAATAGAACAGATCTACCTGTCCCAGGGAAATATAAGTAAAGACCACAAACAAGGAGTGGTGATGAGGGTAACAAAGTCTGAAAGGAGGCTTGCATGCACTTCTTGGGCTAAGAAAACCGTGAAAGTGAGGAAAGATGACTTGATATTTCTCATTCATTAATAATGAGTTGAGTTTGACGTAGCAAATGGAGATGGATGGTGGTGAGTGTCAGGAGAAAGAAATCAAGGGGATTAAATGCATTAACTCACTAAATATCACTGTGGGAACGGGAAATACTGTTACTCTAATTTGGCAGATGGGAAACACGTCCAACCAGCAGCACCGTAACTTCCCCAAGGAAGTCCAGGAAGGGCTGGGAATGGATACTCTGCTTCAGTCTCTTGTTTTTCAACTGCCACCTCACACACACATGGATGTGTTTATTTTCTTATGGGTCCTGAGTAGGATTTGGTCCCCTGAAACCCAGGATGGGAAATCTCACACATGCTGTGGTGTTAAACTGGTGTAATAAAACAAAATACCAGTTTATTGCTGTCTTGGGTGTGGGACAACGTTGGCTCTTGAATCTACTTCTTCCCACCGGCTCAGCTGCCAGCTTGTGCTGACATTGTGTATAATCAGTTCTGCTTCTCGTCATGTTGGTTGGAGAAAAAAAAATCCCCCCAAAAAACAATCCAAGAAAGAGAAACAGACATTAAACTTCAACTGACAACACACAAAATACAAAATTTAAATTGCAAATATTGATTTCCAGTGAGCGTCAGGCTGATAGCTGCCATAAAACTGAAGTCTTGCTGACATTTTAGTCAATAAGTAAGTTGAATACATCATCCCAGGGTCTCCAGATCTGGACTATGCTCAGATGCTTTTTAGAGAAGTTTTACTCTAATTTTGTCTTCCAGAATCAATTTTCCCAAAAATATTTTAGTAAGGCCTCCTCAGAAAGGCTTGGGAAATGTCCTTCAGTTGGAGGAGATTTTTGAAATTTTAGGAGCATGATTGGATCATTTCAGGTGGGAAAACTGAGCCTGAGAGCCAACTAGGGTGTCTTCAAGGCACGCTGCCGGTTGGAGTCAAAGTGCATCCCTTGGTAACTTGATGGGGGAAGATGCCCCAGAGCCTCCACCTTCTGTTTGTGTGGCCAGGAATGTTGCTTGTTGTATGGACATGGCACAGAAGTTTTTGCATCAGATAACTTAGGGCCAGGTGACTTCCAGAGGTCCCTTCCAACCTGAGCCGTTCTGTGATCAGTCTTCAGTACATGTCTGTGTCCAAAATCCTTCAACAGAGTGCCAGTATTTTCGCTTGCTTTCACATAGTACCTGTCTTTCCCCAGCATTTTCCCTGTAGGATTTCGGTCTGCGTTGGGTTTGTGATTAGTTTGGATCACCAGAGCAGCTCTTTTCCTGCCTGTCGTTGTATGGGGCTCCTTCCAGCTACGGTCAACTCGGGAAGTATAAATGAAGGGAAGTTAACAGGAATGCCAGAATTCTCAGAACAAGGCATGTCATTGAAACTGCTGCTCTGTATTAGCTGCATTTCTGCTGGCTCAGGGCCCCCTGTGAGGAAATGCCCACAGTTTCTTGATGGGTTCCCATTCTGGATAAGCACTGAAAAGAGAATGTCCCACGTGCTGTGTTCCGACCCTCACCTAAGGGCTGAGCACACAGAACGAGTGCACTGGTGACCCTGTCCCAGGCTGCTGCTCCTTCTCAGAAATGCAATGGCAGGGCGTGTGCTCCACTTTTTGCTGCAGTGCAAACCTCTGTATCTAATTTGTCATCAGCTTCACTGCGCTTTGCATGGGACAGGGAACAGGCAAGCGCTCCCTCAGGCGAGAGCTGGCACCGCAGTTACTGGCTGACGGTGAGGAAGAACACCCTTATTTGTGCTGCTAGCTGGTGTTGCCATCGGGATTAACCTCGTGTTTCTGTGGATTCCTTTTAATAAATGGCTTCAAACATAACTGTGGGAAAAGGCAGCTCCTCCCTCTGAGTACAGGTAAATTTCAGAGGGTGGTACGTTCAGGTTACTGCACTAAGAACTGCCCCTTCCATGGACACTTGCACACATATTTATTTGTCTTATTTGGGGCGTGGAAGGAGGGATTACTTTGATTTTCTCTTCAGGGTGTTTTTCATTTGAAAGGCCCTTTTTAAAAAATACCAGAAAGGATGAGACAAACTGGTTGCCTTCACGGCCCGATGAGCAAAAAGAAAGCAGTACTCCTGTTACCTGGAGACATTCAAGAAGGCAAGTGCAATTAGTAGGTAATTAAGCTGTACATAATTGGAGTACGGGAGGCAAATCACCATCGTCCACAGAGGTACCAGGGCAGGAGAAGCCCTATTTGGGAAACTACGTGGCAGGAAAAGGGAGAGAAGGCAGAAACTGCGTGATCAACATTGTGTACCACATCCTCAGCAAACAGACGCGAAACTCGGGCCTCTTCTTGCAGCCTTCCTCCTGGGAGGAGTGCTGTGGGAAGGAGCGTGGCAAAGCTCCGATTTACTTTGTGGCCTACTGAGGTAACAGTTGCTGTGGAGGAGCTTGAAAACTTCATATAGTAAGGTGAGGAGTGAGGCTTGGAGGAATTTGAGTCCTCTAATGCAGAGGGGTCCAGCAGTGCCCAGGACTGTTGGTTGCTACTGGTTTCCCTGTCCTTCAGTTCTGCCCCAGCACGAGAGGCATGGAGCTCTGCGTTTCCCTCTGTGCCAGGAAGCCCCACGGCTCCGCCAGGCTGCTGGCTCTGGAGCACGGCACACTTCACTTAACCTCTGGGAACATTTATAATTAATGCTTCATCGATTTCCATAATGCAAGATCAACACACTGGCTTGGGCCTCTTCCTGTACATCTTTGCTCACATGAACAGTCCTTAGTCACCTTATTTTGTCTTTTCTGTGAGATTTAACCTCTGAGAAAGATTCTTGATGAACCTGCTGCTCATAAAAATATCCAAATGTTTTTTAGCACAGATCAAGTACTGGCCTCGGGTCCCTTAGTGTTCCTTTTCCAGGAAGGGTGGCTTCTATTTACCATAAGGTCAGAAGCCTCTGTCTTTTCCTAGACTGTGCTTAATTCTCCTGCTTGTCTCTGCCTCTCCAGGGAAAGGCATATTCACTCTAGTCGCCAAATTTTGAAAACTTCTGTCAGGTTCTTAAAAAGTGACTCCATATAGGATCACCTCTGACATTCTGTTCATATCAGCATTGGATTTTTCATCTGTTCAGTAGAGCTACAAAAGATTTACCCATTCCGTAACAGAGATCAGAGTATTGTCCCATTAAGCAAAGGCTGTGCCAGATTACCTTCAGCAAAAACATCCCAGATAAAGCTCCTCAAACCTCATGGGAAAGGTTCTTGTAGAACCCACTCAGAATTTTCTCAAAACGTGCATGGCTAAAGGAGCATGGTGGACAAAGCGTCAGTCTTCCTCCTCTAGCCTCCATTGTGGGGAGAAAGGAGAAACGAGGACTCCCCACCCGAAATGATGCTGTGGTCTGCCTTACATCTGTGACAGCAGGGAGCAATGTGGGGGGTGACAGAGTGTTTGGAGAAAGACTGTAATAAAGATGAGATGAAGCAAGCAATCTCACAGGAAACAAAGCCTTGCACCAGGCTAGGGGAGTGAATGGGGTCAAGGAAGACTGTGTGCCTTTTGTGTTGGGCACTTTGGAGTTGGCTTCATTCAGGGCACACCTTAAATTGCGTCTTCATGGACTAAATGCAAATGTATCTCAAGGAGAGGGCCACCAATCAGTTTAGAGGTCAGAAAGTAAAGTCAGCAATGGCCTGCAACGTTCTTGAAGTTCTCTTGGTCCAATGGTTTATTTTAGTTAAGTAAAAAATCTGCTTTCTGTACGCTGTTGGAATTTCTGTAGTTATGCCTAAGCAGTATTTCTCTTTCTATATATCCATAACAGGTCATCATCGTAGTTATGTGACACCTCTGTACTTGATTTCTTGTACTTCTGAGATGACAGAGAGGGTAAAAGGGTCTGTATTGGCTTAAATCAACAGTATGTGTCATGTTTCATAAAGTATACTTTTATTTTCTCTTTTCTTTCTCTTCTTGCAAGCTACATTGAGATGATATCCGTGACCCTCTACTTAGCACCTTCTCAGGACAGATTTGGATTGTCTGAGGAGGGAGCTGGTCTTCTGGAAATTATAACCTAAGGATAAATCTGTCATACTGAAAAAAAACATTGCTTCCCAGGGCAGGCCAAAGCAAGAGGGCTTCTAAATGCATGTGTGTACTGGAGAGAGGAGAAGCCATCTGCCTGTGGAGCTCAGCAGGGGCTTGGTTCTTAAAAGAGGAGGCATCAGGGAGGGGGAAATGCAGCTTGAAGCCTTTAATAGCTGCTTTGGGATTCAGCTGTGATTTTAATTGGCAGGTTAGCTAAGCCAGACTGCACCAAGTCCCTTTATCTTATAGTGCCTTGGATCCTCAAGAATTGATGTGGCTTCCAGATTCTCCCGAATAACTGTGTGGTGCTTGAACACTGAATTGGGTTGCCCAGAGTGCTTGTAAAGTCTCCGTCCTTGGAGATGTTCAACATGGAACTGCAGTTGGCCTTCCTTTGAGCAGGGGCACTGGACTAGGTGCTCTCTAGAGATGCCTTCCAACTTCAACCATATTGTGATTCTGTGACTTCTCCCAAGTCACAGTTCCGTTTCTTGCATACCGTCTCTTTCAGTCAAACACTTGGACACTGAAGACAAATACTAATGAAGGTTGCTTCTTGGAGTTGGTAGAAACATGAATGAGGGGAAAGATAATACTCTTGTTATTTTCTAACATCAGTTAAATGTTAGTTCAAATGCAAGAGTGTAATTCCCTAAAGTCACAAGCACAGTTCATTGTGTATATGAAATATGTCTTTGCAACCAAAAAAGCCAATTTTCGTATTGATCCTTAAAGATAATAAAATTTGTTCTATTTGTGAGTATGCAGGAACACATGGGGGCCTCAAGTAGGCACCAGGAACACGTGCTGTTAGGTGCTGAGCACGTACAAAGCAAAAAAAAAAAAAAGCCTTCCCAAAAGAAACCTGTGGTCCAAATATATCAGTTATGAAAATTGGCACATCTATAAAGAAATTCCAGATAAATCTATGTAGTAAAGAATAAAAAAGGGCTACTGCAGCCAATTAAGTACAGGATCTACTTGATAAATCTTTTATCTCAGATTAGCAATGTGTGTATTGAGTGAATCAAGATGCGCACACTACTCTTATAGAAAACTTGTACATGTGAAACCTGTCATCTCATATTAGAAGACAAATGATATTTTGAGGCATTACATAAATAATGGAATCACATGGCCGCATGATCCTAGTTTTTTCTAAGTGAAGGGTAAGACATTTCGAACATCCTTTTATTCTGAATTGTAGAGCTATAATTCTCCTGAACTGGCAGCACAAGTCAGGAAAACAGCATTCAGCTGAAGCTGAATAGCTCTAAAGGTTTGGCGTGAAAACTGTGCCTTTGAAATCAGTGGGAATGGGGTTCCTGGCTTAAATGAAACAAGGATTTAAATCTCAGTTTCTGGGAAGTGGTGCCTCTGGCTCATATTTGCTAAAGGAGATGTCCATTCGTAATCTGGAGAATGGAAATTGTCTCTCTCTCCTCAGCTATTCATCATTAAATTCTGCAAAACCAAACACAGAGTTTGGTTATTTTGGATTACATACGTGACTTGGGCTCGGCCTTCATGAGGATCCTTTGTGCCCTGAGTGGCAGAACCAACGAAACCAGATGTTCTGGCTGCCCCCATCTCCTGCACTGCTAGCTGCAATGGCCCCAGCCCGAGCAGCTGGCTGAGCTCCACACTCACAAGCTGCAGGGGAAGCAGGACTGCTGGTTGTCTGGCTGGTTGCTCCTGAGCAGGATTTGCAACAGCTGAGCATGCTGTTCTGGCAAGAGCCAGGTGCTACTTCAGGTCTTTCTCATCAATCCACTTGGTTTTCAGGAAATCTGTAGGAACTTCCTAATCTTTGAAGTTTGTAGCCCTACAGTGAGTCTATTTGAAGCTGGACAACAGATTTAGACAGGACTTGCAGGAGCAGGTAAACAGCAGGAGTGCATCAGCTCTGTTTCTGATGGAGTGGGGATAAGGCAAGGTGGAAGAGGCGTAAGTTGTTCCATGTCCTTTTACGGAAAACACTGGTGAATTTAGTAGGGATAGAACAGTTTTTCCTACAGGTGTGGACTAAAAATTTTGATTAAATGAGGTAACCATTCTAAAGCAGTTATTTAATGAGAAAGAATGTTGTTTTTTTTTTTTTTCATAGAAACCTGTGAGAGGTATTTTTAAACGTGTAAAAACCAGTTGGGCTCCTATGCTCTACCATGGGCAGCAAACAAAAACACTTGCATGAATTAGCTGCCGGAACGAATTCTGCGGCAGGTATTTGGAATTCATGGGGAAGTTCAGACCACTTGGTCAGAATGGGCTGAAGCTGATAGCTGAAGTCAGTTGATTTATACCTGATGACACCACAAGTGGTTTTGTCCTCTGTCCTTCTGGAGTAAGAAGAAGGGGTGATTAGGATCCAGACCTTGGGAGACATCCAGGAACTTGCAGGACTTATGAAATATAACAGGCCTGTCTGCAGCTACCCAGTATCCTCCTGCCAGAGGTAGATGGGCTCTGTCTCCATTTATCACCTCCCCTCCATGTGTGAACAGTTGGGTGACAGTAGCTCATCCCAGAGCTGATATAGCTTGTTTGGGGGTAATTTTCCTAAAATTCTCCATCAGTCTAAGCTAGGATTTGAATGTGAGAAAAAGCTCTGAGATCTAGGGCTGTCATTAAAACAAGATTTATAATGAATAGAGAGATGGGATAGGATCAAGACAGATGGAACAGCCTGCATATCTAGTTTCACACTCAGTAAAGTTTAAGATAGATTCAGTGCAATTTTGTAGCGATATTAAAAATTTCTTTTTGGGGACAACAGATTTCCTCCCATCCTCTTCCAGATGCCAGCTCGCCAGAAACTCACATTTGCAGGGTGTGTGCCCTCTCCTCCCTCTGCCTTCTGCTGCTAGTCCTAGCTAGCCCAGGAACGTACTTGACAGCAAAGGTGCAACCTTTTATTTTCGTGCATGTCACAACTGTCAAGGTTAGTGTGTCAGCAGTGCAGTGTTTGCCCAGGTGTACGAGTGGCAGTCTGAGGGCGGGAGAGGGGAAGGGAACAGCAGCATGAGCATCTGTATGGCTGCTGACAGCCCTCTGGCTTAGTCTATAGGCAATTTGCAATTTCCTTCCTCAGATCCTGGTATGTCAAGTAGTTGTTTGTACTTACCTGCATCTTAGGCAGCCTCTAAGGACGAGGGTGTTTAGGTGTTTACTGTTCTTGCTACTTGTGTCTGACTCAATATGATAGAATAAACAAAGTTGTTTTTGCCACAGAAGCTTTTCCTCTGTTATTCCTGCCATCTGAAAGACTTTTCCTGTATTCGTCTGTGTCCTTCACTCCTTTTCCCACTAGAAGTCTCATTTGAAAACATTTATTTTCTTCTTTCCCCTCAGCTCTCAATGTTATCCTACTGCTCTCATCTATTATTTAATTTTAGCTGTAGTATTTTGGGTAGAGTTACAGAATTAATATATAGAATATGCTAAATTGGATCCAAGCTCATTTTCCAAATCAAAATGATCTCTAATCCTTACAGCGCTTGGACCCAGCCTTGCAGAACAAGGAGAATTTTCCTGGGATGTGAATGATGAAGAACCTTCATGGACAAATCTAAGGAAGGAAATATACAAGTTCTCATTTTGGGGAATGGTAATAGGTCACCGTTAACTTGTCCCTCTAACAAGGGCTGTGGGGGTCTGGGTAAAGAAATTAGGAGACTAGAACACCACAGAAATCTTCAACAACGTCAGAATAGAGGGGGAGACTTGAGGGGAAAAAGAACAAAATTATGTGAAATATTTTGCCTTTGATGAGCAATGAAATAACTTCCAGAGCAGTGTTAAATCTAAGAGCATTAGTGCTGCACTGCAGTCCTTGACAATGCTTTCTCTAGCTGATAGGTATCCCAAACGAATTTGTTATATTCCCAAACTTACAGGATTCTGCAATTACAGTTCCTGTGTGCCATATGCCAAAGGCACATTGATCCTCTATTAACTACACTGTACTGAAAATATATAGGCATGTCAGGTTGATTTTTCCAAGCTTTTTCTCTAGAATAATGGGTTCTACATTTGCATAAAGGTACATCTCTGTTTGCAAAGGGCTTCTGAGAGTACAGAAAATTCTTGTTTTTTGCTTACAAGTCAATACTGTTGATGCTTTCTCTTCTCTCTCTTTTTTTTTTTTTTTTTTTTTCTCTTATTTTAGAAATATCATCCAGCAAGAAAAAGACCTCACACGTTGCGATGAATTTCTCTCGCCATAACTCAGCATGTTTGTCATTATTCCATAGGGCAGGATCTATACTTGTTGGTTATATATATTCATATACAGAGGTAGTATTCCTTTCTGTGCTCTAATTAACTACATGTTTAAAAACCACTGTGTTTAGTGCTGATAAGAAAATCATTAGCGAAGGTATTTATAGCTTTTAGTAAATTCTTGAAAATGAATTTCTGTGTTAGAGAGGGGAAGTGAATCTCTCTCCACACCTTATTCTCCATGTTTTTGGACCTTGCAGAATGTTTGTGGAGAGAAACCTATGAGGCCTCAAAAAAGGAGAAAAATGCGACCTCATCTCTGAACCAAGCTGTTTGCAGCTCCATCATTGGATTGTTTATTTTTTTTTGCTATGTTAGGGCTGATTTCCAACATTTTATCCCTAATTTAGCATAAAAAGTGCAAAGTGGGGCTGGCTTTCCCCAGGCTTTTGTGTGTGCTTTGCTATGTTGGCATTGGTTTCTTTTGTTGTCTGATAGAGCACTCAAGAAACATATGCAGCTTGTCCAAAATACACGCATGATAACTACCCTGAACATACACATTTTGCTCTTATTCCACATATATTTTGGCAGGGCAGAGAGCTCGTTTGTCCTCCTATATATTTGGGCAAGGAGGGGAACCGTGTCATTTCTCCCTTCTATTCTGTGTTTTTATTTATTCACCATATAGTTCTTTCAACCCACATAAAGAAACCCTAAGCTCTATCACAAATGGTGAAGATTATAATCAGTGACTAATATCCTTGCTACAATAAACTTCACCAACCCCTAGCATGAGACATAAATAATACAAAAGGCCCTCTCATATTCTGAGGAACTGATACGATACCATAATAGTTGTTCTGCACTTAATGGCACAAAAACTCAGTCACACTTAAGGACCTCCATACTGGAGTTGATTCAAAGCCAGCTGGATCTCTTCCACTAAATCAATGTGTTTTAGATTATGCCCCAAAATAGGTAGGTAAAATTTTCATATTCAGCTTGGACTTTTTCTCCCTTTTGAACTCGTTCTTAGCAGCTGAGCAAGAAACACTTGAAGGGGTAAATAACCACTTGAGTGGTTATGAGATGACATGGTTGCATTAACTCTGTGTTTAGAAATTCTGTCTGTGTGCAGGTCTGTGACTGTGCCTGGAGCCCTGGGCGCGATGCTCTGATCTGGGCAGAGCAAGCCTGCCTCTCGCCATCAGCCAAATAACCTAATAATCGCGGCTCTCTGAACACTGAAGTGGATCCAGAGACTCAGATAAACCAAAAGGGGGTGCTAAGGGGGCAGGCGAAAACAGCAATTTGGCTTTTCCGGGGCCTGCAGTTATTTAAAAGGACATTTTCTTCTGCGTGATAAGTGTGTGAGTGGCACAATGCAAAGCACCTGGGTAAACCTTGCCCTTTGGATCTAAGCACTCTTTTCAGATTGGATTGTGATCCAACGCAAAATCCGATTTAGGCAATGGAAAGTTAATAAACTTCATATAATCCAGGCAGGTGAGTTGAGCTGCTTATTTTGCATGTTTTTTTTGCTGCAGTAAGTTTTCTCTGCAACACAAAAATGCCAAAAAAATGCTTTGAACTCTTCAACAGAAGTGCCAGGTCTGCTGGCTGTCTCCTGCAGGTGTGAGGATGGCTGTGGGTGCGTGCCACTGTTGGCGTTCAAGTCAACAGTGAATACAAATACAGGGAGAGGCTCTTCAAAGTCTTTTTATTAGCAGTAGAGCTAATAGATACACTTGAATAAAAATGAAGACTCAAGCTGGCACAATTTGTAGCTGAGGCCAGCAAGATTTAACAAATGGCCACATTCCCAGGCTGCTCAGGGCATTATGCCTAGTGGCATATGTAGATGAAGGACTGGAAACACTAAAATAGCTGATCAAAACCCATCGGGCAGTGAGAAAACGGTGCGTGATCCTTACAGCCCAGAGGCACAGAGGGTTCACTCTCCCCTTTAAAAGCCAGAAAGGAGCTGTCTCAAGGACAAGAGATTAACTTTGAACAAGGCTTCTTAAGGTTTTCTCATTCTTCTTCTTTCCTATTCTCAGAGTAAAGATTCATACTCTTGGTTCAGAGCAAGGTACGCTTTAACCCCGTGACTTAAAAGAAGATCCACTTTTGGTAGCGTTGAGCACAAAGCTGAAACGGATGTATACACAGCCAAGATTAAATATAATTGGTATATATTATAAGTACAGGAATTCAAGTAGCTTTGCATTAATTTGAATAATTCTATTTTCTACTACTGGCGTAAAAATTAAGGGGGAAGCTTCTAACCATTTTAATTTCCTTGTTTGCATGGAATCTCTTAGCTTGTCTGGTAGAGAGTTGCAGTTGGTAAAATCTTTCCTCTGTGAAGTTAGGAATAAAACTCTTACCAGCTTCAAGGAGGTGTGATTTCATCCTGAGAAACACTGTTTTGGTAAAGAAAAATAATAATTTCAATAACTTTTGAAGCTTTATCTGTAGAAAAATAGGACAGGCAGCAATCTTGAAATGTGTGACAGCAAGAGATTTGATGACCTTTCTGATAAATGATCTGAAAAAATGAAGAACTGCCCATCTTCAGCAATCAGGCTCAACATTTTGTGGGATTTCAGTGCAACAAAGAGAGGCAGAGAACCCATAGAGAGAGCAATTGTGAAGTATTTTAATGCACTTTCTTCTTCAAGTTATACACACGCAAACTGTTTGTACCACTGAAGAAAGCACTAAGTTGTGGTCTGCCTTAAACTTTATTTTGGTTGGTCTAAAACTACAAGGATCTCCTTCCAGCTTTGAAAGGTCCCCACAGCTGTCTCTTCAGCTGGTTTGCTTCAGAGGAAAATGTTTCCTAGGGAAAGGGATTTTAAAACTGAGAACATGTTTTACCCAGAAGGGGAGTCTTCACTAAAGTTCCAGAAATTAGCTCATTTGTATAGCTTATGGGTAAAAAGCTAATGATTCCAAGTAGCCATGACATTTGAATCAGACCTTAGAAATATTAATACTAGTGAACTTCAGAAGTTGATGCGTTGTTTCAGTTCTTGTTTCTGCATGTTACCTTTAAATCCTATTTTCTTATTTTTCTTTGTAGCCATATGAGCTACAGTTTAAATAATAATTGCAGTTAATCTCATGATCAGCATGAATCCAGGATCTTGTGCCTTAAGAAAGATAGCAGTTCTTGTGAGAACTGAAAGAAACAAACAAAAATTCTTTGAAAATAGTTCCGCAGTATTGTTCATTAAGGTAATACTTTGAAGTTCATCACATGTGTAGCCTGAGTGAGAATAAGGCCTAAGCAGGGATTTTAACATTCAATGACAAATTGTTATCTGAGAAAAGAGTCACTTGATGAAACTATTTCATATTAATCATTAGGAATTAAATTCCCTGAACAAAGCACATTTGTTTCATGCTGTAATAAATAGCTCGTGCAAAATACAGGGATTTACTGGGAGCTGCACAGTTAAAATTACCTTCCAGGAACATCCTGCACATGGGCACATTGTCAGGGTCTTCCAGGACTCCTCTTTGTTCAATATGACCTATTAAAACCTGGCATTGGATAGTTTGTCACCAATTTTCCCCCCAGTAGAACTTCATATGCTCGTGTATAAAACAAACATGACTTGAAAGTAAGTTTTCCCTCTTTTGCCCAGCTGAGCACTCAGAAATCTTGCATGGTAGTGAGAAACACTTCTCATGGATATAGTAAGTGCTACCATCTGTTAGGATTGTTTTGAAATGCATTTTTGGGCCAAAGCCTGCCCTTATGAGGATCCAGTTTAACATGAAAGCCTCAGCAGTTCCCTGAATGAGAATAAGGCAGCAAAAATCACTCCTTTCATGCCTCCCAATCATGCCCCTTCATTTCACTACAATAACTTTAACAGAATCAGAATAGCAGCTCCAAAACTTGAGCCCTTGATTACTCAATGACTACTTTAATCCCCCCTAGAAACTGCACTGATTTCAATGACTCTTCTCCTCACTGAGTCCAATATTGCATCAGGCAACAGAAGTGGGTAAAAGTGGGGAAGCAGTGAAATTTATTTTAGTTGGGATTTGTTTTAACTTTGTATTGTTTTAGATGGGATTTGCTTTAGCTTTCTATAGTTGTTTTTTTGTTGTTGTTGTTTTGTTTTTTCTGCTGAGGCCTGAAATGGGAAAAAAAAAAGGATATCTGGAAGAAGATTGTAGAGAAACTTCGATGTAAACTGTTTCTGTTCTTTAGGAGGAGCAAAATAACTTTAGAATACTATATAAGGTGATATTATTCCTGCTCACTTCAGACTTTCTGCCTGCTCCAACAAACACATTTCAAATGAAGTGACTGTCAGAATTTATGGCATTTGGCAATTACAATTCCTATCTTCTATAAGCCAAACTTTATTTTTAGTCCTTAATGCTGTGTTAACGGCATTATAATTAACATATACACAGGAATAGTAAGTTAATTTATGTCAAGCTTTTTTTTTCGTGAAACACCACTCCTTTCTATCTGTTTTTTGATATCCTAAATTCTATATTGTAGCTTTAATTTTGGTTTACATGTCAAAACCAATGGTGGTTTTTCAGTATTGTACTTTTTTACCCCTCATACTTTGATACATACCAGGAGAANAAAAAAACTAAAAGCTAATATATAGCACAATTTTGTCACTGTTTGCAGATAGTGTTATTCAGAAGTGAAGAATGTATTCCACTCAGCTGGTGTACACCTAGCATTACTTTCCTTGTGTTAAGTAATTACTCATCATAGGAACTTCATCCTCAAAGATGAAAGTGAGGAGCACTGAGTTTTGATATGTCCTTAGGTGCTGTAAATATTTGTTTTCTCCTATTTTCTGGATTTAAGTGGATGGTGGTAGGGAGGAGATGTGTTAGATAGCATTTCCAGAAGCCTCCAGCTTACCTGGGAGCCTACCTCTCCATCTCAGAGGTGACAGATGCTCAGGAGTTGAAGTCCACTAGAAAATCAGTGTGTCCAGACATGCGGTTGCTTTGGTAAGATACCAGCCACTTCTTAGCCTGCACTAATTGCTTGCTCTCTCCTTGCCTCAGTTACAAGGCAATACAGCTGATGAGCCCAAACTCCATTACATGTGTGTGATGGACGACTTCTCTGCCAGGCTGCCTGCAGCAGACCTTGCTAATGAATTCTCCTTTTTCACTAGTGTTTGAAATAAACAACATTTAATGCAGTTGCGTAGGCACAGAAACAATCTTGGCTAAGCTGTTAAACTACTCTAGCAGAGTTGTGTCTCTGAGCCTTTGCCATCCTCCTTCTTTGTCCTCTTTCTGAACTAGGTTAAATCACTTCTGTATTTTTCTCTGGTCACTACTGAGGATCTGGCTTAACATCTATGAATGTGACAGAGAAGGTAGTACATTGTCCTTTTTGGCATTAAATGCATTTTCTGATGACTTTTGTGAAAAGCAAACATACAGTTCTTTATTTACACTAGAAATATTGTGTTCTGACTTGTGTCTCTGTCTTTATGGGCTCTGGCAACCTGAGGAGATTTTGAAGTCTGAAGCCTGCTCTGCTCCGTGCTCTGAGGCTTCACCTCGAGCACCGGGTGCAGATTTGGGCACCACAATGTAAGAAGGATATAAAACTATTAGAGAGCATCCAAAGGAGGGCTATGGAGATGGGGAAGGATCTGGAGGGCAAGACACAAGAGAAGTGGCTGATGTCCAGAGGAGGCTGAGGGGAGGCCTCATGGCGGCCTACTGCTCCCTCCCAGGGCAGCGGAGGGGCAGGCGCTGAGCTCTGCTCTCTGGGGACAGCGACAGGGCCCGAGGGCACGGCATGGAGCTGCGTCAGGGGAGGGTCAGGGTGGGGGTTAGGGAAAGGCTCTGCCCCGGGGGGTGGTGGGCATGGCACAGGCTCCCCAGGGCAGTGGGCACGGCCCTGAGCTGGGGGAGCTCAAGGAGCTTTTGGACACCGCTGTCAGTGGAAGGGTAGAGCCTGAGGAGAAAGTCCACCAACAGTTGACTGGGGTAGGAGCAAGTTCCAGTGGCTCTACAGTTTTGTGATGCTGCCCAGAATCCTTTTCAGTGTAGTGGAAGCATTGTAGCAATGACAAAACAGATGTTCAGACGTGACTTGAAGATGGAGATGGGAGATTTGCATCTTCAGGAAAGCCCACCTTGGGACACCTTGAACAGACCTTGGCAGACTGTAGTGCTGAAACTGGGGCTTGTAGCGCTGCCTTCACTGTACATTCTTCATTGGTTTGTAGTTACTGTCCTCTGCCAAAAAGCAGCAAAGCTCTGGGATAGCTGAGACTTTTGCCCAGACAGGCCTGAGCATTCTCTTTTACGGGCATCAGACAAACCCCTGGCACCCTGTCTCTGCATTTTCAGGTGAGAGTTTGTGGTGTGAGGCAGAGAATAGGAAGACATTCTTTGTTTGCTTCTTTGTGGTCAACTGTCTTTGACCAAGAAATAAAAACATACACACGCTTTATCTTTGTAAAAATAAACACAGGGCTATGTATTACAATCCACTTGGGAACTGGATCTGGTCCAGAATGTGGCAGCTTGCTTGTTATTAGACATGGTCACTCCCTTGAGTGCTCACAGCCAAAGCTCCTGTGCTGGCTGATCTCTGTCCCCTCTTCAGGGACAATTTCATTTTTTTCTTCTTCTTCTTCTACTTGTTTTTTTTTTTTTTTTTTCCTCCAGTCATAATCTTTGCCGTAAATGGAATGAGGCTTGCCTCTTGCGTTGAAAGATGCTGCCTCATTTGTCCTTTGGGGCTTTCTAAGCAAAAGTCTCAGCTCCAGGATTCGCTAACTCCCTGGTCCTGAAATAGTTCATGGATCTTCTGACTGGTGGGCCAAAGCCATGTTTTTTCAGGTGATGATAGAGATGGGAGCTAGGGGAGGGGAATCTGAGCCTGGGATGTCTGTTTTAGTTGGCAGATTGTTGTTTTGGACCTATCTATTTGTCTGCTTAAGCCAAATTGCTTGCTGTCCAAACTGTATTTGTGTGTTGTGCATGTTCTGACCGGAGATCATGCCGAGCTTACCAGCTTTTTTAGAGGTTCACAGGCTGGGGAGGGGGGACTCTTGCAGAAGGGGGAACTCTAGCATTACTTAGACTGTGCCCCTTGTGACCAAAGTGCTCAACTATTCCAAAATGCCACGTGTTTTTTCACAAGTGCGAAATCTAAAATTTCTGCTGAAACAAAACCTCATACTCAAAGGAGGTTGCTATGTGATGCCTGGTTTGAAATAGGATTTTGCGTGCGTGTGTGCTGAGAGAGAAGGATATGGATAGCCAATAGATTAACTGGTTAAGTTAGCAAAAATGCAGATGATGAAAGCCCTAATAGATATAAAACCAACAGCATTTCCCTTCCCTGGATGATCATGGTCTGATCCCTCGGGATAAATCTGTCACAATGTGTGCCTTGTGTTGGTACAGATCCACTTCCTTGTTAATTGAACTCAAAGAACTGTTGCAGGGAGAGGGGGAAGATTTTGCCCACCTTGCTTGGCCAAATACAGCACTGTTGAGTCCTTCTCAACCCTGGGAGTTTTGTGGAGGTCTGTATAAGAACCAGGAGAAAATACTTGCAGTTAAAAATATGTTGACTTCCTTTAAACTGCCTGGGCTGATGGACCTTCAGAGGTGGAGAATGTGGTTAATAAAATTTACTTCGCCTCCCAGGTGGCGTTTAATAAGCTCCTTCAGCTTTAGAGAGTAGCCCCTCAGCTGTGTTTCATTTCAGCTCCAGATTCCTCTCTAGCCTATGTACAATACAAGGACCAGTCACGTGCCACTACATCATCTCTTGTAAGATGTGGGGCATCTAAAATTAACATCACTATTCTCTGGCTAACGTTATCCTGCTTGTATGATAAATACAGCGTATGAGGGAGGCTCCATTATGAAAAATGCTAGAGAAAGCATTACTTATACATCTCAATCAAATTCTGTAGCATTCTGAATTTTCAGTAAAAATTTTCTGATGTTTCCCATTAGAGGATAAAGACTGCTGTCAGCTATGATGGCATACATCCAGCTTTCTTTAGAAGAGATACTCTGGATTCAGGATGGCTGATTTTTTTCTCTTCTCCACAGTTAAAACTAAAAATGTAGAAAGATTTTGGGGAACTTTTGTATTAAGAAAAAAAAAAAAAAAAATCTGATTCTGGCATAGCTGGTGATGCTTAGTTGTTTTCTTGGTGCTGAGTTTAGTTGTTGCACTGCTGCACACTTGTTGGAGGCTTGAGCTATCTGAACACCCTAATTAAAAAGCAAAACAAATCTTTTATTTCATTTTAGCAATGCTTGGGAGTGCAGATATTTAAGACATTTAGGAATGCAGAATTTCATATTCTTAATTCTGTGGGTACCTCATTAGAAAAACTAGCTTTTGTTATTTGCTGGTAGCAGCTCTCGATAAGATTTACTGTTTGGGTT
Organism: Alectura lathami; assembly: GCA_013399715.1. Lineage (NCBI taxonomy): Eukaryota > Metazoa > Chordata > Aves > Galliformes > Megapodiidae > Alectura > Alectura lathami. The sequence continues at coordinate 1,051,866 of VXAV01011346.1, read as the reverse complement.
AAAAAACATTATAAAGCCTGACCTCATTACATAAATTACTAATTCACGACAAATGAGACATTTTATCTATTAAGCATATTCAGTTTGCTGAAAGCCCTCTTTCGTTCCTTTGGGTAAGTGCATGGAGCAATACCTGACACCTTTGTCTGGTCTGGAGCTTAGACACATCCTTGGTCAGTGCATGCAACCAACAGGAGCCGCGATCTGCTTGGACTCATTGCCAAAGCTAGCTCCCACTTGACTACCGGGGTCACCATGGAGACATTTTGTACTGGAACAGTTCATTTTAAATATTAGATTTCAGCCTTTGAGCATATATTGGTAGTTTACAGTCGCTGTTGCTTTAGAACATCTGCTTTTTCATAGGAGGGAAAAAATGCTTCAGGAAAGTTAAAAAGCCTGAATGATGGATTTGGTATTGCATGTTTGTTACAGTAGTAACTGGTGATGTAGCATAGAAGGGTCAATCTATAAATACTTTAATATTGTTTAATAAATTATGGTGGATTTTACAGCATACCTAATAATAACATTAAATGTTCCTGCATTTAACAGGCACACACGTTGTTTTAACAATATCTCTGTGTTACATGCTTTGCAACAGCTTGTTATGGCATCATCTGTTAGGTATTTACTATGCATTCATTTTATTTATTTTTGAGGAAAAAAGGAATGCTTTCTAATAAGTTGTGAAGGAATGTAACTGCATCTAATGCCCATTTAACAAGTATGATTAAGCATTTATGAAATAAGTCAAAATTTAAATCTGTATTTATGTACAGGCATAACTCAGTGAGAGCAGAGCTTGTCTTTGGCCACCTGCCTCAAAACCATCCTAAAAATGACCCACGATAAGGTGGCTTTCCTCCTTTGTCACAATCGTCCCTGTTGTGAGGATGAGTGTGGTACCAGCCGGTGTGTGAGGTCTGTTCCTCCTGGGAATGTAGGGCCACTGGGTGGCTTCAGAAGAGGCCTTGGCCATTAGTGGGAGGAGTGATGGGATTGCCAAGTGAGGAGTTATGATGAAGATATTCAGTACCAGGACATAGCCGACCTTGGTGAGCAATAGCTTTTCCAACTCTTGCATTGCAAAGCAGACCTTTGCCTTGCTCAACTCCCATTCTATGAGAGACGAGCCGTGCCTGCCAGGCTATGAAGTGAGTGGTTGAGTTGCTCTTCAAGAAGCAGCATCCGCTGGAAAAATGTCAATGTTGTGTTGTCCAATAGGCCCTACCTCATGAGTGTTAATGTTCATGGCATAGCACCGGCTATCTTCAGTGTTCATTCATCATGAAGGAAATTAAAAGCAGAATTGAGTCTTCTATTAACAGGTACTATTACTTTATTGAATAAGAATTAAGAAATTCTTACTTAAGAAATAAATACTGTCTGATACCACTGAAAAGTTCTGTGCATGTAGTGCTCAAAGAAACCCCCATCTGGGAATTTTGTTTCTTGTTCTTTTTCCCAAGGCAGAGGTTCAGAGTTGACATCTGCTGTTAAATCCAAGCAGAATCACTAGTGCTATAAGAAAGGAAAAAAAACATTCTGAATATTTAGGACATAATTGTAGATTAATATTATAGACATCTTTCCTTTGGGAATCTAGAGCTACAACATATTTCATTCTGATTAAGTTAAAGAGACCAACTTGTAATTCCCATCTCACGGCCCTTAGGATTTTGTCCTGCTTATAATGCTGCTGAGATTGATGGGATTCCCCACAGAGTGAGATACTTCTCCAGCTGAATGGACCTATCACACCTGAGTCTGTTACAACACCTAGAGCACCTGCATCCTCCTCTATCCACAGCTGGCTATGCCATGAAGGTGGATGTAACTGTTGGAGGGCTCATACCCCAGGTATTTGCTGTACACTAGCAGGTTTCTGCCTCAGTAGAGGTGCTAAACAGGGAACCAGCTGTTTCCATGGCCACATGCTAACTCAGAAGGAAACCTGTGGCCTGTAGGGAAAGTCACAGGAAGGATCATTGTGTTCTGTCAGATTTTTTTCCACTCCAAATACTTCCTCTGGTTGAACACCTAGGATGCTATTAACTCTAATGGATACACCCAAGACACCAAACAGCTAAGAAGGAAATATTAAAACATGTGTAACAGACGCTAGCCTTGCAAGGCTGCTGGATAGCAAGCCCCAAGTTTAAGTGCCTGAATGTGGATGTTGGTGCCTCGCTTCAGGTGGCTGGGTTTGTGAATGCTAGTGTTGTGTATTTGCCAGGAATCTAAGTTGAATCTCTGGACTTTGTGGTTTAAACTCCTAGGCAGCATTTCATCTTCTCAGTGTGCTGTATACTGTACTTATTCATATGGAAAGCACGTATTATGCTTCTAGAAGGAATGTTTTTTAGTGTTGAATCAGAATACACAGAATTTGGGGTTCTTGTTTTGGAGATTCTTTGGTTGCTGTTGGGGAAGGAGTATTTCTTTTTCTCAGTTCACTCATTTCTTGGTTAATTCCCTTTGGGTGCTCACTAGGTTTGCTCCTTTCACCAAGTTAGTGGATAAATAAATAACCACAAGGTTTCTGAACCACAGAGTGTAACTGCAATGTCCGTATTAGGGCCTCCTTATACAGAAGAGCAGAGCCATTTCTCCTTTCTGTAGGAACAGGATAGCATATCACCATCCCAAATCAAGGAATCCAACTCAGCAGACAAGCTTTGCCTATGAAGCAGCAAGAAAAAGTTGGGGAGGACTATGTGGAAGGAAAGGGAAGGACTCCCCATGTCTTTGCCTCCCTGCATCCTGGGGAGCTGAAGAAAGCGGACAAATTGGACAAATTGGAGTGGCAGCCATTCTTCTCTGCCTACAAGAGCAGTGTGAGTCTGGAGTGCCTTCAGAATGGATGTCTCTTCAGAAACTAGCTGCCAAGCTGCAGGAAGTGTCCAGCATGCAGGCCATTGTGGGGTTTGAAGTTGACCAAAACTGGCCAAACGGGTGGTTTTTCGGGTGTGTATCAGAGGCAGACCTGCACCAGTGCTTTAGGTTCCTACTCCAGAGCATGTGTTTGTGAGAACTTCTCCATTAAATGGTTATACTCTTTTTTTTTTTTTTTTTTTCTCTTACCAAATTTCTTTTCCCCCTCACTTCATTCTGGGAGACAGTCGAACTGTTTTAACTGAAATTTTCCCAAATAATTCAGCCCAAGACAGACAGACATTGGCTAGGAAAATCTAAAACCAGACTGAGATAGTTTGGCAATGTCTTTAGTAGATCAAAGCTGCGTTTCTTGATGGAAAGTGTCAGACACACTCAACCATAAGTAGAGTTAACACACAGCCTACAATTATGTAAATGAAGAGCAAGTGTCTTTGCCAATTGGACATGTATCCCAAGCATTGCGTTCACTTTCAAGAATCTTGAAAAGTTTCATGAGATTTAACACGTGGTTACAAACTCAGGTTTAGAGTGCGGCTGAGCACTCAGTTGTGAGCAGCTCATCTCTGTTGAAAAGTAATGGGTCAAATTCAGCCCCAGGAAGTTCTGCAGAAGTGTGACCATGAAGGATTTTAGACCATTTGGTAAGGATTTTTTTTCTACTGGTGGTGGTGGAATCCAATTGTCTTCTGATTGTCATGTAGGGTTTTGTAAGCAAGGTAGGAGATAAAACTGAGATTGTGAAAGGAGATTTTGATGAATGGGTATTAAAACGGGCAATCACTGTTTCTGGGATTGGGATTTTGCACTGTCAGGAATGGAGCAACCAGGAAATACTTTTCTTTCTTGCAAATATATATCCCGATGGGATTCCCCTCTTCTAAAGGAGCAGAAATTCTCCTAAGGTGGAACAGAGTAGTTGCAAGGCACATAATGAGCTGAGAATGGTGGTTCTTCTGTCTTATTCATGAGGCCAAGACTGAAATAATCAGAAAAATTCAGCTTTTTTTTTGTTGTTGTTTGATTGTTTGTTGCATTCTCCGTATCCCTTGTGCTGTGAGGCAGGGACTTCCAATGTTCATCCAGATATTTTTGCCTCACTGGGGTTTGGTGGTTCCCTTGCTCTTTTCTGCTCTCCTCCTTTGGCACACACGGATGCATTAGATGTGGAAGAACTAACGCCATTTAGTTTGTTCTATGCTGTTGAGATTGTGTTGTGTGGGGTTTACAAAGGAGCTCAGAAGAGATGCTCTGGGCTGCACGTCACATGGCAGCCTTCCATACACCGTGACACAGATGGTTCCTGCCAGTCCTCTTGCTACAAAAGGACGATGCCAGCATTAACTAATCCATAAAGCTCCCTAATGCTGGGCATCCACCCAGGTACAGCAGTTTAAACCTCCATGGTGTCTTAAATGCTGCTGTTAGTGTTGTTGCCTTGGTGCTCCATTTCCTTCTTGTGCTAACTGCAAGCTTTTATTGGAGTGAAGGGAGACAGCAGCAAGTGATCAGCAGAGCAGAATCAGCAGAGATCAGAGTGGCAATTTAATGTTTGAAGCACAGTTTCTTCTGTGGGAAACATCCCGTTGTGGTGGAAGGGATTCTGTCAGATCTGCTCCTCTGGCTGTTTCTCTAGGACATGATCCTTGCTGAAGAAATGAGGAGTATTTGTCGTCGTTTCAGTCTGGGGTTCAGTGGTCCAGGTTACGCAGAGGTTTTTGAGTGTCAGACTAGGCCATGCCCTGACGGCTTCTGTCTGAAAGAAAAGCCAGCCAAAATCCTTGGGGAATAAGTATTTCCTGCGTGAGTATCCCTGGTCAGGAGGCGTTAATACTCAGAGCTTGGCGTGAGGGACACATGGTGGCATTCTGCGGGTGGTTAACTGCCAGGACAGTAAGCGAGTCAAATGCTTGGATTTCTAGAGCATCTAGATAGAGATTACTAAGCAATTAGAAGGGATAGGAGATGACAAATAGAAGTGTCTTTCTCTTAATTTTTCAGATGTTGATCGCATTTTACACCAAACCCTCAGCTGCTGTAGATCAGAGTACTCCCTTGAAGCCTGTGCTGATTTGCACCTGCTAAGGATCTGGCAGTGGCATGCTTGGTTTTAAAAAGAAAATAATTGTGGTTGTAGTGTAAAATCAGCTTAGTTTTGGATTAGAGAAGCTTTCAGCATTTCAGTTGGTCTAGAAGTTGCATGCACCACATGTTTGAGAGGTTGCAGTCGGGCACGCATAAACTTCCTTCTTGTCTTTGAGGTGAATTTGCATGGTCATCTTCTTCCATGTCTGTTTTGGAATATTCTCAGACTTTTCCTAAGTGTTTTTCTGCATTATTTATTTTCAAAGCAGTGGTTTAAAAAAAAAAAAAGTCTTAACAGACCCATTTGGCTCCATACACTGCCCTTGACTTTAACTTGTTTAGTCCCATACAATAGTTTCAGGCAAGAATATAAACTGGAGCTGTCAGCACTGTCAGACCTTGGATGCTGTTATCTAGTTAAGCTGCAGTTTAAACTGCTGAAAGAGAACATTTCTTGTGCAGATGACCTCAAAAACTCAGTACATTAGCTGATACTGGGAGTGCAGCGTGGGCCCACGTGTTCTGTGGTCTCAAGAAACTGTTTTGTCTTCTCTTTCTTACCTCTTTGCCTCTCAGCTCCCCCGTTTTTGTTTTTTTTTTTTTTATTATTATTCTTACATGCAGCTGAGAAATCAGAGATGCTGCTCTTAATACGCATCATGGGTTGCCTGGATGCGGGCGTATCCATAGACAGCATAAAACAAGTGCATTCACTGAGGGTTGCTTACAACATCCCTGTAATGCAGCTGATTTACATAGGCCCAGGGGAAGGGCTGAGCTGGAATCCTGAGGGAGGCTCTTATACTCCACCAAGTCTCCTTCAAGGCAGAGCAAAATATCCATGGCATCTGATAGGAGAGAGTTGGTTCAGCTCCCCCTGCTTTTTTAAGAAGGCAGAAACAATACACTGCATATTTACATAGAATCCCCTTAAGGACATCTGTCATGCTGGAGATTAAACTGAATGTCTCTCCCCAGTTTAATGTTATGCCTTCAGGCAGTCTAAACCCAATAGATTTAGTTACTCTGCTCCAGATCCTAGATTACTAACACAGGCAGTTTTTTATTTTCCAGAAGCACAGAACCTTTGCTTGCAAAGTACTGTCTTTGTGTGGGTTTTCTAGGCCACTTCCACTTACATTTTGGAGCCTGGCCCTGTGCTGGATTTGTGGTTAGTGTTTTTTGCATTAACTTCTAGCAGCCGCTCTTTCCTCGCCTCTATGTCCATATGGTGCATTAGGTGAGTTATTCAACTCATTTCCTTCCATTCGTGGTGAGGCACATTACAGAAGCTACGTTTCCATCCATCGTCTTTTATCCAGAAGAAGTTTGCATTGCCCTTTGCACTTCAACTCCAGCTGCGACTAAAAAACTGGCCAAGGAGAGGAGACAAAAGCAGTGGTTTGAATGTTATGTTGACTTCTAAAAATGAATTTACTTTCCTTGCTCAGGAAATTTCTCACTTTGCTCTCCTGCCCTGACTGAGTCTAGATGTGTGCTGTCTGCAACAGGGAATCATTTTGTTCTGCCTGCTTGCTTGCTTGCTCACTCTGTGTGGCCTGAATCATAGCTCAGGCAGCTTAGCCACAGCACCATTTGAAAATACGTAGTAATTTGTGAGAGTAGATTTGCTTACAGAGGAAGCTGCAGTAGTTTCCCCAGCGGAGGCACCACTTGGCCAGTTGACTTCACAACCAGAGACTTGTCTCCATTAACGCAGTCGAAGGAAAACAAACAACAGACATGTTGGAAACCTTCTGCAGAATGAAGCGTCCAATTCTCAGTTTTCACCAGTCCGTTACAAACAACGAGCTGGAAGGGAACTGTAGCTCTGTGCCGTCCCAATGTCACCGCTGACTTGAACAGGAGGTTTTTACCTGGAGCCTGTCGGCAGGTGATTCACAAAGGGAACAAAGGATTAACTCTTTTAAGTGGCTGTTTATCAAACCACCTCTACCCATTAGATGTAAAGTTCAGCATTCCACCAGGAACTTTCATATTTTTGAGCTGAATGTCCCATCTTGTGGCAACTCTTGCATTCTACAGTGTTCATTTTGCCCACATACCCTTAAGGCAATCCCAGTAAGTGTGGCAAGTGTGAATCCTCCTCTCTCCCACTGTTTATCCTTGGTGGTTTTAAGATTCTTTTTAGTTGCAAATCCCATATAGTATTTTGCAGTTTCCATGCACGATGCCAAGTCCACAAGTCTTAGATCAGGCTCGCCCAGTTAATCCTTTGACTTCAGCCATTAATAATGACTGATGAACATGCCTCATAACCTATCTTCCAAGAGGTTTCCGAATGAGCAGCCCATGGTCAGCATTGTGGTTCTGCCACATATACTGTCATTCTTTCCCCTTGCTGTCTGGCTATACTATGAAACTTGAACCTCATCAGGCAAGTGTAGAATTTGCTAGGGGACTTAAAACACCTCGTTAGCGATATAAGGGCTTTTAGGGCTCTTAACAGATTTCTCCATTAAACTCATAAATTTCTCCATAAATTCCTTTTTATATTTGAATCCTAGTCAGTACCACCAACTGTGGCATCATCAAGGAATAAATTAAGGCTGTTAGGAGGCTCTTCTTGCCAGTACTTCCTATTAAAGCTCAGCTGTGCTGGCTTGCAGCAGGGTAGGTGCCTGCGTACACGTCTCCATGCGGCACCTCCGGAGCCTCTCTTGCATTCTGGCTGTGTTTCAAGGAGGCTCTTGCATTCTGTCTCTCCAGCTTTCCCCGTGTGTCCAAAGGGCCCACTCCTCCCCTCGCTGTCCTATGCAGTGCTGCTGTGTGGCTGGTTGTGCTTATTTCTTAGGCAAATATCCCTTGGCCTCGAAATAGGAATTTCCCCATATCTTTGTGCCATTTCCCTGGATGTTGGGGCCTTCTCTGTATGAGCTGTGCACCAGGTAGAAGGACAGACAGGCAAAGCTGCCTTTCAAGTGCTCAGAAGTTGCACAGAACCAAACTGTTAGTTCTTGAAGCAAGAAGGAAGCTGAAATATGCAAGTAAGCGGAGTGGTGTTCCCCTTGTAGATTTCAGCCCAGCTTGTGGGATGCTCAGGGGGAGAGTGGGATGTCTTTGGAGATATGTATGTGAACTCAGATGGCTCGCCTAGCCCAGCACCCTTCCCAGTCCAGTTTTTGGGTCCTCACAACTTTTTTAATATTCAAATCATCCAACTCTCAGATGCACCTGCTCCAGAGACTCTCTGGAGCTCTGGAGGGCTCTGCACCTACATGGTACCCCCCAAAAAAATGTGTGACCAAGGACCACCATCCAACTCCATTGGACTTAGCTTTGAAAACAAAGTGAAGCTCTTTAGTTTGCGACTGGAAAAGACGTTCAGCTAAGAATTTCAAAGCTACAAAATCTAGCAAGAAGCCTTGATACCTCAAGTGAGATTTTTCCAGGGTCCTGCTGATTTAAACACTGAGATTGATGCAAGCCTGGTGTCACATCAGAACCAAGCTGTGTAAATACCTTGTGAATACCTTTGAAGAGTATGACGCTACAAACCTACTTCCTATAAACTGCAAAACTGATTCTGAATGACATGAGAAGTCACACGAAGAACTTCAAGGAGTGAAAGGAAAACCATTAAAGAGTTACATCCTGCACCTAAACTCAGCATGCAAGAAAGAGACTACGTAACCAATACTGTGACCGTTCAAATTATAAAGCTGTATGATTATGCCCTATGAAAATATCATATAAAGAATGTGAATCTGAGATCAGGTGTCACAGTCAGGCATTTCCTTGCTCTGGAGTTCTTTTTGAAGGTGAACTTTGAGTTTGAGAGAATAATCAAATAAACAGGAAGAACCTGGCTCTGAATTGAAGCCTCTGTTGTGCTTTCATTGCTTTTTTCTTCTTCAGTTACTCTCATGCTTTTTTTCTTTGAAAGAAATTTAAATATACCCCAAAAGTACCATTTTTGAATGTCAGTAGTTGCTTCTAAAACTCAGTAAGTTAAGGAGGGGAAAGGTGTGGTGAGCTCACATTTAGTTCAAGGGGTGCAAATCACCACACTGCGTGGATCTACAGCACTTCTGCAAGTTTGGGAAAGCTGCGGATCTGCACCAGCTGGGAGTACAGTCTTGCCTTTCTACTGGAGCATATGCTAATCCTGGCAAAGAATTTAAGCCCAGCTTGTGATCTGCTTACTCACAAGGATGAACAGTTACTTGTGAGCAGTTAAAATGACTTCCCTAGGCCTCTTAGGTGAAGAACTCCTTGCTAGTGAGAGTACAGGGTTCACTGTGCAGCCCTTAATTTCTATCCTGTAAATTGCTGCTGGGTTTGCTCAGTGCTGTGAGTGATCATCGTTTTACAATGGGTGACCAGAAGAGATGATGAGATCTGAGACAAAAGGGATCGATACCTGCTAACACAAAAAGAGGAAGAAGAATTCCTTTTGCCTCAGCTGCATTACCTCTCTCTAAAGTGACGTTCCTTCAGCTACAAAGCTCCAAAAGCAGATTCGTGTGGTCTGTTTCACCAAGCCATCAAACATGATAAAAGTCAGTTATATAAACATTTGAATGTGGTGACATTTGATGCCAGCAGTGTGTGGGCAGCCTGCTTTACAGCAGAGATTTCTAAACATGCAATCCAGTTTTCCAGGTAATTAAAAATGTTTGCACAGGCTAGTAGATTTATCTTTTGAAACCATTTGAGCACTAGTGCTCTCCAGAGTGGTATCAGTTGACACAGTGCATAATCTAGAAGAGACTAATTGCTGCATGATTTCTAATTTTTCTGCAGTCATGTAAATGAGCTGAAGTCTGCACAGGTGGAGCCTATTAGAGTGAATGATTTTGCTCTCATGTTGTTATCTTCATTTGCTGTTGTCTTATCAACTCAAAGTAGGAAATCTGCTGTCATGAAAAGCAGGCAAGGGAACAATGTCTGACTGAAAAGTCTTGTTTCATTATTTTTTAATTCATACAGTGCTACCTGCCTAATGCAGTTTTCTGATTACCATGCTAGGCAGCCAGTAATGCAGTTTTATTCAAATAAGGGAAGCACTGGTTTAATTTAAGCTAAGAAATCATCCACATTTCTTACCAGGCAACAAGGATTGTGATTCAATAATACATGAATTTAATAATGCATAATGGTAGACTTTGCAGGTACTAAATAGCAATATCAGAATGAATTAGTATGCTATGTTATTCTAGGGGAGTCCATCTCCTTTGCGCATGTGCTCTTTCTCTTCCTCTGCTTTTCCTTTCCTTGAGCTATTTCACTCTCTAAGAGGTGAGGCAAACAAATTGGGTTTTAGTTCCAGAAACAAACTATTACAGGTTTCCTAAAACCCTTTTTGGCTGCACAGCCAGGCTGCGTGCTGCTATCCTGTGGTATGTTGGGCTGCAGCAGGGAAAGGGAGATAGATAGTGCAGTTACCATCAGGGAAGTTCTCAGGAGCTCAGCAAGCACAATCACCTGCTATCATCCAAGAAAGCCTTTAATATATTATGGGACTCCATCTTCAAGGGAGCTGGCCGTGGCTCCTCTTAGAGGGTCAATCTAGGACATGAATGCTGGGTGCTTGTCCCAAGCCTAGATTAAATCACAGCTTTGTACTGTCATTATCCATTAATATGAAGAGGTCTTCTCTCTCTGTGGCATGTTACCCCACCACATTTCAGATAGCAATTACACTTCTATTGTGCTGTGTTGTTTTGGAGCTGCAATCAAGCTAACTGAAATTGATCCGTCTTGGATATTCCTAATGCAGTCTCTAGATAACTGGGAGGTGCAAGAAGGGAGGAGAAGCTGTATTTACACCATCTAACTAAAGCGTCTGGGTTAGGAGGCTGATGCCTCAGGGCTTCTCTCTCCATTCTTTAGCATCTGAAACTGGCAGGGCTCTCTGCTTCTGGTGGTTAGGATGGACTGCTGAGGAAAGGTGTGCTGAGGTCTGGGCAGATTCATCAGGTAAGATCTCCTGTGCAGCTGCTCATTTCCTCTCCTTGGAAAAGGAGGTACGAGATCCTCCTTAAAATATGACGTGAAGGCATATCTTCCTGCTCAATTTCTCCTATTTTGTGATTCTTGACTTCACATGCTTTCCTCAGGAGATGGCGCCCCATCTCTCACATCTTAGAAAGCCTCTGTCTCATCCTGGACACCTCTGTGAAAGATTTGGGATTGTGTTATTCTGCATTTCTTTGGCACTCTGGTTCAGGGAGTCTTGCAATTCCAGAAGGTTTGCTGGCTCCATTGGTAGCTGTGTTTGTTTTAGTTTAAAAGGATGTTGTCGCCACAGTCAGACATGAGCACCCAGATATAAATCTAAAGGGCCAACTGCTCAAGAAAAGAGATTTTTCTATAATGGCACTGCAGAGCAAGGAGGGAAAACATGAAGAAAACCATGGGCCTGATTCTGCTCTTGCCAAAAGGGTACATTGATCTGTTAGTTTCCATTCCCCAGCCCTCAAAAATGTTCCCTTAGTGCAATCCCATTGATTTCAATAGAATTATTCCTGATTCACACTGTCCTCATATGTTTATAATAAAAATTCTTACCAATGCCATTAATACCCTGCAGATCATTTATATTGAAAGAATTTTTCAGAACAAATTCAACTTTCGTCATTTATGCTCTTTTGTACTCCTAGCATTTCACTCATCAGGAGCAATAAAAACTTACTGATCGGTTTCACTTTTATTTACTATTCAATTAATTCCCTGGCACAATGACATCCTATTTAGGTTCATGACATTGGAGTGAATTGGGCTGAATTTTTTTTTAGGCAACCTATTTCCATTGCATTGCATTCTTTTCTTTTTTTTTTATGTTGATCAAGTCCTTTTATTTGCAGCTTAGGAAATAAAACATTTGTATTCCTTGGTAGTGTTTCTCCTAATTCGAAAATGCCCTTGGGAAAGCTCTGATTAACTGTACTACATTCAAATGTAGACTGATCTAATTACTGTTTCCATACCAAGAACTTCCAGAAGACAAGCTTAGGTTGTTTTTAGCTTCTTTGTGTTTCAGAAGTGCACATGTATAATATCTGTGTGTACATGACACATATATAGATGTGCATATGGATGAGTGTATACGTATAAAAAAACAAGTTGTTTGGGTTTTTGTTTTCTTTTTTAAGAACTATAAAAGCTGAAATGTTGTCCCTCGTACATGCAGGCCTTTTTGCTTATATTAGTCTTCTTTTCAACAGTAAATTATGCTCATCCTCTGTGGACAGAAGCTCGCTTAAAGTTGTAAAATAGATTTCCTTTTGCATTGTCCCATTCAATAAACCTCTTGTTCCATTGTGGAATCTGTGGGAGCCTTCTCTGGGGACAAAACCAGAATGTGGAATTCATTACATATTGCCCAGTGCCCCATGTGGAGCGCTCATCTGGATTCCTTTGACACAAAAACGTGCTTTATGCCATTGCAGGGGCTTTTGAGAATTTTGAAGCAAATCCAGCTCAGAGCTGGTATATCAATGGCAAATCCTCTTAGCTCTGGTTACAGGAGATCAGGATGTTATTTCAGCATTCATATTTGGGAGCTGTTCCATTAACACCTACAACAGTAGATGCGGATATATATTTGGCTGCTGTTTAGGAGGATCTATTTGATGACTTATCCTGAAGGCAGGGTGTTGAATTCTGCTCTTATTTGAGGCTGTATGTCCATGGGGTTTGCTAGCTTAATATTTCTGGCAGTGCCATCATCCCTCTGCCAAGGCAGGACACTTAGCTCAAAGCAAAACACACTCTATCTTCAATCATCAGCATTTTACCCTGCTAACAGGGTATCGTATCCCTGAAACGTTCTCATCCAGATGTGCAGCCTTCAGGTACATGTTTATTGCAGTGGCTAGTCCCGCTCATCAGATCTGGCCCTATAATGCAGCATGTTCCTCTTCCTGCCCCATGTAGCCCATGACTTGCACCCTTGTCCCTTAGCTAGTGGCCTGCTCATGGAAGAAGCTATGGGCTCAAGCCAAGAAGTCCTATTTCTAGAGCACTGTTCTCAGGGGAAGGCGTGAGAAGGTTTTTAAAGCCACCGTTGCTGCTTGTAAGTAGAAATAATGTTCATAATGTTTTGTGTAGAGTGTTTGCAGGGTGTCTTGTAAGCAAAGAGCTGCTCACCAACTGTTGGGTTTGGAGAGGTGGGCAGAGAGGGGGTAATGAGCTTGGAAACCATGGAGAAACTGAATGCTACAGATGACACAAACAGAGGCATGGCTCAGCTGTGTATGTAGGAGTGCTGATAGCAAATAGAGAATGAGAGGACCCAGAGAAGTTGTTTTCTCTGGCAAGCCCTAATTAGAGGTTTGCAAAGTTGGATTATGATAGTGTCAAAAAAGATATTTTATATTTTCGCTTGGTGTGTTTTGAATGTCAGACAAGTTTCTGGGGGTTGTAAGTATAACTCAGGAATGAGCTGAGCAGCGAATTTTACAGATTAGCACTTACCAACTTTAAGCATCCTGCATCAGCTAATCTGAAAGCCTTGAAGGGCATGGGAATTACAGATGGAGAATGCAAAGCTGGCTCACTGGTGGGATGCAAGCTCTGCTACCCCATTGCTTGCTTTGGGTTTGCGCTGCCTGTTTAAAAGGTCCATGCTCCAGAGGGTTGCAGAGATGAGTGGTACTTCTGTGTGTCCAAACATTGCCTGCTATGTAATGAAGGCAACAGTTTTTGCTTGGGTGATATTTACCCTGATGGTCACAATAGTAGTCATAGAGCAGAACTGGTGGTGGGGAATTAATGCTGTTTGTGAGTGCGAGGAGTCCTACGTGATTAACGGCTTATATACATAATCACTTCTTAAAAAAAGGACATCCCTTTTTAAATGCCAAAGTCTAATATATAATTTAATTTAAACTGCTGTTCTCCTGCCTTTCTTGAGAAAAGCTTCCCACCTTTTATATCAGAAGTTCTCTAATGAGGTGAACTTCTGTCCTCATTGCCAGCTCATCCATTTTTTTTTCCAACCGTGAATCTTGTGATACTTGATGTTTTGAGTTTCCTTTTGTATTACCCTTGATCTCTCAGTTCCTGGGATCATGTATTCAAAGAAAATCCTCGGCTTTCACTTAAAGAGCTGGCACTCGTGGCTGTGGAAATGACTGTGAAAATGTGACCAGCAGGGAGTGTCGTGTACGTGAAGGGATATAAAAGGGTTTCTCTTTCAGCTTATTGCGTGATTTTTGGATGATTGTCCAATGATGCTGAGATGCAAGAGATTAGCAATCCTGCTTTCTTTAGTGCATGTTAGAGGGGTAGGTTCTTTTTTTTTTAAAGTAAGGGTTTTTTTCATCTTTTGTTTTGGATGTGGTAGTTTGTTTTGGACTCAGTCAGCACTTGCTTTTTTCCACCCAAGTTTAACCTCATTTTTTTTTACTTGTTTGATAGTTGAGGGCACCTTGTAGGAGTTGGCTCACAATACTCCTTTTCTTCAGGGAAAAGACAGTCTGTCCTGAAAGCCTGCGTACTTCATTTCATTTGCAGAGCCTGGAGGTTTTCACCTCATTGCCTGAACGTAAGGGTAAAATCCAATTTCTACAATTTACCGCTCTCTATTTATCACCATGACTCTGAGCAAAGCACTGGCAGTTCTGTGAAGCCATCGCCCTCTTCTCCTGCTGCTAAGAGCATGCAGCACCTTTGGAAGTCACTTCTTATTTACGTCCTAAGTCTGGCCCGGAGGTTAGGGTAGTATTGAGGGATACGGTTGTGTATGCTTTCCTGCCCTGCACACCTTTGAAGACATCCATTTATGGCTATTACTGGAGACATGAGCTTTGATGCAGTCCAGAATTGCCTTTGCTATGACCCAACTGGATAGCCACTGGGGAGTGTTAAAGCCCTCAGTGCTGTTTGAGAGGAGCTCTTCAAGCTGGGCAATTCCTCATGTTCTTCCCCTGGTCATGCTAGCTCAGGTGATGAGTTTAAAGCAGGACAGGGCTGTGCCAGGTACTTGGTCTGTACACTAAATGGCAGGAAACATGGTCATTTCTACTGGTGAGGACGCAACTCCCATGACAAGTCGTGTGCTGGAGGTGAAGAGAAGCTGCAGGCACACGGCTTTGGTAGGGCCAAGGCTAGTCACAGTCGGGGTGTGCTTCTGTGGGTCCTGGAGTCTCTGTTTTGGCAATCTACAGCTGCTCGAGAAGGTTTGTTCTCTGGATTTGGCCTCTTGAGGGGACTCCATCTGGAGCCTGTTGGGCTCAGGGGGCAGCAACTGTCTCTGGCACTTCTCTAACTCCACGGGGAAGAGCATGCAAACAGCTTCTCTGGGTTTTGGGATATCCTTCCCTCCCAGTGCACTCATTTCCTCAGTTGTACCTTGTGACCCTCCTGGTAATGCTCCCTACTTCCATTATTATCCTGGAAGTGTGTGACAGGGCTGGAGGGATGTGATCAGGAGCTATTGCTGTCTTGGTGTTACACAGGCACATCAAGACTGGCTTCTGGAACAGCTTTTAATTAAAGATAAAGCACTCCAGAACAAGGACAAAACAAACTCAGTGTTAGCAGTCTGTTTACAGGGCAATGTTGTACAAGGTTTGAGTGACAAGATTTCTTCTTACACCATTTTACATTTTGATCTCCAGATGGCTGTGATAATTCTCAATCTGGAAAAAGTATATTAATGAAGATTTTTAAAAATTGCATGTGATATGGGTTCCCTTTGTAATTGAAGCTATCTTTTTTTTTTTTTTTTTTCCATTTTGTTCAAAGATAAATTCACCAGGGAATTGTAGCCCCTTTCTACTGGACAGGATTGACGTTGTTTTCTTAGCTTGTCAGCTGCACCATTTTGGTATGCAAGGTAATTTTTTTTTCTTTAAATAACCAGGTAGGTAAGAGAAAGACTTGCTGACGTTGGTTGGAGCATTGAATCTTACTAGGAGAATTATTCAGCCCATGAGAAGAGGACTGTTTTGTACTGTATGGAAATGGTTACTGCAGAAGTAAAGCCATAAATGCTGGTGCAGTAAGGCAGGCACTGGGCCAGCAGAGATTTCTTCTAACCTGGTACCACAGGAGAGGAAGCTATTGGAAGGAGGCTGCCTTGTTTCAGCAGGGGAGAAAAATGTACACAAGTAATTACTTCAAATCCGGAATTTCTCGTGTGTGTAGAAAGTAGCCCGTTTCCTTCCTTCCTTCCTTCCTTCCTTCCTTCCTTCCGTCTGTCCATCCCATCTGTCTGTCTTCTTCCTTCCTGGGGCTTGCTTGACTTTGACGCCTCCTGGCTCTGCCCGCTTCTTGTGAATTGAGTAGACAGAAAATAAGGGAAGATCATTTCCTTTTTCTTGCATAGCTGCCACTTCTACCTCCTCTCAGTACCTGCTCTAATAAACCGTGCTGGGATCCTCCTTTCCTAGTTGGTAGGTCCCAAAGATTTTTTGGGCAAGGCAGACCCAGTGCCTGTCTCTCACTGCTGCAGCTCTTTATTTTCTGTTGAATTTGTTGTGACTTGCAATGCACTGCGTTTTTCATCCAGGACATTGGCTCAAACAAATCTTTTCTCAGTGAGGAAAGTCTGTATCACAACACATTTGAAAGAAGTAAGTGGAAACCTTCTGTTACATTTTGTCATTTCAGATGGAAGGAAGGAGAATGTCATATTGATCTCAGGTTTTCATGAACGATAATGACAGAGCATTTGAACATCTCATTTGAAAACACTTCCTTGGTTATACTTCTGTCTTGAGAAAAGTACTTTCTGATTGGATTGCTTGCCAGAGGACGCCATTATTGTCTCTCAAGGCAGTGCTGTCCCCAGGACAGTCAGAAATGCTAGTTATAGAATTAAGGAGTTCCGGAAGATTTTTAATCATTATTTTTTAATTAATTTTTTTTTTTAAATCATGTCAGAGCTGCTTTGCAAAAGCTGAATCTCTCTGAATCGAGAGGGCTGCATTTCATGCCCTGCTCATTCTCTTCAGCCAAAGTTTTAATTTGGGTGCAGGCTGCCAAGAACACTGCAGTTATTGCAAATTTGAGCATGGATGAGTAGAAGTTGCAAGTTCTAAACTGGCTGGACTCTTGCAGAGCTCCTTTGTATGTAAGGGCGGAAGGGCATTCACAAAAATTTAATCTTGATTCAACATTTGTTTATTTGACCTGCTCCCAGGATTAACACTTGAGACAGGAAGATTTAACTTCTATGAGCTGCTCTCAGGTGGTGTGTGTTGCTACACTGCCTAAGTGACTCAGGGGGAAGGTGGTTTCGTGGTTTTGCAGGAGGGAATCTAGCTTGTCCTGTAGAACAGCAAGTCAGCAGGGTTACTGAGCTAGTCTGGGGCTAAAAGACTCAGGCTCTCAGCGTGGAAACTCATTGCAGTGGCAATGAACCTGCCCAGGAATGTGATAACTCACAAGATATGTAACCAAAATCGTATTGTTCAAGGGTAGAAGAAATTAATTAGACTAAATGGAGTCTTTGGCTATCATGCCTCTGGTGAGAAAATCCGCAGGAGACAGGCAGCCCTTTTTAAAACAGCTTTCCTCATCCTGCCCACGGAGACTGGGGCTTGTTGTGCTGTTTTGCTCTCCCACTGCCACTTCATGTAAGTCTCTTTCTCCAAGGTCTAGTGGACTCTTCTCCTTGCTTGGATAAAGGACTGGCAGCCTGACCAGCGTGAGGAGATGTGACTACTCTGAGAGTCCCAGCCTCTCCTCCCCATTAAACTTAATCCCCAGGGCACAGGCTCCCCAGGGAAGATGTGGATCTCCTCCTCGCTTCTTGGGCACGCAGAGTGCCCTGCTGGCTGTAAAGCCCACCTACCTCCTGGTATCCAGGGATCCTGGCATCTCATTCAATGAGATGAATGCCATGAACAACCTGTGAATTCTGTGGTCATCGAAAAGGAGATAGACCCTCTTAGCTGTTTTCAAGAACAGAACTGTATTTCGTCGCTTTGCTGAGTGTGGCTCTGATGAGTTCCTCATGGTAAATTGCTAGGTTGTTGGAGGGGTTTTGGTTATGTCAATTTAAAATTTTTATTTTATTTTTAAATTTCTGACTTTTGAGAAAAGGAATGCATCAAGGAAAATGAAGGATGTGAGGAAGTAGCACCTTTGAGATTAAAGGGACCAAATTTTACCAGCAATCACAGCAAATATCTGACTTGCTTAAGTGAAGCCAATTACTGTATTATTGCCTCCTTTTGCACTATGCACAGTAGGGATGTCACTGGATAATGGTTTGCATGTAGAGTTAATCACTTTGATGCATTTCTGACTGATCCCAGCAAATTATGTTTTGGTTCCACTATATTAAACACAAGAGCAGGGGATTATCATTAATAAATCTAAGGCACAGCATGCATAAATCTTGAATAAATCAAATATCAATTACATAGGCAGTATCTGCTGACATCTGCTTTCATCAAATAATATATTTGAAATAGATTTTATTCCACTTTGTCGGAGTCAAAGGAATGTTAGACTACTTTGCAAAGACCCTTACTCCAAAGAGTTGGGTTATGTAGGTGTCCTATTGCTTGCTGAGCAGCATAGAACAGCTTTTTTGTAATAGTTTTTCATTTTTATACATAAATAGCACGTTGGTTTCTGAGGGTATCACGTGGCAGAGAGCGGACTCATACCTTTCGGGAAAAGCTCTTCTGCATGTGCGTGTTGCTAAGTTCTGTTTTCAAATAATCTCCTGAGGTTTCTCTGATTAGGTGGCCGCCTGTTAGCAGCCTTTTCATGCGAGGGGAGTCTGGGTGGGGTGACTTCAGCCTGGGATTTACTGGGGATTGTGACAGGTGGAAAGAAAGTTAGCTAATACCAGATTTCAGGAAAATTACAGAAAGGGAGGATCAGATGTGGGCAAAGCCCAGGAGGCTGTGGGTGTTCAGAGGTGCGTGGGCAGGGTGAGTTATTTGTCTCTGCACACAGCACCTCCCTGCCAGGGTTAGGAGGGGTGTCCTCTGGCCTGTAGGAACGTGCAAAGCAGGAGGCTGCGCCCGCATCCGCACCCATCCTGCGCTGCCTGGGGCGAACGGCTGAGCGACCCTTCCAAAGGATGAGTGCTGGAAGTGACTTTGAGGAATGTGGTGTGGGCATGTTGGTGGAGCATCTTCAAGTGCTTTGTCTCCTCCCCTACTCCCCTTCTTTCCCGTGCAGAGGCTGGCAGTGCTGCTTAGCGAGGCCTCTGCATCTGCAAGTTCCATTTCATGGGCTCTCTGAATAGCCAACGGTGCATCCCAAGGTCTTGAGGACATGCCAGCCAACTTCTCTGGGGTTTTTAATAATGGCTTCAAACTTCTGCTCAGGTGTTTTCAAATGCGCGCATACACCGGAAGTATGAGGACATACAGGTGGATTTAGTCATCTGCTATTGGTGCACCGTTTATAAAGTGTGCATCTTTGTGAACAAAATTGCTTCTGTCTGGGACTCCTTTGAGGGTATTAATTCATAGGAGATGTGTAGATATGGAAATTGTATTATATGAATATCAAACCAAAAGAAAAATAGTACTTCTTGTATTCAGAAAGACTTGACAACATCTAAATTGGTGATTTCAACAACTACAAGAATCTTATAGCTCATGCATTCATAGAACTGAAAGAATTGCTATCCCGTGGATTCCCATATTTAAATACAGCTTACTTTCTCTCATGCACAGCCCTGAGAGGCACTGGGAGCTACTGCTCCAATTTGCAGCAAACGTGAATCTTCGTCCTTCTTATTCCTGTGGTAACGCCGGCGGGACTGTGGGCACCACAGCACTCAGCGTGTGTAAAGTGCGGCGGTGTATGTGTGAAGAATTTATAGGAGTACTGTCCCTTGGGAAGTGTTTTGAAAATATCTGACACTTGATATAATCTACTGCATTCCAAATGCAAGGGGAGAAAAAAAAGCTCTCTTTAGAAGTGTTTTTCTGAGCCCCAGGGATGTCCTCTGGCAGAGATTGTCCAGCTGTATCCAAAGAGGGAGGGACTCCACTGCAACTGGGAAGCAAATACAGTAAAATGACACAAGTGCTGCTTTTGTTTTGGTGGTAGGAATGCTTAAGGTCTTCATCAAGCACATCTCAGGCTCATATTCAAGTCTGATTCCTTTCTTAAAAGAGAATAAATTAAAATATAAAGCTTTAAGTTCTCTTCTCAGCTGCCTGGTACAATTCCCATTGCCTTCTGTGGGTGTTACACCTGTACAGTTGGAAGCAGGATCTTGTTCCCCCTGCAATTTAACAAGTCCTATTGTTGCTGTCAGATGTCATGATATGAATCTGGGGGTGACAGTATGGATTTGCAGTGGTGTAACCATGTGTAATACTTATCCTCTTGCAGAACAAGCTGTACTTCACTTGAAAATAAGTACATGTTCAGCTTTTGCCTACCACTTTTTCTCACATGCATTCTTTCGTAGAGTGTTAAAGAGAATACACAGTAAGAACTGGGTTGCAAAGCAGAGATCTGTCTGAGGAAGGGATCAAGAATGTTATAACAGATGTTGCATCAACTCTTAGGTCTCTATGTAGGAAAAGCAATCCTGGCCCATGCCATTTCCACAGCAGGATCAAGAGAGGCCACCAGAAAAGGGAGGGGTCTTTGCTTTTTCTCTCACAGAGCTTGAACTCTTGTTCTTGCTTTGACATGGGTGTCACTATGTCTGGCACCTTGTGTCCATTGAGCATCCGTTGTGTGCCCGTGTTCCAGTGGGACTGGAAAGCTGAGGCCAGGGAGGAATCTCACAGCCAACATTTACAGCCAAGTCACACTTCACATACACAAAGTACATGGAGAATGGCATTTTTTGATTTTTTGTTTGTTTTGTTTTGTTTTGTGTGTGTGTGTGTGTGTTTTCTGAGGGAAACGTGAAGCATTAATCTCATCTCATGGTATCACAACCACCTCGCCCACAATAAGTTGGCAAGACAGCTTTTCATTTGTATGTCATATATTTTCATTCTTTACTAATTTTCTATTTAATCGTGGTGGAGTCTCACCTCTGGAGTCCACTGCTGTAGACTACTGGTCTGGAACCAACCTGAATCTCGAATTCAGTCACAACATTAGAAGAAAGAAAAGAGGGAGAGGTGAAGGGAGAGGTGGGGCCAGCACAAAAGGCCCTGCAGACCCTATCTCTTGCTGTCTGTGGGTTGGATGAGAGCAGCCAAGGAGATCATTGCCCACCACTGCTGGGCTTCGTGTCTCTGGGACAGCCTACAGCTGTCAGTGTCAGGGCACAGAGAAGAAAATAAATAATAACACGAGCAGATATTGAATATTGTAAGATGTTTCCTACACTCTGCCCATGCTGTCCCCATGCCACCCCACACAGCTTGAGATCTTTGTGCATGTGCTGCAGTTCTCAAGGAGTTTTACAAAGGTAGCCCCAGTGTGTCATGTAAGATAGCTCAGGTTGAACAGAAACCCTGCTCCAAGTGAGTTTGTCCATAAGATTGTTTGGGGTTTGGTTTGAAAGGAAAAGACAATGTATGAGTTTTGTGTAAAATGGTAGAAGATGGAAAATGCTGCCATTTCCATGACCTCGTTTCGTTTTCTGCTAGTTTTATTGGTATCTAGCAATTATTTAAAGTGGCTAGCAACGATAGTGCAAGTATTTACAGTCATTAGCAACTCCTCATGTTGGAAAATTAGCCTACTGAATATTAAGTTAACTCAGACTGCTTAATTAATACTATCTCATGGCTGTCCTAGAGAAATTTACCTGCTCTGTAGTGCTACACAGATGGCAGAGTGCACACACATAAGCTAAACTGGGGGCTTTGAACCTGGCTAGCATGAGGAGCTATTGAAAGCAGGCAGTTTGCAAGACCTTGCTTCTGCAAGAAGGAGCATGGCACACTTCCCAGATCTGTTTTATTTGTTTGTTTATTTATTTATATGTACAGGTACATATATAGCCTGCCTTTTAGTTAATTAGCTAATGTTTGCAAAGTGCTTTGAGGATTAAGTGCAATATAAGTGCTAATTATTAGTATTATTATTAGCTCTCAGTATGCCTCAGTATACAAGGTCAGCCAAGCAGACGGCAAAGAAGAATATATCTGCTAAGGAAGGCTGGTAGCCTCTTTGCTCTTCTTTTTTTTTAATCCTCTGAGAAAACAAAACAAAACAAAACAACTAGGGCTGGGCAGTAGAAGGGACTGCTTTCCTGGCGCAGGTTAGTGAAACATTGACCGGATTGCCTGAGAGGCCCAGTGTCTGTCACTGGACAGCCTTAGGAGCAGGGTAGGCAAACCTCTCATTGGTGTCATAAGAGTGATACAGTGCCTATGCCGAGTGCTTTTCAGTCTCCGTTATGGTTTGCAGACTCATAAGATCCCTTCAGGGCAAATTCGTGTTTGTATTTAACATACACACTCACACATACATTTAAAGAATTCCCTATATATGTATCTTTTGCTAAGGAAGAAGGGGCAGAGTAAGGCAACAAAAGGTTAAAGAGAGGCCAAGAAGCCTGGCACCACCCTCTGTGACTTTGGATCAGAACCCGTCTCTGTGAAGAACAAAGCAAACCACATTTATTTAATTCTGGGGATCTGACTAAGGTTTAATTGCTCTCAGGTGTTTATTTCTGTACTTGCACATAGGTGCGATCACAGTAACATGGGGGTAGGTAGTGCGTCTGATGCTAGTTAAGTTTAGTTAAGTGTACTATCTTCACTTATCTTCACACTTTGTAATTGCTAGCAGGCAGTAAGTGGTTCTCAAAATTTCTGTTAGCCGATATGAGACTGTTACTCCTTGTCTTCTGTGCTGAACGAAGACGCATATCATGGACTTCATCAAGTCCTTTTATTTACCTCCTCTGTAAAGGCTGGGTCTGAGGCACTGCACATTTCTGCATTCAGCATACACCTTCCTCCAGCAAACCCCACATCACTGCTGGCAGAACACAGGGGTGTGTGGTCCCATGCACACAGAACCCCCATACAAGTCTAGATAGAAAAAAAAAAAATGGAGCTTCAACAAAAGGGGTGCACTTGGTCCTGCCAAGATGTTTGTATCTAACACTTAAACATTGTTCAGGGAGCTGGATGCAGGTTGCAGTCCGGCCCAGCAAACTTCTGTTAAAAAATATGAATGGGGGAAAGAAAGAAAATTAGCTAAAGCACTAGAAGTGGTAAATATAAAGTACTGCTTTCATTTTTAATATTATTTCCTTTCCCTTTTATTGCAGGGGATTTTTGTAAACTCCCTTTTAGCCTGCAAGTCTTTTTAAATGGCTTTAAATAAGTAGAATGAATGTTAATTGGGAGAGAAATAAAAGTGGCATGGGCTAGGCTGGAGTTGCAGTTTCTGCTCTTGCTGCTGAAGTTCAGGACAAAGACAAAGCAGACGTGGGGAAGGATGAGCCCAGGGCATGGTCAGCACCAGAGACTGATTTCTTGCTGCCGGCTGCCGTCCTGCCAGCTGCCCCAAGGCTTGACAAACTCAACTGTGCCGAGCTGCTGGCGATGCTGTTTGTCACTCTGTGTGCTGTTTGTGGTCACAGAAACCTGGCAAAAGATGGAGTCAAGCCTGGCATCATGAAATCTTTCTGTATAAGCAGGACAGCAGAAGTCAAGGGAGAAGCAGAAGTGAGGTGAGGAGAGAGGAAGCAAGAGGGAGCAGTGTGAGAGGCAGTGGTGGAGGCCAGCGATGCGGGATGACACCAAAACCCATGAAGACTATGTTGTTGGTGTTCTGCTGTCTTGTTTGTTTGGGTAGGATCCAAGTGGATCGCTGTCATCTTCTCTGTGGTGCTGGGCAAGAGGAGGTAGCGACTGGTGAGCCCCATCCCAAAGCACTTCGACTCACACTGCTGGTCCCTTACTCCTAATTTCTGGTCACCCTCTCCTCTTCCCATACATTTCCCACTTTCTAAACTTCATGCTGTCCCTGGAAGAGACATAGATCAGTAAGCCTCGCTTAACTGGGATGTATTCAACTTAAAACTGCAGAGGAGATGGGATGGAGGATGAAACTGCCTAACTCATGAGCTCAGGGGAACACTGAAGAGTGCTTTGCAGATCCTAATAGTATTTGTGCACTGAGAGCTTCATTGTAGCAGCGTACGTATCCCTGTACATCTCACTTTGCTTGAATTTGACTGAACTAATGTCTGATACATCTTACAAACTCTGCTATGTCTTTTTGGACTTGCTCTCTGCACCCAGGCTGAGCTGAATCTATGGGCCTTCTGTTTGCTGTCTCTGACACCCCACGATCCCAAATTCCCATGTGCTGCATGCCCTCAGGTTTCCTAGTGAGTGAGTGGTCATTGTTTTGGGTGAAATGGGATTAGCTGAAGGAAGTCGTGCATAGATACACATATAACTTACATATATGCATGTATTTCATATTTGTTATGTTTAAATATAATATACATGTATGTGTATGTATAACATATGCATTGTGTATTATATCATCCTAGCATTTTGTTACATGACTATATATTATTACATCTTTCAATTATACTGATTATTGAATAATTAATAACATATTATATTATAATAATATATCACTGCATTCTTATCTGAAGGTGTATGTAGGAGCTCAGGAGATACTTGGATATCTGTGTGAAGGCCAGACATAAATCTGCATAAAGCTCGGTTGCACAGTTGAAGTCAATGAAGTCATCGAAGTGCAAAATGAGCTTTTTCTTTTATTTTTCTAAAAGTATGTCAGGATTTTTAAGGCAGATAATTTCATTTCTAATCTTTTCTGAATAATCTACTCTGGCTAGTTGTCAGAACTGTCCTTTGCCAAAGAAAAATTGCCTTTATCAGAAGAGCTACATTGAAAACAGAAAAGCACAGAAAAGTGTCAAATATATGGAATGACTTAGTTATGAGAGATAGTAAATAGGCAGTGAGATACTGATTAGCCTGTAACAGCAAAGCTGAAGTGGTGTGAAAAATGAGCCTGATAAAGGTCTGAATGGTGGGGAGTTCCCAGGGAAGAGCTTTCCACTGCTCTTCGTAGCACTAGAACTGGAGGGCACTCCTTGAAATAATCAGGCAGCAAGTTTAAATCAGCGAAAAGTAAGTTGTCTTCCTGCCTGCTTCCCCAACACCCACAGTGCATGATTGTAGTGTGAAACTCCTTGTCACAGGATGTTGTGGAAGCCAGCAGCATAAATGGGTTCAAGAAGGGATTACACAAATTCATGGAGGAGAAGTCTATTGGGAGCTATTAAACACGAGGGTCCAGATGCAACCTCTGGCTCAGGAAGTCCCAAAACTGCTGATTGCTGGAATCTGAGAGGTTATACCAGAGGAGGGATCATTGTAATTGCTATGCTGCTTATATTTGCTTCTGAATCACCCACCATTGACTACTGGGGGAGATGGGATGCTGGGTTAGATGGGTCTTTGGTGACTCAGAATGGCTCTTCTATTTTTATGTTCTTAATTTTTTGCACAAAAGAACAGAGGAATTGCTTTGTTTTCTCCCCTCTTCAAGCTGAAATTCACTAGTGCCAAAAAAATTTCAGATTTCTGACTGCTCAGGGGCTAAAAATTCAGGAAGAAAGACAACGTTTATTTGTTAGACCTGGAGCAGATAGCAAGGGATTAAGCAGTGAGGCTGGGGCATGCTGGAAAGTTAGCTGCCTGTGTATACACCACCACCAGCTACTGCTCTAAAAGCTGTGCCGAGAAGCTTGGAGTTGGTGATTTTCTGCAGTATTGACCTTGTCTAATTTGTAGTGGTGAACATAACATACTGTAGTGAATTACATCCTCACTCTAGACTTGTACGAAGGCTGCCCTCCCTCAGTGTGGCTTGTAAAAAGTAATGGTTCACTCACACTACGGGATGAATTGGGCAGGCTGCAAACCATCCTCGTTCCTTGTGCAACTGCTTCAGGAAACTGGCACACTGCAGCCTGAGTAGTCTTGGGTAGACCTTTGGTAAGCTTCAAGCCCAGACTGAGGGAGCGAGGAGAGAGCTGAGACTCAGAGGGCTGTCCCTTGGGCAGTGCTGCCCAGGGTTAGTTTTTGGGAGGGTCTGTCTAGGGCTAGGTGCTGTGTCGTCAGACTGTGAGATGTAGTACAGATTTTGGCATTTGCCCCAAGGGAGGATTTGGACCTGGGAGCCTGGATATTGAACTTGGAAGCAATTTGGGGGCTGGCCTCTGTGTGGGGACTGTCTCCATGTATGTGCCCACTGCAGCTTTCCCCACGCACTTCCCCTTGGCATCCCCTAAATGTTCATAAACTTTGCCAGTGGGGATTTGCACAGGAGAAAAAAAAACGAGGGCAAAATCAAAGGTAGGAGGAGAAGAGCAGTACCTCTTCTGCAGATGCAATAATTCAGATGGGGGAATGCACTGTTAAAGTTTCTGCCTTGACGTGTGTATGTGAAACGTGGCCAAGTTATGGTTTCTGTGGGAATTGTACGTTTGAATTTTCTGCCTTTTGTGTGGTTAAATTCTCAACCACAACATTGCATTAAATAGTTGGGCTTTTTTTTATAATAGTTGTAGTACCCATAAAGCTTAATGTTTTGCTTCTTTACGAAGGTGGGAGGGTATTTGTGTGTTTTCGTGCTAGAGCGATGACATGGCGGTTTGCTTTAAATCGGGGCGTGGAGGACACACTCGGATTTCTGCCAAAGTGAGAGGCAGAGGGGTGCTGGGAGCTTTCTAGCAAGAGCGGATGGCTCAGCAACAGGGCTGTGCTGCCAGACCAACAGCAATTAGTCTGGGGGACAGGGCCGGGCCTCGGGATTTCCTGTTGTGATACCGAGTTTTATCTCTAAGTAAGCAGTTCCAGACTTGTTCCGACCGGTGGGGACCACTGCTTCTGTCTGCTCTTCCCCCCACCTTCCCTCCTCCAAATATTTTCTGTACAGCCTCTGGGACGTGATGTAAGTGACCTCTGTTGAAAAACTGCACCAGCTGTCTGTCCATTAAAAACCAGCATCACAGATGCATTAATTGCAGCTGGTTGGGATGTGCACAGCCAAGCACTGACCTGACGGGAAGATCTGGGCTCCCCACCAGCCCCGGTAGGAACCGATAGAATGTCAAGAATGAAGCCTGGGAGGCAGCACAGGGAAGCCAGAGCCATGTCCATGTGCTCTCTACTCCTTCTGAGGCTGCCAGCGCTGGAAATTTTAATCTGTCAGTATATATGAGGGCTGTGGTCCATTGAAATGTAAATTGGAAGGGTTTCACAAGCAGTGTTTATATTCTGCGTCAGCAGTAGGCTGAAGGGTGAAGGTTTAAATTTGACAAATATATTTTCTTTTCATCAGTGACCAGCGAAAGAAAACGAACACTGAAACAAAATGTTTACGGGTCCTGTGAAACCTATTTGCTTGTTTTGGGCTCATTATTGCAGCCCTGAAGCACAGTTCTAGGGCATCACAGACAGCATGAATTATATCATGTAGCAGGAGGGTTGCTGGATAAGTTGGGGAGGGAGTGAGGCTCTTTTTGCTTTTTTTTTAGTCATGCTTTTTCTGGAAACTTTTCCCAAACTTGTTCTTTGGAAACATTGTTGCCAGCTTCCTGAGGCAATCCACAAGCATCTCAGCCTCTTGATTAGGGCCTGATGGCAGTCAGGCACAGCTTGGAGCCTTGCTGGACCAGTCGGACACAGACCTGGCGTGAAGGGGAAACCAAATCACAGAGGTTTGCCCTAGCAGAAGCTTCAGCCTCCCTTGTCCTCTCCCTGTCTGCTGGCTGCCGGGTGTTACCTGGCTTTCTTCTTGCCTCACATGCTTATGGAGTCATCCCCTGGATTAATGTCCGTGATATGTTTTGCCTCTGTGTTGATACATGCTCCTTTCCAGCCAAAAAGCAGAGGTCCAGCCTGCATCCATGCCCATATTTTCAAGCTAAGATTGTCCTTCTGACCTTCCCACTTGCCCATGAAACTGTTTTAATGCGTTTTTGATTTCCCCATCGTCTCTGAGCAGTCTTCAAAACCAAGTGGAGAGGAATTTGTTGGCTCTTCCCTTTCCTCCCACTTCCGGACACCTTTCTCACCCTGCAACGCAAGTGCAGTCCCATGTGTGTAGGCTGGTGTTTGTCCCCACAGGATGAGCTCAGGGCTCTGGGCTCAAACCGAATGGGTAGGTAAAAGGCAACTGGTTTTAAAGCTACTGGAAAAGAATGTAAATATATTTCCTGTTTTTACCCACCAGGTCCTTGAACAGCTTCTCATGTTTTTAAAAGGCAAATGTCCAATTTCCTTCACTATCCCCAGAACAAAATCCTGTCCACTGAAGTGGACGGGAGGATTGCCTTGCACTTCAGGAAAGTGAGGCCTGAACACGAAAGTGTCCTTGCACACCTTCCCGGGGTTTTTCCTTTTCTAAACAGGATTCCCTGCCCTGCTTGAGAAAGTTTTCTACTATTTCTGCCTCCAACAGCTCTAAGGGCATAGGCAAGGACACTGTGAGCGTGGAAGTAGGGTTTATTGGATATGGATCCTGCAGAGCCTATGTGATTTGGATAGTCAGTGCCCTTTTTTGAAAAAATTCTTTGCTTTTGAAGGCAAATGGTGGCTATAATATAGTGAATTGGACACTAAATTTCTATTAATTCATAAAAACTAAAATAGAATCCATTAGGAGTAGTTTGGTATTGGTGTGAAAGGAGATGTAAATTATCCACTACCATGCTTGAAATGCGAAAGCTAATCATGTTTGGCATCAGGCCAGCCACCATTAAAGTAATTATTTTTAATCATCAGCACTTGGTGACATGAATACTCATATTTGTTGATTTACTGGGGAAAGCACTTTATATTGTAAATAAAAAGCTGAGAAAATATACATTTCATTTGAACGATAATAATAATTATTCAGAAAAAAAAAGACATTTGCTTTTGTGAAGCCAAAAGAGTCAGTTTCTGTCCTCCCATCAGTCAATATAAGCCTGATCTAATGCCTCTCATATTAAATGGGAAGCACACTGGCTGCAGAGGGTTTTGGATAATATTCCTGTGTGAATGTTACATTTCTGATTGTTTCAGATTACTATAAGTGGGTTCTCCTGAGCCACTGCTATTGAATGATTCCTTTTCTCTTATGGGGTTTTTAAAGTAGTCATAAATTCAAGCTGAGGTGTCCAATGTGTGACCTTTATTTTAGATAAAGACTGTAAAATATTGCAAGCGGTCAATGTGACTCAGGTAAAAAATCCCAATTTTGGTTTATTTTCATTAGTTTTCGTGGAGACTGAGACTCCTAATTGCCTATATGCGTTCTGTATGTGGAGATATTAGCGCATGTCTTACCTGGGAGCATTGGAAATATTCAGCTGTCTTCTACAGGAATAAAGCTGTGTAAGCTGGCATTGTGTGTCAAAATGTTCCCCTGAAATTTGGAGATAATAAGGGGACCAGCAATACATTCAGTAAACCTGTTGTGAATGTATTTACTGCAGTGATCCACACAGTGATGCAGAGATTTCACTAGCACAGATGCTTTCAGCAGGAATACACAGTTTTTAGGTGCAACGACTTCATTCAGCAATCAGGAAGTCCACATTCAGCCAGTAGTGGCTGGAAAGACAGTTGGTGTATGAAAGCAGTTCAGGAAGGGGAAAGGGTTAACAGGTAAAGCAAAAGCAGCAGCAAAATACCAAGTTTAGGACTGTGGGTGATTTTAAGGAAACACGGACTGACTCCTGAGTCTTAATTACGACAGAAGAAAAAGCTTCTTGCAGGGTGTGAGGGGGTGTGGGAATTGTGTGCGATCAAAGCCTCAGAGGCAATTCCAAGGCGTGCATTTTGACAGGGAATTTTGTACAAGCCCAGTTCTGAAAGAACCAAATACCCCAAGCAGGCAAGTAAAAAAAAAAAAAAAAAAAAAGAGAGCAAACAAAATCTCTTCCCTCGATCCTCTCTGTAAGCAAGTGAATGCAATCAAACTGACGCTGCTCGCAAAGCCACGGGAGCCTTGTGCGGGGAGGATGTTGGCTCCCGTTCCTCTCCATCACAGCCCTTTGTAGCTATGGAGGCTGTCAGCCTCGGTGCGATTTCCACTCAGACTGCTTTTCATACTGGCCTGGAGTAAGATACAGCTCATTTTAGGGTTTGACACTGGGTGTTAGAGTCTAAAAATCAGGGTACAAGTGCTTAAATAAAAAGTCATCGACTTGTCCACAGTCCTTGCTTGTGCAAACGTTTCATGTGATTGTTTTGGGTCATTTCATCTAAAAAAATAATAGTTGGGAGGGGGCTTAAGAATGCCTAGCAAATGTTTCTGGATAACCTAGGCTGAAAGATCAATATAAAAATGAAATATACTGTTTTAGTTGGGTGAGAAATTAAAACTCAGTTGATTTTTTCTGAAGGTCCAATGTATTCGATCAGAATGCTTCCTATTCTTCTACACTGTAAGGCTTTTTTCCTCAATAAAATCACATTGGGTACTCATTTCACATGACAATTCAGTCCTATATGAAACAGTAACTTAGCTAAATTCATACGTTCCTATTTACCAGTAATGCGTCACAAAAGGGAGGCTCCCGAGGCACATGCTTCTTTAGAGGGTTGTGCATTATCCTTCAGGCAGTTCCCATTTCAGTTTAACTGATCTGTTATCAGAACTTAAAGACAAAAAACGTTTTGAATTCTTTTTTTTTTTTTCAAGCAACTTTCAGGAGGAAAAAGTCCTTTTCATGAAGCAATTTGAATATTGAATGTTTGGCTTCATACTGAAATGCAACATCCATCAGTTTCATTTTTTTTTCCTCAAAATGGATTTATTAAGGGAACTCTGAAATGTTCATTTTATAAAAAAATAATTGTAGATTGCTAACTTGATTTTCTAGGGTTTTGTTTTTACATTTTATACCGTAATATATCACTATAAAATCATAAGAAAGAAACTGATTTTAAAATGGATAATTCCATCTCTTTCATTTCAGAATATTTGGCTATTTTGAACTGTACCCATTATTGTTTTCTTTTGTTTTCCTTCTAGAAGAACATTTCAGCAAATATTGCTTGAATTTTGGAAGGATTTTGGTTGTGAATTCCTCTGTCTATTCTCTCAAAAGTTTTTGCTCATGTCTCCCATTAATTGTACAGCTCTTTATTCAGCTTTACCAAATCTTCCTGCATTTAGTTATGCTTCCACAGCATTTTTCTCATCCATCTTCTCCGACATTTCAGGAAAAAAAGGTGTTCTCATCCCTTCCCATGTCCCGCTGTTGTGTTTTCTCAGGTTGGTGAACAAGGTACAATGCAAATTGTTTTGAGAAACTTGCACTTGTTCTTCACATGGCCAATAATAGGTGCCCCATCTGGCTCTGTGTGAAATGCATGCTCTGCTCCTGGGTGCTCTCTAAACCCTCCTCTCCTCATCAACATGCAGCAACTATCTCTCGGCTTTTGAAGTCTGCATGCTAAAGCCAGGCAGTGTCAGCGGCAGAGCGGATTTGTAGGAAGAAGTGTTAATGTGGGTTACCTTCGATGTTAGCTAGATGGTGCTAAAGAATTTTTGCTTCTCGTCGCTAAGGAGAGCATTTGGAGTGCAGTCCTCCTTTCACTTCCTGGGCTTGGGATTAAAAACCAATGCTTTTGTTTCATCTTAAATGCAAAGTAAGCTGCAGGCACTGCGTAGAAGGAGCTAAAACAGGCAAAAGACCTTCTCCAGAGTGCTTTAGGAGTAGACCTGTTGGTTTCAATGACTTCAGTGCATTTTGGATCAGCCCTTTGACATAGGTCGAGGTATGTGTAAGGCTTTCCCAGCGGAGGACTCCCTCTCCTGTGCCTATTTCTGTCCTGCTGGGGCAGCTATGGGCTTCCAGCAACCATCAGGTGCTTAGTTCTTCACTCTCACAGTGTTTGTCTTGAAAGAGGGAAAATTTCCTGCTGCCTTTCTGAGCTGTATCCTACAGCAGTCTGCAAAATTTTAGAAGTGGATGATTTAGAAAACAAACAAAACACCATCCCTCTGACTTGCAGCAAGCACTCATGGAGCCCAGGTTTCTTTGCTTTTTGAGTGCTGCTGTTTCAGATTAGCCAAGTCCTGGCTCTGATAAATACTAACAAACTGTAACGAATGATCAAAGCTGCATTTACAACCCAATGAGCTTGAAATGATTGATCTGGATGACATAATAATGATAACCAGTGAGATGAGGCATGCAGGACTGCCCCTCCAGGTACTGGGGAAAAGGAGCAGGTATTAAAAATGACTCTGCTTCTTAGGTCATCAGGTTATTCCCATTCTGATATGTAGAGGACAAATGCAAGAGCCTCAGTTTCCTCAAAAAGAGCCCTGCAGCTGCTCTGGACATATCCCTTTGGTGGTAATTCATTCTTTCTGTACAGATTACAAAGTCTGGCTGGTGACCCAGTAAGTAAAGAGCGAGTCACTCATGACTGTTCCCTGTGCTATTGTGAATATAAGCCTCTCACCCTACTTCAAAGCCTGATGGAATCTCAGATGTTGTTCTTCGTGCAGCCTGTGCAAGGCCGCAGTTACAGATGTGAAGGGATAAGGGAGTGTTTAGGGCATGGGCTGAAGGTTTCCTGTCATGTCCCAGCAGATTGACTAGATGATTGATGAGAAAACAGCTTGAACATACCATGACTCCTTAGAGCTTGGCTGCTTCTGGTCCCTTGATGCCCCCTCCAACAGCAGCATGTCTCCTTGTAACCTTCCAGGATCACGCTTCAAGCAGGTTTCCCTTCCTCCTGCCTAAGATGAGCTCCAGGCTGCTCACCTCAGACCTGGCCAGTTGCGAGAGATGGGAAAGCATGAACCTTCCTTGCCATGGTCTCTTTTCTCATTTTCTTTTTTCTTCAATATTTGACTGCAAGAAGTGTCTGGGTGTGTGGAATGCTCACATTCCTCAGCACACCTTAAAGACAACTCAACCTTCTAAAAAAAAAAAAAAAAACAATTTATTTCTGAATAATTTCAAGTTTATTTCTAGAAGGCTGCTTTTTCCAGGTGAAAAAGACCTCATACCCACAAAGTCCCCAGTTCAGTGTTATGGGAGTTAGATGATCTGTGCATGGAGGAGATGCTCTCACAGCACTGGGGAAACAGATTTCCTCTAAGATCTGGTCCTGGTGTCACTCACTCTGGGTTTACAGCAGGCAAGGATCTGCCACCTTTAGGGATGAATCCTCTGCTGCTCCATTAACACTCACTAACTTCTCCTCCTTCCTTTCCTTTTTTCTCCTAGAATGTATGGCAATCAGAATAAATTTGTTCACCGCAGGCCAAGGAGCATTAGCATTTTAAAAACACAGGGCTGAATCCTCAGCAGGATGTAAGTCAACAATAACACCTTTGAAGTCAAGACAGCTTTTCTCATTTACCATCTGGGAGTCTTCCTCGGTAGGACCCTCTGAGAGGATGCTTGCAGTATCTACAGTTGGAGGATGGTTTCTCTAGGTTTCCCATAAAGCTGACAAAGAGACAGTGCCACAGAAGTCCCTCCAGAAGGCATCTAAATATGAATCTAGATTGCCCTGCAGAAGAAGCTACCTTGCCCACCCCCGCCTCCTTCTCCTTTCCCCTGCCCCACCAGGGACCACAGAAAATGACTGTCCCCTGAAACAAGATGCTTAAATTTGGCCTTGGAGCATCTCGTGTCACCACTTTCAGCACTGGCTCTACAGCTGGTTCTTTCAGCCATTCCCCAGAACAGCTCCATCTGTTTGTCCAAACAAAAATCCCACCAGTAACAACAAGTAGGACTGACAAGTATACGGACAGGCATGAGCGCTTTTCTGAAGATTTCTGAACTACCCCCAAGTCCTTTTACCCAAACAGTGTTACCGTATACGACAGTTGACCTCGGACTCAGTTCTGTGAGCAATGAGTTCAATTAGCTTTAATACTTTCAACATTTAAATAGTTAACAGTAAGCAAAGCTCTTTAGAAGCAGAGGGGGATGACTACATGTGCGTCTGCTGAAGTTGTCAGGCAACGATGGAAAAAAAAAACCCTCTCTAATTGCTTCCAGACAATGCCTTTTGGATAGGGCTGTGCAAGGGGAGCTCGCTCAGACAGAGGGACTGCTGCGAGCCAACGAGGAGCTGCCGAGCTGCCCTCTTCCCATCCTGTCCAGCCACCTTCTCCCTGCTGGTGGAAAAGACATTGCTTTGCCCCAAACCGCTTGGATCCCCAGCTCTCCACAATGCCCCTTGCTAGCAGGAAGCTTGCAGAAAGCTCAGAGCCTGGGGCAGCGAGCCAGCAGATCTCGGTCTGCTGCTGATTTTCCTCATGATCGTGGGCTTGTCCTGTGGCTTCTCTAACTCTGTGCTCCCGGCCAGTAAAATCTGAGATAAATCTGAGCTGCTGAGGGCCATGGTTCATTAATCTGTCCACACACTGCAGAAGCAAGTGGCATCAGTTTGTTGATACACCGATAAATTCCTGCGTCTTTGAACGTGTCCTTAGCTAGAAGCGTAACCCTATCATGTTTCCTCCTGCTTTACTATCTTTCATGTTGTTTTCTGGAGTTTGTTCATCTTGGTGTTGGCGGAAAATAGGATTCACATAGTTTTGCTGCAATTGGAAAAGAAAAGCAGAAGGATCTGGGAGAGACGGCAGCAGAGAGCGCTGAGGAAACTTCACTGGCTGCAAACAGTGTTAGGAGTCAGTGCCAGAACCAAGGGAGGAGTAATAAGGTCATATATTCTGTGATGACAAGTGGGAGAGCTTCCACTTGAACTACCAGGACTCAGCTCAAGCAAATCCTGCCACCAGTCCAGCCTCAGCGATGACCGAGCAGCCCCAAAGGTGGCTTTTCAGGAAAGACCAGTTTCCAAAGTATAGGAAAAACCGAGGTGGGAAGGCAAACAAAGAATTTAGCTCTCATTAGACTCCATGGTAGCAGCTAACTGCTCTCCTAGGCCTCCACTAGCTTCAGTTGTGTGATGGGGCTGGACTACAGCCCTACATTTCACTCAGTTTTGGCTTAGTCTCAGGCAGTTCTTTATCAGACTTTCCTCGTATTTAAATGCTAGGCATTAAAATGAAAGCTTAGTCCTAGTTTACTGTTGCTATGAGGTGGTATAGTTGAAGGGGTGTCTGAAGATCTGGCCCTGGTCAGTCCGCAATGAAGATACTTATTTTGTACTAGTCCAGGTTACTGATTGTGTCCAGTCAATACTGTCCTATGCTAATGTCTTGTTCTTAGGCTTTTTTTTTTTTTTTTTTTTTTAATCTTGCTATAGAGTTGAAACCACTTAAATATTTTATTGCAGAAAATGTAGGCTCAGCATGTAAACTTAGCAGTAGAACTATATTTACATCCATGCAAATACATATACTTTTACGGACAGAGGGGTTTTATTTTATCTAAATTGATTTAATACTAAGTGGTTGAACTGTAGTAGAATTGTTAACGGTAAATGTGAGCATCATTTTTTATCAGGACTTAAACAAGTCTCCAGTAAAGCAGTATTGTGGTTTCTTCCAGTTGGAAAGACCAGAGACTTTAATAAAAGGAGCCAGAGAAATGGATGACCCTAACAGGAAAGAGATCCACGGGAACACGTTGAGCGAATTCATTGCCACGCGCTGAAATCAAGTGGAGGAATGGTCTCAGAAAGCCTCATTTCATCATCTGTATAGCACTCTCAGGCAAAGCCCCCTGGAAGTGATGTTGCTTAGGTTAACCAGAAACTTTGTCTTTCTGATAGATTTAAGAATGTAAGTCCCTGTCAACAGTCACTGCAGGGAAGACAGTGAAGGTTCAAGGTATTTGTAAAGCACCACGCTCCATCTAGAGCCTTCCCCGCTCATGGCTGTGTAATTAAGTTCATGAGGACCCATCGCCTATTTCAGTATAAAGTCAGCTAGGTTAATTTAAGGCAGGGCTGACTAGCTAGCAGGGGAGAGTGCTTCAAACCCACGCCAGCCATTGCTGCAGCAGGCTGGCCTACTGCCAGCATAGAGTCTACAAGGAGTTGGAGTATATTTAGCCTCAGCTTTTTCTCTGCCCCTCAGTTTACGTGCTGACCCATGCCAGCTGTGCCTCGAGCCTTCCTAGCCCCTCGGTACCACCTCCCAACCTGCTTGTTTAGATTCACCCTGCTGGCTAGCGCTTTACTTATCCACCCTGAAAATCGGACAGCAGCAGGCTTGCTCTGTGACCCTGGGTGTGCAATTTAATTCCTCGTACATAGTTTGCATCTCTGCAAAGTGAAGGGTAATTCCACAAGTCCCCAAGTCACCGTGAGGTGTCTGTGCACAGACCTGGTTTCTCACAGAAAGCTCAGTAGGAAATTGCAGCAATTGTTGTAAAATGCATTCACTTAAGGTAGAGCTGGGAAAGACTGAAAATATTTAATATAGCATATAACATGTATCTGTAATGTTACTGAGACAAGTCAGTGAGGGACCACATGTTATTACTCCAAGAATGGACACAGCCCTGCTGTTACTACAAAAAATCCTGGCCCTCACAGAATTTAGGGAAAAGTGCTCAAGATTATAGTTTCCTCTGCATACCCTTTTGTAAACATGGAAGCTTCCTCCTCATCCATTCCAACTTTGTCTTCAGATTTTTGACAACCAAAAATATCAGGCAGCTTTATAGGATTTCCAGTTACAAATGATACAAGTTTTAGCACATCTCATAGGCAAGGGAATATGATGTAGTTTATGATCTGATAAAAGTAAACCTGAGGGAGCTATTCCTAAAAGTGCCACACAGGGTCAAGGATGAGATCACATCTGAGAAAGCAACAATGGTATCAAATACCTTTTGTAAAGTAATGACATAAAGGGCTTTAGAAAGCTGGCCTGAATTCACAGGTCCTAATTGGCTTCTAGTGATGTCAGCCATGTCCCTATAATACTCAGTAAATGCCTCACTCCTCTCCCTTTTTAGGAATAATTGCCCCTCAATAACAGCAGCAAGTGGCTCTAGGTCACTTAGGGTGCACTCTGAGCTGACTGTAATATGCTTCAAATAGTCACAGTCAATGGGACCTAGGAGTGAGAACTGGGAATCTTTGTCAGGCAAATTTTGCTCATTTTATGCCTTTCTCAGCCCATCACAGATGCACTCACGCACCTTTTGAGTGTAAGTTCTTACCCTGCCCTTCTGTTTCTGTGATTCTGTGTGTGGTTCCATGACAGCTCACACTTTTGCTGCTGGAGGAAATTCTGGATGGAAAGGTTTCTTTCCACGTCTTGGAAGTAGAGATCTGGGAAATCTAAAGACTTTTGCCTAAGCCTACTACTGATGTTTTGTGTGACTTAAGGACAGATACATTGTCTCTGTGCTTCACCAGATTGTCTCCCTGATGTAAATATATCCTGAGATATACTTTAGGTTCCTGTCTGTAAAGAGAAGAGGAGCCCAGTTCCCTACTTCACATCAGCCTTCTCATAAGCCCACTAAAGGCAGCGGGACATTGTGCTTGTAGCTGTTAGGAAGACTATTTCATTCTTGGACAGAAAGTAATTAAGTATTACAGTGATAATGAATGCCAAACAAGATTAATATGAGGAGCTCCACCAAGGGTGTTGCTAGACAAGCATGACTACAGCATTGCGCCTGACTTGCATAATCAGCAACATGGAGGGCTGAGGTTTTTGTAGGTAAGTCTCAAACATTTGTAAATAACACACACAAACTCCCTGTTGCCTTGTATAGTGATGTACCTGTGTATTACATCTTGCAGTAGAAGCCCATTCTTTTAATAAAATGGCTTTGTGAAATAGATTTCAATTGGATCAAACTGGGATTTGGTTCACTACCTGAGAGAAGAACGGCATGGTCATGACAAATTCAGCAAGTGAGGGTTAAAAGGCTCTTGGAAAAACTAAGGGGTATCTAACAGAGTGTGCAAAGAGTGGTCCAGAGACCAAGAGCCATCTATTTTGACCCTTTTGCAAGTACAAGTATGTTAAACAAATTCTCATGTAACCTGCACAAAGACTGAGGAAGGGTATATCTTGAGAGCACGGAGGGAAATATATCAATATTTACAGGAAATAGAAGGAAAAAAAAAATAGATTGTAAACTTATGTTTTAGTTAAATATGTATTACTAATACATGTTTGTAGTCCTTATGCTCTACAGTTAGCATTTTTTTGCAAGTAACACATATTTTGGATATGAAATTGCATAATTTTTACCAGCTTGGACCCTAACATAACAATGTTAACTTAAGGGGGCATCTGGCAAGAGAGGCAGTTGCAGACCCAGCTGAAGCTGGTTGCAACCAGTGAGCCTTTAACGTGTACCCAGGTGTCGGTCCTACCTTGCAGGTATCTCAAATCAGAGCTGAAGTGTCCCCACCTGCCATTGTCCCACCAATCTGAGCAGCCCCTGAGCTAACCATCCTTACACGGTGAGGACAGGAAAGGGGCACAACCTACCAAAAGCCTCTTCCAGAGGGTTCTGTGAGAGTTGTGTTGTTCCTGCTGGTGCTGTGTTTTTTCCTCTGCTGGGGCTGGAAGTCGTGCCTGGCTGGATGCTGCGTCCTACTGCTGGTAATCCCTTGTGCTGACCCTGGGCTTGGATTTGTTTGCTAAGCTGGGATCTGTAAAGCTGCAATCTAACAATTCCACCGCTTGTTCTAATTTAGTGAGGGGTGAGAATTAACAGATGGTGTCATTATCAAAAGCTGTTCAAGTGTTGAAACAACATAAATCCTACAAATACAGAAAAACAAATACAAACTGCAGTATTTTTTCCAATATCTGTTGAATAATAATCACACTTTGCATTTATACGGTGCTTTTTACTCCACAGCTTTTGAAGTGCTTCCAGGTCCTAACTACAGCTCAACCCAGCTCTGTGAGAGAGTCAAGCATAATATTACTTGCTCTACTGAAGCTCAAGGTGTGGCCTGGTGCGTAAAGGCTTACGTTGGGGATCTGTATGGCAGCTTTGGCTTCTGCTTCTGTGTGTGCTGCAGCTTCAGCTTGATGGGCTTGGTGAGTGACTTCATTTCTCATCACCAGTTTCTCGGTTTCTAAAACAGAAATGATAATGTTCTGCCTGCGTTGTGAGATGCCTGGTTTTCAGCTGGTGATTGTTATGTGGTCCAGTATGGGTGTTGTTGTTATCATCATTCTTATTCTCTAACAGCAAGTGTTGAGAATCTCGGGTGCTAAATATGAAAAACCCGGTCTAAGTTTTCAAGAGGCCGGCAACACCAGGGTTGCAGCTTCCTAAAAGCTTAATGTTTTTTCAACTGTCCCAGGTTGGATGTTATAAAGCAAAAGCATTTCTGCCATTATTAGTCACAAAGGTTTCTCAGGACCTGCACGTTCCAGCTTTCTGCATGTTACATATCTATAGCACACCAGCGTGTTTCCTTCCTCTTCCGTCTGCTCCTGCAGGTATAACTGAGTGGTCCTGCAGCTACATTTAGTAAGTAATTGTAGCAAGGAAGCAAAATGAAGAATAAATCTGAGCTTGCATTTTGGTGTTGTATGCTTCAGAAATAAAGTTTACAATATGGATAATATCCATGTTCTTATTGGCCCACAGGGGGTCCAGTTTTCTCTTGTAGTATGTGTTTTGAAGGTGTGCATTTTCATAATAAAGGTCAAGTGGGATTGGAGGAGAGGGGAATGGGATTAAAACAAGTTGTGTTGGGAGAGGGGGCTCTCAGATCAGTTATGGGCAGTTATGTCAGAAAACAGAGTTCATGTATCTGACTTCATTGATGTGAGTGCAGTACTGGAAGGAACGCTTTGTGTCATTTTCTTGATTTGTGTCAGTGAAGCAGTTAAGGATTTTTTTTTTATCTGTTTCTTTGGGCAAATGTTGTGGCACAGCTCATATCCATGTGGTCCAAAATCTTTCTCCCTGAAACAAGGCAATGATGTGTGAATGATGTCTGCCTTCCCAGGCTGTAGCAGGTGCTCTTGTCCTATAAGCCATCAAAAATTTCTATGCAAGGCCGGAGTATTTTCACATTTCCAGTGGTGTCCAGAGCACATGTGTTGTGAGTCTACTTTCCTATCAAAGGCAAATGATTTTGCGTAAGGTGGGTATCTGTAAACAGCTGCCTTCCCTCTCCCAGCAGAGGGTCCCAGTGGCAGCCTGATGATGGGGCAGGAGGGATGCTTTGTTGCTCCAGTGGCATCGTAGGGGCGGCACGGCAGCAGACCTTTTAGGGTGTTTTGTCAAGGTTTGGTCATTTCCCTTAATAAGCCAGAATGCTACGGGTGATGCTCCTTTACTTATCCCTTAGGTGCTGGCCAGATGAGAAGAAGAAGGGAAACTCTTTAAGGCTTCTCTAGCTTTGGCACCATTTGAGGCTTTATAAATATGGGTTTCAGCTGTGCTTAATGCAAGTTACTGAAAACTGGCAAACCAGCTTGTGAGCCAGCACAACACAACCACAAGTCTGGCAACAAATTCCCTCTGCCAGATGCCTTTGCTGTTCCTTTAGCTTTCTATGGATTCAAGGCACTTCACTCTTTTTTTGTTGTTGGAAACACTTTCAAAGTAGAACACAGTGTTTTGGGTTGTCTAGCCAAAGTTTAGCTGTCCTTTTGCATCTTTGCCAAACTTCCTGTTTTCAGCAAAAACAATTTATTATCTTGCTGGTTCTTCAGACCTGAAAGGGTTTGCAAGTGCAAATAAACTTCTGTTTTTTTCTTTTTTCTTTTTTTTTTTTNNNNTTTTTTTTTTTTTTTTTTTTTTTTTTTTTTTTTTTTGCGTGGCCTTTCAAAGAATAAACTCACTTGCTTCCTCTCGATTATGTGGTGCATACTAGCAAAGAGAAATATTTAACCTTTGGAGTACTAGTAAGAATTGGGAAACATTTTAATTATGCAAAACTTCTGCACTCTGAACTCTTGAAGAACAGAATTATTTGTTTCATTTGGTGGAAATAATTTTTTTTGGGTGGTTGGGCGATAGCATCAATCTGCCACATGCATGTTGAGAGAGTTTGGAGTGAGTTAAAATCTATAAAAACCATCTCTTATTTTTTATGAACTGACCAAGCTCATATATTCTGCTGAGGAACATTTTGTTACTAGAGACTTATTATTGGCAGTCCCTGACAACATTGTCACAAAATGGAAAATCTTTGACAAGTATGCAGAAGCCTTCCCATTTAACAACACCAAATCAGATCTGTAAATAAGAAGTCATTGAAGATACGCGTTGGCTCTGGGGAGGGAAAGCAAGGCGCTGTCGCAAACCAAAGTCCTGCTGCAAAGGGATTGTCCAACTGTAGCAGAATATTCTCTCTTGATAATGAAACTTGTGTGAGTTATCCAAAAAGGAGGGGTTGGGGGGGAAATCCTTGTCATTCATGCTCAATGCCGCTGTAGTGTAAGGAGGGAAATTAACAAAAGCACGTTTGTAAAGTTGACTTCAGCAAGAGTACGCTTTCAGGATAGGAGGTAGCAACTTGGCGTGAGACAGCTCTTTCTGTCTGCTTTCAGAAATTATTACACATTACCTGCAACTGTTTGGAAGATGTTGAAGTCTATTTTTTCATACCGTACTTCAAAGGATTTGCAAATTCTTCAAAGGTGACTTAACATCTATTAAATGATTCTGAGGCGGAGGGGGGAATCTAAAGCTTTCCAAAAAAAACTTTGAAAGGATATGTTTAATATTAGTGTTGGAAGTGCACTATAAATCCTCAAAATGCGTGTATCAATGTCTTTGGCATTTATCATAGCAAAGGGAGAAGGAACAACTTATGGAGGGACGGTTCTTTTTAGGAGTTTAATGTGTTCCTTCATGTGTCATAGGGGGAAGAATTTTTTTTTTTTTTTTTTTTTTTTAAAAAAAAGAGCAGATCCTCCCCCAGCTACCCAGAAATCCTCCAGAGCCAACAGGCTGTGTATTGGCAGGACACTGCCGTTGTTTTTGTAAGGGAAACTGTGCTTTTAGCCCTTTTTCAGCAGTTTGGTGTCTTTGCTTTTGGCTTAGTAACAGGACGATCTGAAAAATTTCATTTAACATGTGGGGAAGGCCAAATGCGAATAATGAAAGTAAAAATACTGCTGCTTTGAACAGGAGGCTGCTATTAATATCGCTTCTGTTATTGGTCTCACGATTAGTATCTGCACGAATTCCGAAATCTGCCAGGCAGAGAAATGCATGTGACTTACCAGCTGGGAGGAGACTGCTCTTGAGTCAATTTCAGGTTCTTGCTTCTTGATAAACACAAGCCAGGAGTTGTGTAAAGATCTGTGTTTATCCTTTCAAAGTGAAAGTGTTTATAGGGATATTGGAAATAATTTTTGATACCACCAGCTTCAAAGAAATCAACTGTATTTAGTATCCTTGGCTCTCAGCTTAATTTGCCAAATCATGCTGCTTTTGAAATTTATTGCGGAATTATTGTTCTCTGGGGAAATAATTACCATTCCTCTTACTAGTGTGGGGTGTGCGTGCGCATATGTTTGTCAGAAGAGGGATTCAACCAGACGGGTTTAGAAGAAGCCTTTCTTTCAGTAACACTAAGTCAATATCCAAAAAAGAAAGGGATGCTTATCTATTGATTCTTGAATAACAGGATTGTTTCTTATTGGCAGGAAACACTGCTTTGGTGCAGTTTTGCTGGAAGTGAGCCTAGTGGGTGAAATTGGGTGGGTGAATCTGGTTTGATTTTGTTGTTGTTTGTTTTTTTTTTTTTTTTCTTGCTCCAAGATAGCAATGGGATTTTGGCTCTGGGGACTTTCAGCTGGTGGTGTTCATCAGGTGAGGAAGGGATGAGGAACTTAGCACAGAGCCCAGAACCCCCAAAACCAGAGCAGAGTTCTTCAGTGACCCGCACATCTCTTTTGGTGTAAATGGGCAAAGATCTTCCAGTGCGGCTGTATTTTCTACATGCAGAGCTTTATGTTAGGCCATAAGGGGAACAGTTTTCATCACCTAAGCTACTTTGTTATACCTGAACCACATTTCTGTCATCCTGAACCACACGGCAGATCCTGGGTGAGCAGCAGCAGTGACTCCCTGGAACAGTGAAGTATTTCAGCTCACAAGCAGACAGCCAAACTGGGGGGGGTTCTCAGGTGTCCTCTGGGTGTGTTCAGTGGTGCAACGAGAGCCAGCCAGATCTTAATGACTGACTGCTGAACACATGGGTAGGGGAGAGGAAAGGGTTGCTTCCCCATCAGCTGTGCTGAGCAGAACAAGGCCTTGTCAGCTGTAGCCACTGGTGGGCTTGACAGAAGCTGGAACTCCTGATGCTCATGATAAATAAATGAGCTGCACAGGCTGTGCTGTTCTGTGCTGCCTTCTGGGACAGGCACAGCCCTCGGACAGGTGCACTCTGTTCACTGGGAGGAGGTGAGGACCAGGACGATATCTCCAGCAGCTTGGAGGTTAGACTAATTCTTGGCTCTGAACAGAAGTTTTGGACATGCACACCTGACAGCTTACACTTTTTTTTTTTTAATGCTTGTCCAGTGTTCCCAGTGAATCCAAGGGAATGCCTGTAACAGTTTCTACACCTGTTTCCTTCCTTAAACTCTGCAGGCAGCTTGTTGGGCTTTGCTTATAGTCTGTTCAGGGCAGGGAGGGGAGGATAGTGTATTTATTTATTCAACGTTTCTGCAACCTAGCCTGGACTTAAAAGCACCTCGCAGATGTTTAAACCAAGCCATTAGCTAATAGTAGATGCAATGGTTTCACATTTCTGTTCATCCCTTTTCCTGGAGCTGATCTCTAATTAAAAGCCTTTCCCCACAGACCAGTGAAGCACTTTGCCATGCAGGCAGAAGGCTGCACCTCCCCAGAATTGCTCCATCTCAAGGCTACTGGAATTGACCTTGCAAGGGACAGTAGCCCTAGCTGGGAAGAAAAGCAGCATGGGCTGCAGGGTCTAAGTGCTGAGAAATTAGGACTGGATTCACATTTCACAATCGGGGGACCTTCAGGAGATCCTGTTTTCAGCTGCATGCGTCTTTGCTAAAGTTTAATCATTTTGGTGACATGCTTTCTGCACCAGCTTAGCTACGCTAGGCTGCAAAATTTCAGCCAAAGCAATCCCACAAAATAGGGCTTGGGGGGAGGCTGGAAGAACAATGTTTTGCAATAATAATAATAAAGGCCAAGGAAAAAAAAAAAATCTGGTGATCT
Source organism: Alectura lathami (assembly GCA_013399715.1). Taxonomy (NCBI): domain Eukaryota; kingdom Metazoa; phylum Chordata; class Aves; order Galliformes; family Megapodiidae; genus Alectura; species Alectura lathami. The sequence continues at coordinate 1,007,918 of VXAV01011346.1, read as the reverse complement.
TTTCTTTAAAACTGCATGGCACGCCCTTGCTTTGGAGCAGAGGCATGAAAGCTGGCAAAGAACTGGCCTTTGTTTCAAGGGTATGCTTTCTGCAGTTGCTGTCAAAATCCACCCAAATTTGGCAAAGCTGTCAGGCTTTTAACAAACTTAGTTCATGCATATTCAGCAGGCAGGAGTTGGGTTTTAGCAGTGCAGGAGGCTGTCTGCCTGAAGAGCCTCCATGTCTGCCTCTTCCCTGAGGAAGGAGCTGTGGGGTGGAAGGGGAAGCCGCGCTTGGTGCTGCCCCTTTCCTTAGGGCTTGCGGAGGTGTACACTTGTGCTAGGAAGCCTGCACCTCTGGGGGGGTTGGGGACGGACAAAATAACATCTGGTCTAGATGTAAAAGAGCAGAACTAGGGCAAGCATCCTGAGCCTGTGAATCTTGGTTTTGGTGGGAACGAAGGAGCAGAGAGACCTAGGGAGGGCTTGGCAAGGAGTCTTGGGCTCTGGCCAGAAAGTCTGGGAATGAGGGATTGAGGTCTGGAGATGAGGCTGGAGCCTGGGAGATGTAGTGGTCGTGGCTTAAGGGGTGTAGGTTTGGAGGGTTGAGGACTGGGGAGGAGAAGGATGAATTAAAGTAGATGAAGCTGGAGAGGGTCTGTCTTCTGAGCACTTGCTTTGGCTGTTCTTGCTATAAACTTAATCTGTGCTAATTCCAGGTTAAACCTGTTTATTTAAAAGAAAAACAAATAAAAATGCCAAGTGCCAGAATGAAGGTTGCCTTAAAAGCTCAAATATCACTGCCTTATATCATGTCCTTCCCATGTCAACACATATTCTACATGAGCTGGGGTTTAAGATATTTGGCCAGCTCTCAGCTGAGGAGAACTGTTACAACGCTCTCAATAGCTCTGTGCTGATTTTTACAGACAGCCTGCTCCTACATGCATCTTCCCACCTCTGTTAGTTCCTAAGGTGGCTCATAACTCTCAGGGGACTAAAAATGTGGCACACTACTTTCAGACCTGCAGGGAGACTGGGGTTACTTATTAATGGCTAAGAAGAGAATCTTTCTCTTCCTCTGTAAGTTATCTTCATTTTATTCTGTTTTAAAATATATCACTTGAAAGTCTAAAATATGACAGTTTGTAAATGTATTCAAACAACTGCAGCATTCAGCAACAGACAAATATTTAGCAATATATTGCATACTGTCACATATATATAATATATATGCAGAAGTGTCATCAGATAGAATAGTTATGTGGATAATATTATAATAAATGTAAAAATTGTCATCGTCTACAGATGAAAATGACCCTAATTTATTTGGACCTGTGACATGCATATATATCTTTGCTCTCACTCTTTATTCTATAATTTTAATAAGTAACTTAGTTTTGCTATTTGTTTCCATCATGTGCAATGCTGTGGGATGAGGTGGAACTTAATAACTTCCACTTCATACCTTTTGCATTTAGGTGCCTTTCATTTTTTAAATATAGTGAAGTTTGAGTTCTAGCATTCTTGTATTTAAATGCCCTGGGACATCTTGGTGTTTATGGGGGATTTCTTTTTTATTAGTTTATTCTGTGTATTTGCTGCTTTTCCCTGGTTTTTCCTTGTTTGTTTATATTTTTAGTATGAACTTCGAAGATAATTTTCTACGTGAGTCTTTCTACAAAACCCTGGAAAAAATTTGAAAGGTCAAACCAGGTCATTTGATGTTGTGTTTGGGCATTCATTCGCCGCACTGTAACAGAGTTATTTTTGGAGTCGGTAGAGCTATGTTACCATATAACAGGTTGGTAATATGAGTTAGCTGGTATACGGACAGAGAGGATATTTCTTTTTTTTTTCTCGCTGATTTCTCTAGCCCACATTTACTACAGTACAGCATGGTGTTGTCTAGGGGTGCAATCCAGAGAACATGCAAATATTCTTGCAGTTGCTGTGGAGCTCACATGGAAGATCGGTGGGCTGTTCCTTGCAGGTGCTGGATCTTAAAATACAAGATACCCGTGAATCTTCCTGAGTGGGAGTGACACTTGCGGCATTAATAGTGATGTAACAGCTTTATTTTGTTCTGGTGCTTTCTGCTTTCCAATAATTTCCCAGCCCACCAGATTTTCTTAGTAATGCGCTCTGAGATTTCTGCGCCAAATATTAATATCAGCATTATTACAGTGTCAGCATTTCTCCCGCGTTAGCAGATATATTGTTTTCATTATATAAATCTAGTCCTCACACTCTCTGCTTCCCAGTTTAATTAATCCACCAGCACACCACCATTGCCAAGAAACCTGTAGCTATTTATAGAATGCCATTGCATTCTAATACACAAAAGATAAATATGACTTGGAATGTTACAAACTGCACTGTGAGCAGGATTAAAAAATGAAAAATTAATTTAACTCAGTATTAGAAGTTATAGGCTGCCTTTAATGCTTTTTATCCTATGAAAAATGTTCACTGTCTCGCAGTAGATAGCAGATTAGCTTTAATTTGGAGTTTGTTCTGACCTCCAGTGCTTTGCTGTGTGTGCACACAGAGGGGGCAACATCCCAGCGAGCAAGGCCAGCATAAATTTGGCCATTGCCTTGTTGGAGGCACTTCTGAAGTATCCCAACAGTGTATTGCAGTATGTTCCTGCTCTTACGTGTGCTTTTATGAAATGTAGCGCAGGAAGGAGTGGGGTGAAGCTGGGCAAAGTAAACTTCACCTACTCTTCTGCGCAGCAAGAGCTTGGACTGTGGGGTTCAGCCACTCGGGCTTCTCTGTGAAGACTTAGTTTTACAGAAAATATTCTGTTTGCTATCCACCTCGTTGCATGGATAAGTTTTTGGCAGCGAGCAGACAGTATTTTCTCTGCCATACAGTAGAAGAGGGAAATAATCCTACAGCTCCAGGAACTGTCAAAATATGCCCACATATTCCTGATGCTGGGTGTCCCGAGCCACATCTGTTTGCATCAGCTCCACGCTATATAAATGTTCCAATATTGAAAGAGTGGCTTCAAGCAAAACTGGGAGATTAACTTCATAAGATCAGGCAGAAACAGCCTATGAGTTATGAGTCTGGAAACTTGTACCTATGCCAGAATGGTAACATTCTGTGGTGGTATCGCTTCGGGCCCTCCCTTTGCAGACTAAAGGCCCCTGGAGCTGGCAGGGCTTCTACTGGGGGTGTCATCAGCCCTTCTTTGCCGCACCCCGGATCCCTGGGATGCTCTAGGGAAGTGTTTTAGTCAATCCATGGTCAGAGTTGGTACTTCTCCCAACAGGGTTAGCTGTGCTGGGGGGTGGGGGCTGCTGGCAGAAGTGATACGGGTAAGGATGCTCCAAGCAGAAGTTGTCTGCTCTGGGTAAAGAAGCAGGGCAGGGAGTAAGTGGTGAGCAAACGGGTGGAATAGCTTGACACCCCTGACTTTCTGGGGGAGGCAGAGGTAGGTTGGGAGAAGACCTTTCCTACCTGTAAAGTGATCTTGTTTCTCCTCTCCAAAACTCTTCCAGTTTGTTACAAGCAGCAGTCTAAGCAGATTTTGTTGTCTGGCATATGAACAAAATTTCCTCCATGAACTTCCTAATCCCTTCTAGAAATTATTTGTGCTTTTGTCTCATGCAGTATTGCACTCTGCAGCTTTGCTCCTAGGGATGCCATAGGAACTTGTGTTTTTTGCCTGCAGCCTGGTCAGTGCACATCCCTCCTTCTTGCACAGTGAGCAGTGATGTACATCCTTTCTCTCTGCTGCTTCTGGCTCTGCAGACCTCTACCAATAGTGCCCCCAGGTTCTCTCTACCCCAAAACTGAAGGATCCTTACCTATATGGCTTGTCCCAAATGTTGTGCCATGTTTCTTCATTGGCCCTCCCCTCTCCTAGTTCTGGTGTGTGGCTTTTTGAGATAGGTAATTGTATCTTACTTGAGGCAGGCTGTGGGTCCAGGTAATGGCCAGGGTTTTTCCTTCAGCCTTTGTTCCTTTCCTAAAAAACACCTAACCCTCATTTTCCCTTCCAATTTCCATTGAGCTCACCTTTCTGAGGACTGTCTGCTTAGACCCGCAGCCCTCTTTCCTGCATCGTGATTGCTGACTTAAAGCCTATCCTTGGGTATTTATGGCTCTGGTTATTTTTCCCCAGTGCGTTCTTTGTGTTTATTGACACTGAATTTCATTTGTCATTTTATCACTGAGTCACTCACTGCAGAGAGTCCTTCCGCAGTGCTCTGCTGTTACCTTCCGATTGGCTGCAGATACAAAATTATTGGAGTAGTGAAACTATTTATCCCCTTTCCCAGGCCATTAATGAATATATTAAGCAGAAGTGATTATTGGAGATTGCTTTTGAAACTTCTTTTCAGTGTGAGAAACAACTGTTTTATTGCTGTTTTGCTTCTACTCTTCTATACAATTACTAAAACCTCTCGTTTTATACAAGTCCTCTGTAAAAGCTTTTGTAGAGGGGCTTTGAGAACGTCTGGGAAATCCAAGTACTCTATACTTCTTGTATCACCCTTACCCACACTGACTCCTTCAGAGCGCTCTGACACATCTGGGAGGCATGACATTCCTCTTCAAAACTTATGTTGGCTCTTCCTCAGCTTATCGCATTTATCCTCATCTTGAATAATTCTGTTTATTATGGTTTCTACAACTTTGGTCCAGAAATTACTCACTGCTCTGTATTTCCCACAAACCATTTTTTCTAGGATCTGTGCTGTATTTGCCATCTGCGATGGCTTTGGCACCAGGTGGTTGTTGGAAATAGTAGGATTACAGTACCAGTAAGTGGTCGTTTCATAGTCTGGTATTTGAGTTCTTCAGGGCAGCAGAAATGAGATGTGATGCGGTCAGCTTGGCTACTGTGCCTTTAAGAACCAAGGAATCTGAACAAAAGTCAGTGGCTTTGTGCAGATGATAAAGTGTTGGACTTGATTTGTCCTATAATCTAACTCTACAATGGCCAGAGGGGCTTTTAAAATGAGATGAATTTTTGCTCAATATACCAGTATATTGCAAAAATCCTTGCAACTAGTAATTTAAAACAAATGACTATTTACATATGCAAAATAAAAAATCAATTATATGCTTAATAACAAATATACACTAGTAACTCTATTGAAGAAAGTGCTTGCAGCATGCACTCTCCTCTTTTTTTCCTGTTTAATAACCCAGCTGCTTTACTATTCCACATTTTTTTTTTCTTGAAAATACCAAAAGTGGGAAAGCCATGTTCCTACAGAAGAGGCTGAATTTTTATTTAACTCAGACATTCAGGAGCAAATGAATGCTGTCAAGTGTCCTCAGCCAGTAGATTTCAATTTGTATTTAATACTTGCATAACTTAAACATTAGCCAGGAGAATTTTTAAGCATTTTTTTCTTTTAATTTGGCTTGAAAAGTTAAAAAGACTCCTCCTGGACTGAGATCTTGTATCTCAAGTTTCAGACCGAAGTAAACTTTTACAGCCGAGTTGTAAAATAGCAGTTTATGAGACAAACTCTGCCAAAACTTTAACTATAACTGTGCCAATGTGCCATTATAATAATCCAACAATAATCATGGTCCATTATATTAAATCACTCACACAGACAAAGGCTGCTAACCTTTCCAAGTGGGAAAAAATGTTCCTTTCAAATCGGGGATAAATTCCAACTGAGAAGACCAAATGCTCCAGCCTTTAAGTAGTGAATACATTTACTTCTCCCCAGGGCTCAAATAACCCAACATTTGGTAAATGTTTAACGAGGAGGAATTCTCCCTCCCATTTGCCCTTTTCTCATATACACTAGATTAACAAATTTAGTTTAACAAGAAGATCTGTGTTACCCCCTGGTATCCCTCAATTAGATCCTTCCTCCTGTTATTGGCGTATCATCCCGGCCCATTTGCTTGATAAGAGGACCCAAGGTAATTAGCTGTGGTGCATAAACAGGGACTCCCACCAGCCCTGCCTCTGACACAGAGAAGTCTCCCACACGTGCGAAAAGGTGCAGTTTGATCTCTTCTGCTGCTCTTGCATCTTTTCTTTCTTTTTTTTTTTTTAAGGGCTCTCCCTTTTGTAGCATTTTTCAGAGCAGATTAAGCGAGCGTGGCATGCAGCTCTTGACTCCAGTTATGCCTCCCTGCAGCATGTCAGGGGCCAAATCAAAGCCTCTGCAGGAATTCACAAATCCAGCTTAGAAATCTCATATTCCTGGATAAATGAATGCTGTCAAGGACAGAATAACCGCAGGCACTCTCCCACATCCAGGTAGTGGTGGGAGACCGTGCACACACTGGCTCTGTGAGGCTGCTTGTTTCTTGATTAGCCTTTATTTTAATTTTCATCTGGTTTCCTCTACATTCAGGCATCTTTTTGCCTTTCCCCATTGTATCTGATGAGCTGGCTGGCAGGTTTCAGATTTGGTGAAACCTTCCCTGCTTCCTTTTGGGTCGGTTTGAGAGGCTGGTGCAGTTGTGCTGTTTTTACTGGGAGGGTGTTAGAAACCTCTGCCTTGGTTGATGTCTGCTACAAGGAGCACAGGCCGGGAATCAGAGGGAGCCACATCTCATGACAGCGGTGGTGATCCTTGACCTGCATTTGAGAGCAGTTTGGGATTTACCCCCTGGCAAAGCAAGCACCTCACCTGTGCATGCTTTCTCAATTTGGCTGGGATTGTCAAAGTGATGACGGCAGGGAGGCTCCTCAACAGAAAGGAAAGGGATTTCCCCAGGAGTTCTGCATGTACGTGCGCTTCTGAAAAGTTTCTGCATGAGAGAGTCTCTCAAATGAAGGCATATTTTATATGTAACTGGCTCCTTTAATTGTTGGCCAAGGAATAAATTCTTACACTTCTGTATTTTTATGAATCAAACAAAGTGAAATAATGCAGACAAGGTACAAGAAGGCACCAGAGGACTCATTTAGATAAAGAGCACTCCTCATTCTCAGGCTATTCACACAGTTGTTCTGCTGTACTGAGACATGAGAAAGCAGAAAACAAAGCCATTCAAGTGCTTCAGTAGCAGTAAGAAAGCTGGTTCAATGGGAGGGCTGTATAATAGAGCTGTGTCACGAGATAATCACACCTTGCCGCTACACACGCTGCGGCAGAAGCGTCTCCGTCAGAAAGGTGCAATTACCAACGTTTCAGTGGTTTGATCACAAGATAAACAGCCAGATGAGTGGAGCAAAGAGCCAGTATTTCCATCAGCTCGGTAACCACCTCCTTGTATATGCACGTGTAGCATTTCACACTTTGCTTTGCTGCCTTCTCAAGCAGAATTGGTGGGGGGGGAGAATATTTCTAAATGCCTGGGAAAAAAATAATTGTTACAAAAGGTGCATGCGTTCATTTAAGGAATTGCAAGGCTAGCTTTTTACTTCTGTATGCTTGGCAGGTCATTTTCACTTTTGGGGCTAATGCAGGAAAATGAAGGCAGATCCCCCAACTCCTCATTCTAACAGTCCAGGCATTTCAAGGCCCTGAAGATGCTTCTTTGAGATCTGCTTTGCAGTAGCCTGCTTGCTCAGCAGCTTTCCTATCTAACACCTGGTTGGGATGCTCCTCTAGACGAAGTTCATGCAGTAGTAGATTCTGCAAAATGCTGGAATTGTCTGCATGTCCTAAGACTGCAGTAAGGTCAGTGAGCGGTGGAGATGCTCAGGACCTTTCAAAATGCTTTTCACTTGGCTGGTAATATTGTGAGATGGACTTTAATCCCCACAAGGTCAGGGAGTGGCTTCTGGCTCTATTCATCAAGAAGGAATGCAGCAAAGCTGAAGCTGCTTGATGACAGCCTGTATTTTACATTTTACTGGGCTCTGGTGTCCACTGTTGGATAGGCTGGGTTGGCAGAGCAGAGCTGCCTGCTTGCCTTCCTGGGTCAGGTGGAATGGGTTGGCTGGGAGGAATATTGCTCAGCCCCAAGAAGCGCTGGACATCTCTATCTGAGGGGATTGCCAGAGCATCTCCTGCTGTGTGAAGATGAGGTGATGCTGAAGCAACCTGTCAAGGGGCCTTGGACTGTTCTGTTTTGGGGCTAATGTCCCTGGGATGGGCAGCTCTTAGAGGTTCTCCAGAGCAGAGCATTTCTGTTTCTGCCCTAGGAGTGAGCTGTGGCCATGCAGGCTGATTCTGGGGATCCCAGTGCATTTTGTGTCGGGCAGCCAAGCTGCCAGGTTCATAGGAAAACTGCTGCTGCAGGGTTGGTCAACAGAAGGTGCTAGGATTTGTGGTCATCCAGGGAGGTTGGCAGAAAGTCTTCTGTTTCTGCTCGGAGGTTGCCTATAATACTAGTTTTTGTCTGAGAAAATGGTGTGAAAAATCTGTGGGGAAATGCAGGCTTTCCACTCTCTACGTGTCCTATATAAAATGGCAGTTTTCCAGTGTCATTTGTAAATGATCCTTTCCTTGACGTGCAACTAGATGCCAGAGAATTTGGTACAAGCTTTTGTATCGTGCTGAGGGTCATAAAAACATCAAGAATTCCTTTTTTGGTTGCAGAAAAGCTAGATGTCTAGCTTGGTGGGTAAGGCAATTCCATCTTTGCCTGTTTTTACTGAATCTGTTTTTAGGTGTAAGTTCAAAAATATCTTCCTCTAACTACTTCCAAAAGGTCAGCTCTTCTTCATCAGTTCTACAAAATGCTGCAGGGTTGGGGAAGAATTAGCAGGGAGTTATCCTATCTCATAGCAAATGTATTCAAACCCAACTGTTTTCCCTTTGCTGTACTGTGCAAATGCCATGGAAGTCGCTTGGTTCTTTTTTCCTTGCCTTTTTTGATTCCTGATCTCAATACAAAATCATGTTTCAGGCAGGGTTTGCCCACCAGCATTACATTGCCCTGAAACCTCGTAGAGCTCTGCAGCCATTCCAAGACTGGAAGGAGAGCTGGAGCTCTGTTTTGTCCGCTGCTCCCAGCACTTTGTACAACTCTATTTTTGGCTCCCTTCTTGCCTAAATGAAACTATCTGATTAAGTAACACATAGGAAATAGATTCCAGTCCAAGTCTGAATCATTGAGGTACTTGTCTAAAAAAAAAAATATTAATAAAATCCGTGATGCTCACTCCTTTCTGTGTTAGTTTTCCCCCAGAGGGATGCTCAGGAAGTTCATCTGAATTAGGTGCAAATTTACAGAGTATGAGCTGTGTAGACACCCTTGTGCAGAATGAAAGTGCAGAATTTTGCTGGGCTTTCAAAATTGATTTGATCCACCCTAGGTCTTGGTAAGTGTTTCCTCACTGAGATGTGATCAGCTAATTAGCTGACTTAACTAATCCTGCTTTAAAATTAATTTGGATTACCTTCCTTGTCTGTCTCCAGAGAGACAGAAGTGCTTAGCTGTCATGGTAACTTATGCTAGTGACTTCTGGGAAGCCACTGCATGTAAAAACAGGACTTCTGTAACACCCCCTATTTTAAGCTTAGATATCAGGACTCAGGGCAAAGAACTTCTGAGCATATCTAACCCATTCAGTCTGTGAAGCTACCTTCTTGAAGTCATCCTCAGAGCCAGGACTTGGATTTGAGGTACATCTGATGTTCTGCTTGCGCAGCTGGGGCTCTAATCTCAATTCAGACCATGAGGTGTAAGTAAGGTCTCAAGTTTCTTCTTACATTGTCAGGCTTAAGTGCTGGATGCACACCTGAATTCTCTGATATTTCTGAAAACTGGCATGTAGTCAAAGTATAATTCACTAAATTGGATATAGCATCAGCAAAGATGTTAGATCTCAATCTGCAGTAGAGACAGAAGTCCTAGATAGAATAGACATTCCCTGCTTGTGTAGAGTCTGAGTTGTAGCTTTTGAAGCCGTTCTTGAGCCATTAACTTTTTTGGGAATCCACTGAGAGTAGGGTGGAAAAGGGTAAGTGTAATGCATGTACTTTAAGTAGGGAAAGGAAAAGAGATTAAACCTGATGAGACTCCTATGAGTGCAAAACTAGATGGCTAACTGTATCCAGAGTATTGTTATCAACATTTCCCTATCCAATTGGAAGGATGTGATGTGTAATATTCCACAGCTATCTGTCCTGCTTCCAGCTCTGTTCAGTGTTCTTGTTAATGACTTGCACAGTGCAGTAGAGAGCATGCTTATTAAATTTGCAGACAACACAAAGATGGAAGGGACTGCAAATAATACTGGAGGACAGGATTAGGGGTTTGGAAAGGCATCTAAAACTGAGGAATAGGTAGGAAAAAAACAACTGAAAAAACAAAACCCCCAGATAAACTGGGAAGAAGACAGGGACTAACCTCAGAAGTAATCAACTTCATGAGCTTGGGATGTGTAACTACTGGGCAGGTAATAATGCTTCAGAAAAGTTTTGGTGGATTTTAGCTGATCAAAAGCTGAATGCAAATAAGACAAAATGTGACTGTTGTAAAGAAAGGCTGTCCTTGCACTAGGGATTTATTATGGATCTGCCTCTCAAGACATCATATGTGCTGCTCAGCACTGGTAAGGTCTATGCTAGTTTCGTTCCTGTTCTTCAAAAGAATGTGGGCCAACTGGAAAAAGTTCAGAGAATAACGCTGAGAATAATCAAAAGTCTGTAAAGGCGTGGCTTATGAGGAGGAATTGGACAAAATTTCCCTTAGCTTTGAAGAGATGCTATCTGCTGCTGCCCGTAGAGATACCTTCCAGTGCACCGGAGGCTTCTGAGAAAACTAGACGAATTACCTGTGTTACAAGCCTGCGTCAGAGGCCCCAGTCACAGCAGGGAACTTCCAGAATAGATGCTAGGAAAACATCTGCAGCCATCATGGTGGCAATGAACTGGAGTAGATTGCCTGGTGAAGCTGTGAATCTTCTGTTATTGGCAGTCAATAGCAACAGGTTAGAAAAACATGCATCTATAATCCAAAGAACATAGCTGCTACTGTCTTGTGGGTTGGTTGGGGAAGGGTGCATTGCAAATCCTCTTGAGGTGTTTTTCAGTCTTGTGATTTGACAGCAACCAGTGCGGTACTCAGAGGAACACACGGAGTGCAACTGTTATCATCTTTGCATTAAATCACTACAGTTTTAATATTTCTTGACTCTCAATTAGTAGTGAGGATCAGGGCACTTCGGGAGGAGCTCAGATGTGCACACGGATGCTGAGTGCCACTTTAAATACTGTTAGCACGTAAGAAGTCCAGACAGAGCTTGCAGACATGACACAGGCCCTGCAGGAGACATGTGCCCTTCTAGAAGAGCAGCTGGAAACCCTGTGGGATACCCTGTGGTGCCTCTAATGGCTGCAGGAGCCTCTGTTTTGCTCCTGAATCATCCATCCCTCCAGGTAAGTGTGAATGGTACTCGTGGTGTACAGCCAGATCCTCAGCCATCACAGAAGGATGGGGACGCATCCAGGGACACAAGACATCAACTTTATTGGTAGCTGCTATGCTTGTTTTATTGAGAAGCTGGTAGAAAACATGCCTGAATCAAGCTGAACGGACTCTGATTTCTGTTGTAAATTATGCTTGGGACAGATGATCATAGTATTCTTGTATAACTAGCTCTTTTGACAAAACCTGCTTTCCAGACACGGCACTGTTTTCTGTGGAGCTTTGTTGCCAATTATATTATTAAATTGCAAGGAGGACTTGGGACTAGAACTTGGCAATATTTTTGTCCTGTCAAAACCTTTTTTTTATTGTATTTCAAATTTATGTTGAATTGATAAAACAGTTTCAATCAAATTTTTTTGATATTTGTTAAGCAAAGTACTCTCACTCTAACAAGCCATCTCTGTTGGCAAATGAGTGCTCCTTGTGCTGGGTGATTTAGGTACTCTCCTGGCAGGTATACACCCTTAGATAACATGTTGCTTATAGTCAAGGAGCTGGAAATGTGACTCTGTCTGCTGTGCATTCAGGCTGATGTTCCAAGAGTGTGAGGGGTCACTGTGTGTTTTTTGCTGTGTTATCATTATTTTACTTCATGTAAAAAAGTAATGGCCCAGGATATTTTGACTGCTGCGTTAAACACAGCTATAGCCCTATTTCATACCCTCTTGTTCTCTTCTTGTTTCCCTCCTGCTGCTGCTGTCTCCATATAAAATTCAGAGGCTGTCTAGGCTGGGCAGATGGACTGTAGGACCCCACAGCTAGCTTTTCCACCCTGACTTGAGGCACAGTTTCAGATCTGCTCCATCAGTGCACACCCAGGAAGCACAACGTAGTGCTTGGAAGGAGAAAGCTGGGGAAAGCCTATAGTTCACAGCTGTTGTAAAGCAAATAGTGATTCATTTTCCTTAATTTAACACACACAAATGTCTTAAAGTGGTAAATTGTCCGAAATTTCACTGTCCTTGGAAGTACAGTTTTCACTACTTTTTCAATATTGTTTTGGCTTTTGTGTCTAACGGGTGGGCAAGCATTCTTGGGACAGCCTTCAAGGAGAGAGCGTTCTTCTACATTTTGGAAGTAGTGAGTGAGTTTGGAGTGGTCCTTTGAATGGTTCATTGTGCTTGCTCACATGTCTCTGGGAGTCTAAGAAATGGTAATGGTTTCTTTCATACAATTCCTCGAAGTTCTGGATAGGATTGAGCTCTGTGGATTTTTGGTCCAGTAAATGCATGTAATTCAAGATGCAAAGAAAGGAAAGAAGCATTTATTTCACAGATGGGGAGCTGAGTCATAAAGAATAGAGCCTGTCTGCAAATTATACAGAAACTGTGGCAGAACATGGATTCAAGCCTGAACTTTGTGATGTATAGCCCAGCTCCCTAATTACAAGTTCAAGAAGGAGCAGCTGCTGATTTTTCCAAGATGTTGTGTTATACCTAATCGTAACACTTTTACCTCTGGCTATTCTGCTGTTAAAAAGTGCTGTGGAGGGATGCTGGAGCTCCAGCCAAGGTGACACCCTTGGACTTATCCTCTGCTCTCTCTCTGCTCATTAAACTGCACAAGTCCGATGAAAATTTTTGCTAAGTAATCTCTCTCTATTTTAACATTCCCATCCTTTTAGTCATACAAACTTGTTCAAATAGAAATATGTGCTATCTTGGAGACGTACATGGGTGTGAAAGAGTGTGCAAAGTAAAGCCTTTCTTCAGGTGGAAAAAAAAACTGCAAACTTGTTCTGTGACATTCTCCCACCCGCCGGTGACCTGCACAGGGAGTGTTACACAGACACCTGAAGCAAAAACAAAGCAGAGAAAACATCTGAAATTGCAGTTGTTGGGTGGGGTTGGAGTAAATGAGCAGGTGCATACCAAAGCAAAATTATCTTGGGTTGTGTTCCTGTCCTGTTTCATAAGCATCAGCAGGTTTGGGCCTGGTCAGTGCTCGGATAGGAAATTTCAAAGGAAAAGCAAGGAAGGGTGAAAGCGGTGTTCAGGAGCCATTGGTTTTGCCTGAACAGCCTGGGAATTGTTCTCAGGCTGCCAGGGTTTGGCTGAGACCTAAAGACTCAAGTGTCTGTGTGCTAAGAGAATGGGAGATGGCTCTGGACAGCTGCTCAGGGACGTTGAGATCCAAACTGAAACTTCATATGCCCGATAAGAAAAAAAAAGAGCTCAAATCTAGCAGCAACCTTGAAATTAAGAGCGACTCTATTGAATGAGTCTGTGC